>CM037860.1:13334106-13934106 GCA_021292105.1 Anadara kagoshimensis | reverse complement strand
CAGCTTTAACTAAACAAGAGCTCAAATACTGGTAAAAATATATAAAACACCATTAAGCCATGTAACATGACCATAAGTAAATTTGTACTACACTTTCTTTGGCAGTGATTGCGTGACACACATACAGAACATTTAATTAGTGCAACTTGTAAAATAATGCTATTACACAGAAATATGCCGCAAATAAGGGAGATAATTATATATAAACAATGAATTATGCTAAATTAAATATAACTAATTGTACCATCATTAAATATGACTCATCTTAAAAGTGTATCTTATTATGAAATAATCTGTTTGTAATGTGGTTTAATTCATTTAAAATAGCCCTCACATTTATGGGTAATTATTTATTTTCAAATTTCACTAAGGTATAACAATTCTATTTTAAGAATCATGCAAAACTAAACTAGATCTGTTCAATGTACAGCACAACTTACCTTCATATCTAGTTCATTAAAACCAAATAACTTCTCAGTGGATGTCAATTCTCATAACCTGAGTATGAAATAACAGCACTTGTGTACCCATCAAGCTGAAACAAATAAAACAGAGCGCCTTGGTTTTTTACTCATTGCAAATTTTGTTTTGCCCTTAAGCTGTGTTTTACCATGTGGTTTTGATTTATTTATTTATTTACTTTTTTGTGAATTTTTAATTTATTCACCTCAGTCGGATTAAACATTTCATATTTACCCATTCCCTACCAGTTTGGTTTGCTTATAGTGTTGATCTGTCCTGGGAAGTTAGGTAGAGGGATCGGGTGTACAATGGAGAAGCGGCCACCAGGCTTCAGCAAGTGAATTAACAACTTTCTCATACTACTGGTATAGGTAATTTTTCTTATTTATTAAATATATAACGTAAAATAACTTAGAAATCCTTTCAATCTTTACTCATAAATCTAGAAGAATTGCATCACCATACAATTGTATACCTAAAGGTTTTGAATTTCAAACCTCTTACAAGTCTTATATATGTATTTTATACAAGTCATCAATCATCACCATCTTCCGTGTTCTATAGTACACCTGACTTATCTGCATTTCTTTACAACTTTTTTCATTAATCAGATATTCTTTTTTTCTTTAAATCTTTTACAAGCCATATATTTCATATATAGGGTTTGTTGCAATAGCTTGTAACATTAGTGCAGAGTGTTATGGAAAACAATAATGTCACAAATTCCTGGAATAACATCATTTTTACGGGAAAATGTCATCTTCCAATATCAACTGGAAAAAAGTATTCCGCACAAACGTTGGGGTGGGGGGTATCATGTGGTACAGCAGTGAACACCATTACCTTTAAGTCTTTAATTTCTAATATATTACAAGCCATGTATTTTATATGGATTAGAAGTCTCATCTGTATATATATATATATATTTGTCAATCATCACCATCCATGTTCTATAGTACACATGACTTATTTGTCTCGTATTTCTCTACATCTTTTTCATTGGTTAATTTAGATATTCTTTTTCTCAGTTATCTTTAAATATTGAATTTCTAATCTTTTACAAGTCATATATTTCATATGTATTTGAAGTCATCTTGATATTCCAGTATTTATCAATTATCATCATCCATGTTCTATAGTACACCTGACCTATTAGCATTTCTTTACACCTTTTTTCATTCATTAGATATTCTTTTTTTTGCAATTATCTTTAAATCTTGAATTTCTAAGCTATTTCAAGTCATATATTTCATATGGATTTGAAATCTGTCATCACCATGTTCTGTAGTACACCTGACCTATTAACATTTCTTTACATCTGTTTCCATACATTAGATTTAAAGTATTGCAATTACCTTCGTGTCTTCAATTTCAAAGCTATTACAAAGTCCTATATATTTGTGACTGTTGGTTTATTAAAATAAATCTCTTTCATGTCGTCTATTTTTCATGTCGTCTATTTTTCATGTCGTCTATTTTTTGATTTGTCAGTCTTTAACAGTACAATGGTTTGAAGCAATTGTCTAACAGAACATCATATGAAACTATTTATAACGCTGATGAAATTTCACATCCATTTCCTCGTCTTATCTTTCAAAAGTAATGATCAAAATTTGAGATTATTATACAGGAAAATGTATTGTTACTTTAAATTTTATGTTGAAATTAATTGATAAAAATGAATTCACTGTTGGAGAAGAAAATACAGCATAGCAAAATTCAAATTTGTCTCCAAATTCACAATTATTTTTTCGCACACTTCACCTATACCTTGTGATGTCTCGATATAAGTAAAATATTCTTGAATGGGACATAAAACTCCATTCATTCATTCATTCATTCATTCATTCATTCATTCATTCATTCATTCATTCAATCAATCAATCAATCAATCAATCAATCAATCACTGGGAAGTAAATTATCATTGTGTGTGTGTGTGTGTGTGTGATAACTATCAACAAACAAATCTCTAATACCATAGCAACATAGACATCATTATTGAGACAATTGTTTGTCGGAAGATTAAGAGACATTTTTTTGAAGACGGACGGTAGAAAACAGTTAATTTAAACATAAACAGTCAATTACATGTAGTTAATTCACCTAGTGTCATAAAAGTTAAACAAAAAATCGGGGCTACATTTATTAATGGGGTTCATCGCTGTACCACATGATCAATACCGAACATTTGTATGGAACATTTTGGAAAAAGTTGATGTTGCACATTCCAGGAATAACGTCTTTTTTATGAGGAAACATCATCTTATACAATGCCATATCCATTGGAAATAACTGTTCCACAAAATACTAAGGGGTATCACCTGGCACCCCATTACATGAAGTTATTTCACCTTGTATCACAAAAAGTTTTTAAAAAAAATTGCAGCTGTATTCATTAATTCCATGTAGACTTAATTCATCTAGCATCAGAAAAAAGTTAAAAAAAAATTGCTGGTTAATATTCTGGGAATGCTTTGTATAATATTGTGCAACACATGCATCCTATTAACTACAATAAATCCAATCAAGTCAAATACTCCAATCTACCTCAGATATTCTCTTCAAACTGTAACATAAAAATGTGATATCTTTGAACTCTTGTTATGTCCTCTTCGAATCGTTCAGAAAAAAAAAGATGGAAATAATAAGTTAAAAAAAATACTAAAAAAAAAACAACAAACAAGTAAGGAATATGACACATACCAAACACAAAAAAACATAAGGACTACTGATTAACTGTGGAACATGAAGACTAGATATCACAAATAAATGATGGGCAGTGGTGGACTGAGGTCAGTTAATGGATCACAGTGGCTTTAACTGTCTACCTTTATATTTGAATTCCAATTAGCAGATTACAGAACAAAAAAGCTTGTCTGTTCATAAGATTGAAAATATTGATAGTCTATCCCCTTAATACTGAATTCTAGGAAAGATCGAAATACATGTAGCATCTAACATTTCAAAGTCTTGTGCATGACCTGACTTGGGTTCAAACCCATGACCACCCACTCTTGAGGCAGACATTCTTCCGCCGAGTCAACAAGGGGGTCTAATAAAACAAGAAAAAATATTTAAATTACCAGATATAAGAAAATTAATTGAATAATCTATTTCTTGAGCTTGGTAGAAACAAATTATTGTTTATATCATAATATAAACTTTGATATATATGAAGACATTATTTTAAAGAAAAAAGATGTCAAAACTGAATAAAGCTGTACCATAAAAATATGATTTTTTAAAATAAATTATTGGATCAACAAAAAACCAATTAACTCCTGTGTCAGGTAAAAAACTTGATAAGTTCACGTAACTAATATCATATTCTAAAAATAACCAGAGAGAAAAACATAACGAGTGATCTGCATTAACGATTATTTTCTCATTGACGTTAATTAGTCTGGGAAACGAGTAACGATGTTGCTACGGACATTTCAGCGTAAATACAGTTTCTTTTTACAGTTATGAATTTGCCGTAAATCCATAATTGCATTTCCATATTTGTTTTTACGAGTCAATAGATATACATTTTCAAGTAAATACCTCCCGCATAGAATTTCCATTTACGGAGTCGGGTAATGAGAGTACATTTTATTTAATTCCAATATTTATCGGTCGCTGCATTCTAGTTATATTTATTTACTCTTTATTTTCAGCTTTATTGAATTAAAAAAAAAAACAACTTTATTTGATTTGTAACTGATTTATTTTACAGTTTCTATGACATCAATCTCCTTGATCAAAGAGAGCATAACTTAATTTGCAGTTTCTAAACAGATTCCATGACGATAAAGGACAAAGTATGGTTTCATGTTCAAAATTTGACATATTCGGATTCAATATTTATTAAAGAGAATACAATTATATAATTCTAAAAACTAAAGTCCAATAAAGAATTATGTTCATAATTCAAAATGTTGATCTGTAACATAATATCAGATTATATCAAACTAAATACATTGTAACAAGTTTGAGATCTCCAAGATAAAGGGGTGAGTTTTAAATGGCAATAAAGGGAGGTTATGCATGTGCTTAAATGTTCGTTATTTTGGTTGATGAACTAGCAACTTATTCGGGACTTTACATTGGATTGTGTGTTTCAGACTTTACTTTTACCAGCCAAAAAAAAAAAAAAGATGTCTAAATTTTATATGATGGGGAAATTTGTTTTAATTGCAAGGGAATGTCTAGTTGTGATCCATTGAAAACACTTATGTGTAATGAAACTTTCATAATTACAGAATGCATAAATGTTTTTCAATCAAATCACCAAAATAAGTCCAAAATAATCTTTGCAAAAATCCCTACAACTTCTAAATGCATATGCATATACAATAAAGTAAACAGTTTCTTTGTATTTTTAGGAAATAAGTATTATTTTGCTTTTCCTCACCCCTGAGATCAAGGTTATTTATCTATTTATCATAATGATGTAATAAGCATATTGATCTCTTATATTTTGTCAAGAATCTCAAAAATCAAGCAGTATTTGTTGCCAGTAATATTTTAGACCTATGGTTTCTATAATATATTTTAGGCGAATCTTTGGGATTTTCTTTCAAAACAGCAACAGAGGTTGTTTTAATCACAGCACTATGATGTCATAAAAGCAAAAACTGAAGGTTGATTTGATTTTCCCAGTAAAGCCATTATAGCAACTTAATGTCCATGATATATTTGACTGCATAAATAATTAATCAGAATTATTGCTAATTGTTTGAGGTGTCAGGGGCACCTTACTCACTAATTTAAGCCAGACACATGGACTGGCACACCTTGTTCATGACATCATCAAAGGCCAATGTAGTCATTATATAATTTTTTTTATTTTTTATTATTTTTTTTTTTTTTATATTTAAAAATAATGATATAAATTGTCAAAATTACATAAAATGTCACATTTCTTATCAAAAACTTAATTGCATACATTTAATAAATCACACACATACTGTCCATGTCATAATCCTAATCCCAAAAGCTACCTCCCTAATTACACTATGTGACACTATCTATTCAGACTATATCTCAATACCCAGAATAAAATCATAATCAATGCTTAAACCTTCATATAAAAGATATTTGTGGGGGACAAAACCTGTTATAATATAATTGATGTATATTACTCTGAATGTTTTATCTGTCTGAAAGTCTTGTTATTGTACCATTAACGATTTCTAAGGATTAAAACCAATAATGTCAGCTCTTGCATAGAAATGAAACAAAAAGGTTGGTAGGACATTGACCTGTAGCTTGACAAAACGTCCCTAGAAGAAGGTTTTCTGAAAGTAGGTTGAAGATTCTTTAATTAAAGAGGCTCCTTCTGTCCTATCATGGTTATCTGACAAACATGATTGTCAATAAAAGTTTTTGCTGTCATTAATTCACTAAAGATCTTGAAAAATTAAGAGGATGTTGTGGATCACCTTTAGTTGTTGCTTAAAGAAAGATTGGGTTTATTTTTTAATTTTCATTAAAAAGTGTTTAAAAAATAGTGACAGTTGGTGGTTAATGATAGTGACAGTATGTCAGGGTTTGGTTTTCATAGGTTCCACTGTACATTATCTTGGTTAATTGAGGGTTTAATTTTTAAAGGTCCTTGGTTTACCCAGAAATGGGGTTCCACTGTACATTCCTTTGGTTAATTGATGGTTTAATTTTCAAAGGTTCCTGATTTACTCGGGGCTTTGTTTTCACAGGTTAAAATGCACTCTTCCTTGCTTTACTGGGGTTTTGATTTTCAAAGGTCCCTGGTTTACCCGGGCTTTGTTTTCACAGGTTAAAATGCACATTTCCTTGGTTAATTGAGGGTTTAATTTTCAAAGGTCCTTGGTTTACCCAGAAATGAGTTTTTACATGTTCTACTGTACACGTCCCTGGTTTACCGAGGGTTTGCATGATTTTCAAAGGTATTGGTTTACTCAGAATTCAGTTTTCACAGGTTCAAATATATAATGTCCTTGGTTTATTCAGATTGGTTTTCACAATACCTTTGACAATAAAATATCTTTAATAAAAGAAAACTATATATTTGCATACTCAGACTGAAACCTTTGATTCTTTGTAAAAAAGGAAAAAAACAAAAATCAACAGAATTATTAGTCTGCGTAACATCTACAAAAAAATCCTATCTATAAACTTAGCTTATTAAACATCTCTATGGCTTACATCCAGAATAATATAATGTGTTTATGGTTAAGAGATTGAGTTTTACCGAAGCATAGTCGACCAACTGCTGGTGAAAACATTATCACTTTCTACTGTTATCTTGTCTCTGATAAAATATATGTTAACTACTCACTCAAAAATATACAACTTGGTACAAAACAGGTAAATAGATTATATCAATGACTTGTCTCCCCTCAAAGAACTCTTTGATGTTAAAGTTTAATTAAGTGTTTGAAAGACATGATATTTCCAACAAAAACGCCCCAAAAGTATTTAATAACTTGCCATAATATTGTTTTGGGCAAGCATTACAACATATTTAGAAATATCACCATGAAATCTAAAGTACTTTTGAAATATTCTTATAATATAGAAAAAAGAGCTATCAGAAACATAGTGCAGTGCTAGTAGCTAAGTTGTCTAACCAGAAAAAATCCAAAATAGTTGAACCAAAACATTTAACACTGGTTGCTTATTCTGATACTCATGTCAGGGGGTTCAGAAATTATAGAGGCTTTGTTTGGACTTTGTAAAGTTTGCAAGCTAAATACATTCCCTGCATGATTTCTCCCTTACCTCTGTATTAAAAGCTGTATTAAATACCTAATCCCACTGTGTTCCTGTCACAAAATTAAAACCTTATGTTAAACTTTGTTTTCAATTACTTTTAGTTTTGTTAAAAAAAAATTTTTGAAGAAAATGTTTGCGCCAATGTGCAAATATAATATGACACATTAGTAATAATCCTTGGTATTTAGCACATTGTTTGTAACACTTTTGTAACACTTTACACAGCCTCATTGAAAATATTTCAAATCAGTAACACAAGAAAATTAATCAAATTAATAGACTGAATATAAATTGAAAAGTGAAGACTTCCTGATTTGGTAAATATTAATTTTTCATATATATAGTATGTTATATATGTTTGTTTATATAGAAATAAATCAGGTCAACTCTAAGGGTCAAACATGTGTTAAATTTCATCCATGCATCCCCTTTTAACAGTTAAACTCAGCAGGGTGCCACTTTAAACTTTCACAGTTACTACACTTTAATTACAGTGTAAGGGCTAGGTCATGTTTACAAACAAACTATAAAAATATAAATAAGAAGGTTAATTTCTTTGATATTCTCTTGGTAAAGACCACTCAGCAGGACACCACATTATAGGTCAAGATGACACCAGATCAAGGTATCAATAGGTCATGTGACTGCTCAGCATGTTTATGCTTGGGAATCAACAATCAGTCTCAATATCTTGTGTATACAAGCTAGATGCAATTTTAAACCAGTCTAATATAAAAAATTAGTTTTTGTAAAACAATTTATCAATATATTACCACTATATATAGTCATGGCCGAAAGACAAAGAAAAAGTGTCAGGAAGCAAAAAACTCCATACGACACACAGAATCCCAGCAATTGGACTAGGCAGAAATTACTGAACGAGTTAAGGAACTTAGGAATAAACTGCCATGACTCATTCACAAAAGCAACGTTAAAACAGCTGTATCTGGCGAACTTGCATACCCAAAGGATAACGATCCCAAATGATTCTATGGATACAGATACAGGGCCTACTACACAGGAAACAACTATAAACCAAGAGTCATCAGATTCAATGGTGAGGGAAAACACATGTGTTACGCCTCCAGAGGACTCGGATGACACAACATCAACTGTTTTAAAAAGCATGTGCAATATGGTTAGTGAAACAATGTCTAGTTTCAGGACTATGATGTCATCAGTTATGGCTAACCAAGGAGCACAAGAAAGAAATCTAACCGAGGTAAATCCGCTCAACATAGCAATGAATAGGCTAAAAAATGGCAACGAGGCCCATACATGTACTGCTTCAGAACAGAGGCCACTCATTTCTAGTTCAGGATTAGGACAACAATTAGGATTTATAGGAAACAATGGTATGGCATCAGAGCTTCTACCTCACATGGACATAATATCACCATCTGTCAAAAAGCAAATTCTTCAAGGTAAGAACGTAAACCTTGCATCATTATTAATACCTAATTTTGAAATTGTCCAGTCTAAGTCTGAAATTTCTGACAATACAAAAATTCATCCAGACCCTCGTCTGAGCCGGCAATTATCGATTAATGAATTCATGACAGCCTTCGGTAAATATAAAAGAACCATGGCCAAGGCCTACCCAGAAAGAAGAGAGGAACTGGACAGGTATGAAGCCTCTATCATAGAAATTGCAAATGTTTTCCCAAAATGTTTTTATGAATATCACAAACTTTTCTCAGCTAAGGCAGCTATGGCTTTAGAAGAATTCCAGATTAAAGTTGACTGGAGTATAGTTGATAAGGGTTTATTACAATTAGTGTCAGCTGGGGCAGACATAACTCACTGTGAGTTATGCAAAGGTGTAGACCATGTCACACATTTCTGCCCAATGCAATGGCAACCCTTTCCACAGTTTAACAATATAACACCATCTTATATCTCACAGATGCTTCAACAGTATGGTCTTAACAGTATAAATCTGGTTACTAAAAACAATTTGCAAGATGTTCAAGTTAAAAACAAGAAATTTAATAGGAACCTTCGTCAAAATAGTATCAGTTTAGACAGAAAGGGAAGATCCAAGATAAGTTATAAGGGGCAAGAAATTTGTAACAATTTCAATTCTCATCTAGGATGCAGTTGGAAAACCTGCACACTTTTGCATATATGTCTAAAATGCAAGTCAAAGTTGCATAGTGCAGCCATATGCAATTCATCCGAAATAAACAAATCAATGGCTAGTTCTAACACAGGAGCACAGAAATGACTGGCACGACCAAAAGAATTTGAAATCCCCTCTACACCTATTAATGTTAATCAGTTGGAATCTGAACTCCAATTTCACAAAAACAGAAACTTTGTTTCATATTTATGTGGTGGTTTTAGGAATGGGTTTGACACCCTTGTATCAGACACTGACTTAGAACAAAAGAATTAAAAAATTTGGTTTCGGCTAGATCTCAGCCAGATGTCGTTAATGAACTTTTACACAAAGAATTACAAAAAAATTTTATGTTCGGACCATTCAAAATACCACCATTCGAAAAGTACAGAGTGTCACCGATTGGGGTTGCTACTGGAAAATATTCTGGAAAACATAGACTTATCATAGATTTATCCTCGCCCCATAATAACTCAAAAACATACAGCATAAATAGTTTAATTGATAAAGAACAATGCAGCCTTTCATACATAAAAATTGATGATGCTATAAACATCATCCAATCTTTGGGTAAAGGTGCACAGCTTTGTAAATTTGATATACAAGATGCTTTTAAATTATTACCAATCCTTCCAAAACAACTACCTCTATTTTGTATCAAGTGGGATAAAAAATATTATGTTTTACACAGATTGGCTATGGGATGTAGATCCAGTCCATTTATATTTGATCATTTGTCTCAAGCTGTATGTTGGATTGCAAAAAATAGATATGAAATACATCACATCTTACATTTATTAGATGATTTTTTGACAATTGATAAAACCATTGAAAATGGTTTACGGTCCATGGCGATCATGACTATGTTATTCAAAAAATTAGGAATTCCTCTATCAGAAAAGAAAGTAGAAGGCCCCACGAGTTGCCTTGAATATTTAGGCATTATATTAGATACACAAAAGATGGAAGCTAGACTTCCAAGAGAGAAAGTTACAAGGATAATAGAGTTCATTCACACTATAATTCAAAAACGTTCCTGTACAAAGAGGGAAATTTTACAGTTATTGGGTCATCTGAATTTTGCATGCCGAGTAATTCTACCTGGTAGATCTTTTGTTTCGTATTTAATCAATTTGTCAACTACGGTAACAGAACTGCATCATTATGTTCATTTAAACAAGGAGTGTAAAGAAGATTTATATATGTGGCTGAAGTTTTTAGAGCAATGGAATGGTTTATCCGTGTTTTATGACAAACAAATGACTTCATCAATAGATATGAAGTTATTTACAGATGCCTCATCAACATGTGGATATGGTGGCTATTACAATAAACAGTGGTTTTGTAGTGCATGGCCTAGTAATTTACCATCAGTGAGCAAAAATTTGTCTATGGCATTTTTAGAACTTTATCCCATTGTGGTGGCTGCAATATTATGGGGACACCTTTGGATAGGAAAAAGAGTTTTATTTATGTGCGATAACCAAGCAACAGTGGAAATAATAAACAAAGGTAGATCAAAAACTATTGAAATCATGGGACTTATGCGAAAATTAACATGGGTAGCTGCAAAATCCAATTTCTTTTTTAAATCTAAATATATTTCTACACTAGACAATAGCATTGCAGATTCTCTATCTCGATTTCAGATGGAACGCTTCAGAGAGCTAGTCCCCGAAGCAAACTTGAAACCATGCACTTGCCCACAACTCGGAGAAGTAATTTGGAGCTCACCAACACGGTGAATGATTTATGGAAGAGAGCAATTTCTACAAAAACTAGGAATGCTTATAACACAGGTTTTGAATGTTTTAAAACATTTCTAAATTTAAACAACATTCCTTGCCAATTACATCTGCCTTCGGTATCAGAAGATATATTAATATATTTTGTGGCACATTGTCATAAGCATTTAAGTTTAAAACATTGCACAATTAAATTGTACCTTTGTGGGATACGATTTAATTACCTGGCAGCCGGATACATGAACCCCTTGGAATCTGATACAGGGAAAGAATTTCATAGATTAAAGACAATTATGTCAGCCATCAAAAAATGTAATCAAACAACAAAAAATGTAAGACTTCCGATTACGTTTAACATTTTTGATAAATTAATCAAACGTCTCAAACGTGGATATCAGTCACAACATACAGATGCCTTATTAGCAGCGGTATATTCAACTGCATTTTTTGGTTTTTTGAGATGTGGAGAAATAACTTGTGATAATATTTCTACATTTGATCCATCTATTCACATAACAAATAATGATTTAAAATTTGAAGAGGGAAGGGTATCTTTAAAGCTAAAAATTTCTAAAACTGACCCCTTTAGAAAAGGAATTTCAATTCAACTATTTTCATCTGGAGATACCACATGCCCAGGTCATTGGTTATCACTCCGACCAGTAACCTGTCATATCATTATGTGGTATAAATGGTTAACACTATTGACCGGTAGTGGACATGGTCAAATCGTGTGATTCAAACATTCTAACAGTCATGATCATACCAATTAGTGACACATGCATTTACCATCTTTCACAGAGAGATGGCTCACTTCTGGCCTGAAGTGAATGTATTGGTGTGATCATGCTGTGGTTGAATGCTATCACTCCGACCAGTAACTTGTCATATCATCATATGGTATAAATGGTTAACACTATTCAGGTCTGTAGTGGACATGGTCAAATCGTGTGATTCAAACATTTGAACATTCATGATCATACCAATAAGTGACACATGCAGTTACCATCTTTCACGGAGGGATGGCTCACTTCCGTCCTGAAGTGAATGTATTGGTGTGATCATATTATGACATTGAAACATGCTTATGTCACATTACCACAATTCACTCAAGTATTCAACAAAACATATCTGTTACAATGTGACATAAGCATGTTTTTATATTTAACCGAGCAAGCCCATAGGGCAAATTATATTATTTGTATTTGATTAATAAAAATTTAAAAATTTTTATTTACAGTGTCCTAGTTATTTCTTATATAAATTTTTCATATATATAGTATGTTATATATGTTTGTTTATATAGAAATAAATCAGGTCAACTCTAAGGGTCAAACATGTGTTAAATTTCATCCATGCATCCCCTTTTAACAGTTAAACTCAGCAGGGTGCCACTTTAAACTTTCACAGTTACTACACTTTAATTACAGTGTAAGGGCTAGGTCATGTTTACAAACAAACTATAAAAATATAAATAAGAAGGTTAATTTCTTTGATATTCTCTTGGTAAAGACCACTCAGCAGGACACCACATTATAGGTCAAGATGACACCAGATCAAGGTATCAATAGGTCATGTGACTGCTCAGCATGTTTATGCTTGGGAATCAACAATCAGTCTCAATATCTTGTGTATACAAGCTAGATGCAATTTTAAACCAGTCTAACCACCACCATCCCCACCTATGCCACCATTCTTCAATGCCAAAAGGGCTTGCTCTGTTTTAACATAAAAATATCACAAATGTCATGCCTGCTAATTATAAAGATATGCTGCAGTTTTAATTTAAGACTGTACCCATCGACTGGTCAGCCGTTTACGGTCATGTGAACGGCTAGTTACAAGCAGTTGTAGCACACCAGTACTATATGGGGCTACATGGTCAGGGGCCATCGACTGGTCAACCATTTACTGGCCTGTAAGTGGTTAGTTACAAGCAGTTGTAGCACACCAGTACTATATGGAATCTCGACAACCGGTGCCATCTGTTGATTAGCAGCATGATAGTCAAATGTTATCACTCCGACCAGTAGCCTGTCATATCATCATATGGTATTAATGGTTAATTACCCAAGCAAAAATTTTAATATTTACCAAATCATTTTCATTTTTAGTCATTACCCAAGCAAAGGCCATTACCCAAGCAAATATTCATTAATTTTAACAATTTACCAAATCATTTTCATTTTTAGTCATTGGTTATCACTCCGACCAGTAACCTGTCATATCATTATGTGGTATAAATGGTTAACACTATTGACCGGTAGTGGACATGGTCAAATCGTGTGATTCAAACATTCTAACAGTCATGATCATACCAATTAGTGACACATGCATTTACCATCTTTCACAGAGAGATGGCTCACTTCTGGCCTGAAGTGAATGTATTGGTGTGATCATGCTGTGGTTGAATGCTATCACTCCGACCAGTAACTTGTCATATCATCATATGGTATAAATGGTTAACACTATTCAGGTCTGTAGTGGACATGGTCAAATCGTGTGATTCAAACATTTGAACATTCATGATCATACCAATAAGTGACACATGCAGTTACCATCTTTCACGGAGGGATGGCTCACTTCCGTCCTGAAGTGAATGTATTGGTGTGATCATATTATGACATTGAAACATGCTTATGTCACATTACCACAATTCACTCAAGTATTCAACAAAACATATCTGTTACAATGTGACATAAGCATGTTTTTATATTTAACCGAGCAAGCCCATAGGGCAAATTATATATATTTGTATTTGATTAATAAAAATTTAAAAATTTTTATTTACAGTGTCCTAGTTATTTCTTATATAAAATAATCATTTTAACATATTTTAACTCTTAAAATATCCTATATGTTATAGGAGACTGGATTAAATTGGTAGCTTGGTTGTTCTTTTCGTAGAACATCCCACAAGTATTAGGTAGGTCCCCAATTTGAGTCCTAGTTTGCCTGCTGCATTTTTTTACCTCACCTATTACATTTTGGGTCTCTTCTGACCCTGGGAAGTGGTTGGTCCTAGGATGGAACAAGGTGGAGGTTGGCTATTACAGTCGTGAGAGTATCCTGCTAGTATTGTGAAGGTCCCTTGTTCTAGTCCCAGTAAATTGGCTGACTCAGCTGTATTTTTTTTTACTTTTTCTGTTATATATGAGGGCTTGTCTGACCCTGGGAAGTAGCCGTTACCATAAGGTTGGTCCCAGGATGAAACTTGGTGGTTTTGGTTCAAAATAGCTGAATTAAAAAAGGAAGGGAGGCAAATTAGTGCTGACTAGCAATATATATTTCAACTGAATACTTTTGAAAAACAAGGATATTTCAGAATTCGCTAGAACACAAAATAACACAAAATTACACCCCTGCGAATAAAACTGTATGGATTTACAGTATTTTTTTCCTGTGACACATACATTGATCCCTACTATAACACTTATCAAAATGTCAAATTCATCTATCAAATTACAACATTATGCAAAAATAGACATTGTACAAATTCCCAGTTGTTATGCATGAAAAATATATGAATACATAAAAAACATTGGATCCCTTTATCATTCTGAAGCATAATTACACTCCAAATGAAAAATGTCACGATACCAAAAGTGCCAGCGAAAACTCATCAAAAGCCTAATACTCGGGATATCAATACATGTGTAAATGTCAGATGAACTTGTGACATTTCGATACTCCTACAAGATATGTAAAAAAAAATAAAATACGTGTAAATAAATAAATAAAATAGATATTTATCTTAATGATACATGAATCGTTTTGATGTCGTATATTCTGTTAACCAATCAATACTAATTTCATTTACAGTGCCATTTAAATTTTCCTACTTATCATCTCTTAATAGGAAAAAAATATAATTGCCTCTGCTAAAACTTTGAAGATTTAGTCAATTACTTTGAGTGCAGCTTGATGATAAAGTAACTGATACTCTGTCGAAAAATTCACTTCAAATAATGACAATAACTTTTTTTAATTCCCCGTGCGTGTAGTTTAAAAGATAACTTGATTGGTTGTACATCATTTTAAATCAAAGCCCTGTTGTTCCGCTGTTTTTCTTTTTTTCTTTCTTTTTGCTTTTCCAAGTGATCAATTTTAATAGGAAACGTTTCTAAATACATATGGAAACTGTGAAAACCAAACACCTTCTGGAAGAAAGATTTTAAACTGCTAACTGGCACTTTTTTGCATTTGTAACGTAAATGTTAGTTACAATGAAATTAGTTACTAAATTCCCTTCCCTCGACGTTGGGAATTGAACCTGTGTCGCCTGTTTGTAAAGCGAGCACTCTACCGTTTCGCCTAAAAGGTACCCCATAAGTGAGACAGTAGTAACATCTCTTAACTTGTATATATAGTACATACTATACCATGTAGCTAAGTCGCTAGACATTTGAGTTTCAGAAATCCTAGCCAGACACAATTTTGAATACCGGTATACATCAAACTATGATTTTTAACATCAAATTTGTTTCAATGTTTGGCAAAGTTGTTCTTAAAGATTTAGAAAGACTTAGTTAAAAGTAAGGCCTTATTTTCAAATATTTTTAAAAATTGGCAAAAAAAATTGTTGAAAAAAATACATTATATGTGTTAAATGGATATAAATCTAATTTCTTTTATAAATTTGAACGAAATCAGTGCATAAATAAATTTGTTTTTCAATTACCCGGTAGGCTTAACAGTTTTAGAAAAAATATGATTAAAATAACTCGATTTAATAGCTAGTGAAAATTGAGTCAAAGAATAATTTTTTGAAATAAACTTGTAAAATTACAAATCCTACATACATTTACTTTCTATATATACAATTAGAACTCAATTAGTCAATAAATAAATCTATAATGGCAATAATATTTGTTGTTTTTATCTATTTTAAGTGATGACCACCATCTTGAATGTGGAAGACGACGGTGGCCACTAGTTTTGCATCAACCACCAAATTTGGCGATATTTGTCCCAGCAGTTTTAGAGAATATTAAGATTTAAGTGCACATGGACGCATAAGTTTCAATAAGCCATAAGCACAAGCTGCAGCTGGTTGGGCTTAAACAAGACATCTTAGAAATGTTGATTAAAAGACATTAATCATTACTTCCCAGCACAAACGATGTGTTGTTAATTAACAGCTTGGACATCCATTGTTCTTTTTTTACATTTTTATTTATTTATTTATTTTATTTTATTTTTTTTTTTTGTGTGTGTATTATTTGAAATTCTGTATTTGATAGGACTACAGGCTTATCCTATGATGGTTATGTTTTTTAAAAATTGTTAAATATCACCAAGACTTATGGCTTCATCGGAAGCGTAAAACATTATAATTTTAACATAATAAATTCCAGTCTTTGCTTATATTTTTCATGATAACAATGTTATACTTTTGCAAGATACACACAATACATTCACAAATGAATAACAAAAAACCGCATTTATCTGAAGTATGGGAAATATCCTATTGTGAAAAAGTTGTCAGGCCCCGGTTTCACAATCATTCCTTAGCTAAGATTTTCCTTAACTTAAATCTTGCAAATTTTTCTTTATAATTTTGTTAGTTTTAAAGATATTGAGGAATTTAAGATGTTATTTTTAAGATCACTTCTAGATTAAAGCATTTGCATTTAGTTTTGACAAAAATATTCATCAGTAGTTTCCAAAAGAGATTACAAAAATTTGCTAAATTTAAGTTAAGGAAAATCTTAGCTAAGGAATGATTGTGAAACTGGGACCAGTTCCCTTGCTGAAGGTGTGGGATTGTCTCTGGGAACTCTTACTCTGATTTCTTTTAGTCTCCATGCCTCCTTTTTATCCCTATTAAAAGTAAGAGGACAGAGAAAAGGACTACAGTGAACCTGAAAACCATAACTTTCCCATCGATTTTGAAATATCAGGTAACTAACAAATATTAACCAAAAAGATAATCACTTTGGATCAATTTGTTAAAGTGGCAGCAAACAGAAGTTACTATTAGACAACTACTACAAAATCAAGAGTTTTTTCCGTGGATACACTGAATAACAGATTTATATGTCAAAAGAATATTATTTATACAAACTTGCTTTAAACCAAGAACACAAATATACCACCCCACAAAAATGTATTTTCCTTAGAACTACGGAAATTAGACTTCATGGAAATAAATGAATTCACAGTTACCCTCAGTTGTTTATTTTTTATTACTTATTATTTCTACTGATATCGTTGAGTCATTGAGTTATGCACTTTAATTTGTAATATATCTAGGGCTCGTTTCAATTAATCTGTTAAGCAGAGATTAATTAAATTCTTAATTAAATTAATCAATGTAAAACGTCTACATCAAAGTAATGGTTATATTACATTGGTTAAATGAAATTCCATGTTTTCAATTCAAAGAAAGTCCATAAAACAAAATGTGAATTAATGTTATCAATAGTAAATTCAAATAGTGGAATGTTAAGAGAGAAATTTTGCACTTGTAATACTTCTATAGTTTAATTAATTAAACATTTTAATTATTTTTTTAAATTAAGTTTTCTGTCAAAACAAGATCAACATAGTACATATGGTTTATTTTCTTTTGTATCAAATCTCTCTCTCTCTCTCTCTCTCTCTCTCTCTCTCTCTCTCCTATGATATTTAAATTTCTAATTTTGATGTGAGCTTATTGTTGGTTTTGTTGCAGCTCTGATGATTATGGTGCTAGGCCACTGGTAGTCCATACCTCTTACTCAGATTGTGTGGAATTGAGAGGACTCAGTGACCCAACATCAATAAATTTATATCCGTAATTTGAGAGTGCAATTCTTTTTTTTAAAATCGTTTTTACAGGAAACATCAACTCGTGCCATGCAATATCATTTCCAAACAATTGTTATGGGGTATCATATGATTTTATTATGATATTAGTGTATGCTGGTAAAGCTAATATTTTAATATATCGGTAGGTTAGATTTTGACAAGAAATTTAGGGAAGTTTTTTCCAAAATGCCAAACCCAAAGTCTTGGGTTATAAGTTTTGACTATAAACCAATAGTGTTGCTATCACAAAGAGAATGCAGGTGTGCAATACTCAAGCCTTAAAATTTAACATGTTTAATTCACAGCTGCATCTGCAAAAACAACTTTCTATCTTTTAATTCATAATTTTTTATCTTTTTTGTGAGAATATTGAAATAGATAACTAAAAAAACAAGGCAGTAATCTTTCTCTACACGAGCTGTGCATTATGGGTCAATGTATATTACAGCAGTGTAGAGGTCAGAAGGTCAAGTGTCATATAGTACCGTCTACCTCCATATTGCTGTAGCTACTACTTCTGTTATCTTTGTATTCATTCATGTTTATATTGTGTGTGTGGTTTGGTGTCTCAATATTTTGATAAGTCAGCATCACAACTTACTGAAAATTATAGATTAATATTGAGGCTAAGAACAGGGAGAGGAAAGATTTTTTTTTTAATTTTTTTTCTTTCTTTCTTTATGCATTTTTTTTTACATACAATGGTTTCCCTTGGAAACCAAACCTTGAGTAAACCAAAATTTCAGGGCTTTTTTCTACCCTTGATTTAGAACCTAAACTGGCCACATTTCCAATGGCAAAAACATCGATATTTTCCAAATTTTGAGTTTTTTTCCAATTATCTTTAGGTCCCTTTCTTTTTACAGTTTAGCTTACTCCAAGTATTGGTATATATTCATATACACATTATTTGCACAATCTTTTAAATTACGGTACACAATTTTATTTACACTTTTCACTATATAAATATGCATTTCTTTAGACATGTTGAATGAAATAGCTCAACTTTTAACTTCAAATTCCCAATTTGCATAGACTTAAGTGTTCTAAATTCCCAAAGTCATGGTCCTGATCATTTTTTTAAAAAGTCAGAAAAAGCCCTAAAAAATCTGTATAAACATAATGGGGTATTTTAAAATTGACCTGTGTGTCTAAACTGTAAAACAATTTTAGTACATGAGGTATTCAGTTTTGACAGGTTTGACTGTATTTTAATAATTACCAAACTAGAGGCCCCCAAAACAAGCAGGTTTTATTTACCATAATTAAAAAAAAAATCAGTCAATTTTCACCTCTAGCCTTTGAAGAGAGTGACATATTTGTGAAATCAGTTTGTTTTATCAGCTGATACAGAAATATTTTTGTCATGTAACAGATATGATGAATTGTAACCTTGCTGCCCTTTAACACCCTCAGTTTTTATTGAAAATTGATATATGGTGAAATATTAAACCAAAGGTCACAGTCATAAGTTGCGATATCTGATATCAGTATTCTGTAGAGGAATGTAATCCAATTGAAAATAAGTCAAATTAGAAATATGAACCATAACCAATGAGTAATATCATTAATAAACCAAACGTATATATGAATTAATTAATACACACACTCTTCAGGGGATAGCAATATAAAAATATCAAGGATATTAATAAATGTTTTAACAAATTGTACGATAGTAAAAAGTTCATGTAAAATTAAGTTATAATTATGAATTATAGATTATCTGATGTTAAAGCTATTATTAGCTATGTCGCATCAATAGAAGAAGAGGGAAATCCATTTTCATGTATCAAAATTCAAACATTACAATTTCAAACAGTAAATTGGGTACATCGCTGATTGGCAGAGTCTAAAGCAAGCACACCTCCTTGGTTGGCAGAGTCTAAAGCAAGTACTTATAAATCATAATGTCTCTCACCATCTAGATTCCAATCCAGGATATTTGTCACTTCCATTGCCTAAAGTCTGGGCACTTCTGTTTCCTTCACCCAATCCCTGAACGGACTGTCTCATTATAAGTTAAAGAATGTCGACTGGGGCGTAAAACCCTGTTACTCCATTTAAAAGTCAAAAGCATATAATACCTCCATTGTATGGCCATTGGTCTCGAAAGCTTATACAGGGTATTTCACTGCAAACTTGGAGCAGATGCGAGATGGGTTTGCATATTTGCTTGCCATAGATGTTTTCCATGGAAACTTCTATTTTCATCTGGCATCCCAGCTTAAAACTGCACAACTGCCTTGAAAACCAAAATGGTCTTCTTGTTTGGGGTGCAAAACCTCATTTCAACAACCAAAAATCTTTAATTCATGGGTTGGTGGATGAATGGTTGAATGAATGGATGGTTAGGATAGATGTGTGATTGTGTAGATGGATGTATGCAAATTAAGATTATGGATACCAGTATAAGACAAATGAGTGGATGAATGACAGATGGATAAATGGATAGATGGATGGTTGGATGGTTGAATGGTTGGACAGATGGATGGTTGAATGGTTGGATAGAAGGATGGTTGAAAGAATGGATAGATGGTTAGTTGAATGAATGGATAGATGAATCGGTTGAATGAATGGATAGATGGATTGAATGAATGGATAGATGGATGGTTGAATTGTTGGATAGATAAAAAAATGAGTGGCTGGATCCATGGGAAGATGGATGGATGTTGTTTCACTTCAAATCAATTATTTTCTAATAATCCACACCAACTATCCTTAAATCAAAATTTGCACGAAAAAGTCACAAGCCATGCCTTGGATGGAAACAGCATAAAGTAGTTCTAAGTAATTGAAATAACAATGACATGTTTTGATCAATGTTATTTATACCAGGCTGGACATTTAGTTTTTGGCTGCTGAAGACAAATGGCTAGACATTTAGTTTGACAGACACAGTACATGATAGCCGTCAAAAGCGTCGAACATCAGCTATGTCTAAGCGAGGGATAGATAGGTATAGACAGGCATGTGCTTCAAATGAAGATACAACCAAGGTACAGCAATACATTGCATCTTTCAAATTGTCCATAAACATATTGCAGCTAAAATACAAATGGTGTAATATAAAGGGAGATAACTCTAGCCAAAAATGTACTGCCATCAGTATTATAGTAAACTGCCAAAACACACATCATGAACTCTGTATACACAAGCATCAAAGCATTTATGTTGAGTACTCATCAATAATCACTTATATTGAGGAAGAAATAAAAACATTTACACCATTATAGCATTTATTCTGACCCATCTGTTTTTGTTAGTAAAACAAATATTTATTTTGAGGAATGAAGTACATGATAGATTCTATGTAGGGCTACTTCAGTTTTAAGATAAATATATAACACACAGTAGAGTCCTGTCCAAAGTTTAACACTTAGCTAACCAATTAACAGCTTATCTGGACCCCTCGTTAGCTTTATTTCAACAGTGTTTTAGCAGGTGCTATCTATCTCTTGTTAACTGTTCTGGACACCAGCTATCCATATTTTAGTCAATCAGCAGCCAAAGTTAGACTCGTTTTTTGTTATCTTACTGTCAAACTTTCGACATGCCTGTAGTGTTTTTATCAAACAGTTTTTACACAGGGTATCTGATTTGATGATGATTTGTTTTTGTTTTATGTCATTAAACTTAATTGCATATTAATTTGATGTACGATGATAATTACATCCAAACATTATCAATATGCTCTCATAAAGCTGTTATCTTAAAGAAAGACATTAAAAATCTGGAGGGATTTTTTATGTGTAATAATTAATTTCTGTAATATGCCCATAGCATTTGGCATACTGGTATTTTTTATTCATTTATTTCACTTTTATATCAGAAATTTCAATATTATAGCTGTAGGGGAGTTTATTTTATTTATTTATTTTTTTTTGCACTCTGCTGTCAATTTTTTTTGGAATTTTTGTAAAATATGATTGATTTATTTGATTGAATATAAAGGTTTTTTTCACCCCAGTCAAAAATAGTACCCTTATATTAACTGGCTATAGGTTAAGCAGCAGGAATTTTTACCTTTGCAATAAGCTTAGGCAATGTGCAGGGATGCCTCTTTAGTGTGCAATGCCTAATGTGACATGGAACATCTCTATTTCAGGTCTCTCCCAAAGTACTTATGTGGCTTTCATTTCTAAATGCCCAGTGCTTGGCAAAAGTCACAACCTATTTTCAAGCCTTGGTCAGACCTGTGGGCAGGGTTTGAACCTCCATCTCTACATATGAAGTGAGCACTCTCAACAACCAAGCTACACTTGTAAAATGGAAATTACATGACATACAGGCCCGGATCCAGACGGTAGCACACCCAGCCTGTGCCCCCCCCCCCCCTAAAATTTTCGGGTATTCATGATAAGAAATATTTTACCAGTCCATATGGGGTAAGGACTGCTCTATATACCTTTGTCCCCAAACACAAATTAAAAATTTGTCAGTGTGCCCCCCTAACATAGAATCCTGGATCCGCCACTGACATAAACATGGAAATTGTAGTCTAGCACTCTCTGCACTTGGTACATCTATATGTGGTGGTGTTCCAAATGGTTTGTATACACAAGACCAGTTTGTACTTATGCTAATTTAATTTTTCCAAAGTTTAATTACAATCATTCTTGGCCAGATCAATACAATGTATATTTTTTTCTAAATTTTTTTAGAAATAACTTTATAAATCATGTTTATACCTCATAAACCACAAGGAATTGTAAGTTAATCCTTATATTTACAATGTTAATCCTAGACATTTCTGCTTAGACTTAACATAGGGCCAAACATTTAAAATTATAAAACATGGGTTTTCATTTCTTATCCATTTCTTTTGTCAGTAAATGGAACAGTTCAGACCATTTAACCCCAGTGCACTTAGCCTCACACTCTTTGACATCAAAATAATTAACTCAAACTGAAATCAGACTTGATGAGAGGTTGACAAGTCATGCTAGTTTACTGAAATGTAAACATTTTTCTATGTAAGAAAAAAATCAAAGTGATTTTAAATATTTAATACTGTTAAACAGATCATAAAGCAAATACGCAAAACTAAATATGAAAACCACATAACAGTTTCAAATTCTGCCCTTCGAGCTGAAACAGAAATGAGTGAGTTGGAGAATTATGGTTCAATTTTAGCCACAACAACATTATTGCAGCTATTCTCATCTAAATGACTGTAATAGAAATTCACAAATACAATGAACTTGTCTTTCTCTCATAGACTCAGTCAATGCATACCTACCGCCATAATCCCTTAAAATATTGACCCCACCCCTACTGAGATCCCTGCTAGCTCCTCACCATTATCTACTGTGCCGACATGGTTTCCTAATGACCAGTAATTATTTTGTACTCTGGTTCTGATTGATTTCTGGTCAAGGACCTCCATAGCTGGCTATTTTAGTCTGCTTAATAATCAGGTTAGTTGATGGATGGTTCATTACAAAAAAGTGTAACACAATTAGATCAAGTACATGATATTACAAAGAATTTTCAGTCTTGTAGAAATATGTCTGTATATGTTAACACATTGTACAGTCCAAGCTGTCTATAAAGGCCATCCATGGGAACCAGTAAAAGTGGCCTTTATGGGCAGGTGGCCTTTATATACAGTTTCAAATACATGTAATATGAATAAAGAACAATTGGAATACAATTTTACTGGCCTTTATAAGCAAGTGGTCTTTATATTAAGGCAGGTTGGGCTGTATTTCAGAATCCAAAAATCATATTCATAAGAATAAAGATTTTGTTTTTATTTGAATATCATTTTACAATCCAGTCAACAATTTTGAGGCAGTCAGTTTAGGAATGGTTTAAAAATCCGGACAGCTGGAGAAAACCACCAACCTTCAGCAAGCAAACTGACATTCTCACACTAGGATCTGTCCTGAAAGTACTCTACCAACTGAGCTACCGTAGTGGTCAAGTACTTGTTAATAAACCAAATAAAACCAATGATAAGCCAACTATGCCGTGGAATAACACAACAATAAAGGCTTAACAATGGTCCCCCATGCAGCGAGACAAATAGGGCCTATGTGGCAGAGTTGTCTGAACCATCTGCTTACAGGTTATGGTGCTGCATCTCACTGCCTGGGTCCAAATACCACTCTGTAAGAATCAGCATGAGAAAATTCAACAATTTACTTGTGAAGGGTTGGTAATTTTTTCTGGGTACTCCTGTATCCTCCACCATTCCAGAATTAATAGCTTAAGAGTTGATGAAAGAATCTTGACTGGAGTGTAAAATGTTATTTCTTAACTCCATAAGACAGTCAAAAATTATTCTCATATACTGTAAAACAAATTCTTTGAAATAACTACGGCAATGGCTATCTTTGATATCATTTAATTAATTGTTAGTTTTTTTCTAATGTAGCTGAGCAAGTACACATAACCATTTTGATTTCCCAAAAGAATTTAAGTCGACATAAATGTCCATGTTTGTCCTTCACACCAAAAATAACAACATAATTACCCCCTTCTTATATAAAAAAAATCAATTGACTTTTGATGAAAAAAAACTCAATAATTAAGTGTTTTTATCAGACCAATCATCAATGTCTATGAGATATAAAAAACAGCACCTGTCGAATGTTGTCTACAGGGTCACTCCCAAAATGAAAAATGTTCATGTTAAATTCTTGGAATCTAAATGACATTCCAATATAGAGGCCATGGGTTATAAGATATAAACCAGTACTATTTTGCACTTCCAATATGGATTTTTGTGATAGTTTTATTACATTTACAATCATAAATATGTGGCAGACCGGGCTTGATATGTGGCCTGGTCTCTCAGTTGATAGAGAAATCAGGACAGGGTTGAGATCCAATTTGGATTTCTGCATTTTTCTCCTTCCTGTTAAATTTAGGGGCTAGTTTAGCTGACATATACAGAATGCTACTAGTTACCTGTCCTACCACCACCACTTACAGGTCACCGGTCACCAAAAACCAAATTTTTTTTAGTACTATTTTCCAAAAGCTTACATCATAAAAAGTCGATTTAGCCACAAAAAACATTTTTTAATCATTTCTGTCCTTTTCTACAGCGTAAATTAAAGTCCTGAAACTGTTGAAAAACTGTGTTATCTCCCTTTGGTAGTAAAAGGGCACAAAACCGGAAGTGACGCAGAAGGTGTTATCCCAGCTATTTAGTAAATGAAGCTTGTATAGTGAACTGCATTTATTACCCATTTTTATCAGAAATAACTTCTAATAATAAATAGTGTTTTTATATATTTATTTATTTTTTAGCAAAGGGTATTTCAGTTTCCTTCAACAGAAAAAATAAATAAAAAATAAACATAATAATAAGAAATAAATAAAGAAAAAAACTATATTTGTGTTTGCTCTAAGTACGATATACTATTTACTAATACTTTTACAAAACATAATTTTACATTATTTATTTATTTATTTATTTATTTATTTTTATCTATCACAACGAATTAATAAAAAGAACACACATTTTTGTTTTTTATTTAAAATATTATTCATATTTATTTTCATTAATATTGAATATCATTCTAATTATCCTTATATCTCTTTTAAATTTATTTATTTATTTATTTATTTATCACAACAAATAATAAAATAACCCAAATTTCCGTTTTTATTTAAAATATTTTTCATAAATATTAATATCCATTAATATTTAATATCATTTTAATTATCTTTACATATCTCTTTGAGTTATTTATTTATTTATTTATTTATTTATTTATTTATTTATTTATTTATCACAACAAATAATTAAAGAACCAAAATTTCCATTTTTATTTAAAATATTGTTCATATTAATTTCCATTAATTTTTAATATCATTTTAATTTTCTTTACATCTTTGAGTTATTTATTTATTTATTTTATATCTGTTTATCACAACAAATAATAAAAGAACCCAAATTTCCGGTTTTTTTAATTAAAATATTGTTCACATTAATTACGCTTAATTTTAATGGGATGAAAAGAACATCATCAAAATGTGATACCAGTGGGATTATGCTCGACTAACTAAGGACTCAAAACTCAAGTGAAACTTTCTTTCATTTATTCACAATAAATTAATATCGTTCAAAGTGTGATTTACACCTCCTCACATACTAGTAATTAAAAGATTATCAATATGCTACATTGGGAAACATCCTGTTTAGAAGTAGACATCTACCACCTGTAATTAACAGAGTTTACCTTACAATATGCAACATTAATTGACACGTGCGTATATCTTTATGATATACCCGGTAAATGTTATTTGTCATTTTTGCTTGATTTTGAAAATCGAATAAATTAAAGTTAAATTAGATTAGTTAATTTGAACAAGACATACATCTCTGTTTGAACGTGTGAATTAGTGAACTGATTGAATAACAAAATTAAACTAATTTTGAAAATTAAAATTGTTTAAATGTATATATTTGACTGAATTCATTCATAATAATTTGAATTGTCTTCAATGTTTATACCACTCTTATTTCCATGACTTTTCTCGTAATGTTTAATCTGAATACATTCGAAACAATTAAAAAGCTGCATGAAGGACTTGTGTAAATCTGGCTTTAATTTGTTCTGAATTTTGTTGAAAAAAACATTTTCATCGGTCATTGTAATTTTATTATATCCAAACTTCACAAAATATATCATTTTGATTTGAAATCAAACTTTAAAACCCTTCAAAACACCACACAAACCCACATGTAATATATGGATACATATATAGGTAATGTGTCTTTCCTCAGCAGCTTAACACCATGTACGTCATCAATTAGATCGCCGGAAAGTTACGAGCGGTGTCGGAAACTACCGAGTATTAGCAGTCCATTTAGGTAAGGTTTTAGTGTATTACAGGTAAATGTAAGGCGTGGGAAACCGTCAGACACATCAATATTGACTATTCTACCCATTTGAATGCAAAATACAAAATTGATAAATTTGGTGACTGGTGACCTTTAAGTTTTATTGATATGGTAGTCTCACACAATGAGTATGGTAATCTCATTCCATTCCTGTAAATGGACTTGATATAGTTTAAAAATCCAGTCCACAACTTTCAGAAGTAATATTGGCAACAAAACTAGATAGATCATGTAATAGATATTAGGAAAATATGCATGTGGAGACTTGAACCCAGAACTTCCCATGCTATAGGTAACGGATCACCGTCCACACTCACGATGTTCCGACAAAGGCCCGGCATGCTTGAACTACACACAAAAAGAATGAAACTCAACCTGAATTGTGTCATTTAATGACGTCACTGACACAAGTACGTCGTTAGTTGCCATGAGGCTGCCTTGGTACCGTGATGGCAGCCCGTGTCGGAACATAAAAGCCATGGCCGGCGATATGTCTTTTGGTCTACCAATTGAGCTACTAAGATTGTTACACCTATATTACAGGTTTGTCTCATCTCATGCTCCTCAGTGGACAAGTGTTCTAAGCGCACTTGATTACAAATCACAGCACCTCTTACTCACAGCTTAGGTTCAAATCCTACTTGTGACAGATCCTAGTGCAAGAACGTTTGTCAGTCCACTTGCCAAAGGTAAGTGGTTTTCTCAAGCACTCTAGGTTCCTCCACCATCCTGGAATTGATCACCTAGATATAAGATAAAAATTCTTGACTAGGGCATAAAATTCCATTACTCCACTCATGCTCCTTTATCGTCATGGCGACAAAAATTCACTTCATATATTCAACAAATACCTAAAAGTGGTTTACTTAAAACAATACATTAGACTCTTTTGTTATCGTCTAATTAATAATTAATCTTCTACGACATAATCAAGCAAGGAGAAGACATTTCTTAATCAATTTATGTGATTCCCTTGCTGATTTCAGTACCTACACACTGATGTTTGCCCTTAACACCAAAAAATACCAACTAAATTACTTCTTCGTATAACAAAAAAATCAATCATTTCTTGATGAAAAAGTGAATAATTAGAGTTTTATCAGACAAATTGCCATTTGCTTGTGTGCAAGATACAAAAACTGGCATATGTAAAAAAATGAATAGCTTAAAGGAGTGGTGTAATGGCATTTTACATCCCAAACAAGATATCAAAGTAACCAGAGTTCTTGAATGGTGGAAGAAACCAGAGTGCCTGGAGAAAATCACTGACCTTTGGCAAGCAAACTGACAAACATTTTCTCACATAGGATCTGGCATAGTG
This sequence comes from Anadara kagoshimensis, assembly GCA_021292105.1. Classification (NCBI taxonomy): domain Eukaryota; kingdom Metazoa; phylum Mollusca; class Bivalvia; order Arcoida; family Arcidae; genus Anadara; species Anadara kagoshimensis. The sequence continues at coordinate 13,906,065 of CM037860.1, read as the reverse complement.
GGATTCTAACGTAAGGGGTCGGAGGCACTGTGATCCCGATGCACATGCTTTAAACTATCCAACCACCTAGGCCCCTGATATTGGTTAAAGGGTTATCCATGGATTGAATTATGTTCAGATAAAGATTTTAGAAGTCTTTCCATTTAAAACTAATATATATGACCAACCAATTTGTCATACAGATTTCTTTTCCAGAACATGAATATCATGTTAATTTTCAATCTAACCCAGACATAAACTTCAAATTTCATGCTAAAGAGTTCATATACAATGTATTAGAAATGATTAAAATACAAAAATGAAGTTTCACACACAAAAAAAAAAATAATAAATAAAAAAAAAAAAATAAAAAAAAAAAATGAAAACCAAGTGAAAATAACAGGGACATACATCATTGGTAAGTTTTAGCTAACAACATGTGTTATTGATACAATATGTAAAAATCTACATTGCCAAGGATATTACATAATTGAGCCAAAAGTTTCTTTTGTGCAACTGAAATAAAATATTTGAAGTACACCACAAAATGCCAAAAAAAAAAAAAAAAAAAAAAAAAAAAACTACATGAAAAGCTTCATATTTTCACTAAATTGCTTTCTTGTAAGCCATTTCTTTGACACTAATCAGATGACAACATCTCTGCGTCTACATCTCATGATCTAGCAGGAACAACACAAAAAAAATTACAAGAACAACTGGATCTGAGGGTCTTGGGTTTGAGTCCCAACGTGGGCGCCATTTTGTAACCAACTCAGCTCTCCCAAATAATTTAAAGGCGTTGGTTTGTGGTTCGAAATAGGATTTATTGCTCTTAAACAATTACACCCTCATCTATGGGATCAAGGTGACCTTGTTATGGAACTATTCCCAGATATTATGGTCCAATCAGAAGTAAGTAAAATGTTGATACAGATGTTCAGAAATATAGATGTGTCCTCTGTGACAATCATATAAGGAGTGCAATTTTTAAAAAGTCTATGTATCTTATCTGTTTAAATTATTTAATTATATATGTTTAATGTTTGAAATCTCAATAAATGTATCACTAATGGAGCATTTTCATACTAGCACAGTTATTTGGTCAAGGCCAAGGGTCACTATGACAAAATAACTGGACCAATATAACACACCGCCGCCAAAAAAATGGGCCAATATGAAATACCCGATTACTGGTGATCGTGTAATAGTATTCGGTGACATAAAGCTCTTACATGACATTAATTTACTAACATATTTTTATTTCAATTTGAATGGGGATCATTGATTAACCTGTTAAAAAATAAACAAAAAAAATCTCTTAACAGGACACAAGGGCAAATTGATAGCCATTTTGACTGTTATTAGTGTCAACGATAACAAAATTGGAAATCCCAGTGGGAATAAAATGAAGAAGTATGGTTATGGAAATCAAATTTAAACATGTGAGTTATGGAACATTCTCCTTTATTAAGAGTAAAATATATCTTTTTACTTGATTGTCGGTTTTATTTACATGTATTTCCTATTCAGTAAATTTTTAACGTCAGTTTCAGCACAATTTCTCTTTTAGGCGAAATTTTGAATTTTTATGAAATTCCATTAATGTTCACTGCAAATACAACTGAATTACAATAAATTAAATACTTTCAATTTATTCCAATTTCTACCAAACATTTATAAAATAATAAATTCAGGAATTCATGCAAAAAAAAAAAAAAAAAATAAATAAATAAAATAGAGAAATAAAAAGAAAAAGAAAAAAGAAAAACTAAAGGAATAAAACACAAATTATACCCAAAATAACACAAAACTCTCTTTCTCTCTTCCCGTTTTTTAAAAATTTATTAAGCAATAGTTTCCAAGAGGATATGAATTATAAATTTTTTTGTCTGCAAACTTAAAAATGCATTTGATTTCTGAATAAACAATGAATATTTAACCTTTCCCGGAGGAAAAATATTCATGTTCAGTCTGTCTTTTAAATCATACATCAAAATATCTTGATGGTAAGATGCTGCAAGACATGGTACAAAAATCTGTAAAAAATAAAAAGTTTTGTCTGTAGTTTGAAAGACAAATTACAATAAAATGTTTGGTATTTGGTAAATAGATAAATCATGTGAACAAGCAGAGAGCGGTAAGGTTGATCAGAATACCATGTGATCTATATACCATATGATCAATACTTATAATCAACAAAAAGCATAGTCAAACCAGCCTTAATGACCACCTCTATATAAGGCCCTTACAGAAAGAAAAAAAAAGATATTTTAACTTTTTTAGTTTTGAAGCACCAACAAAGTGTAATACAAGTGATAAACTAATAGTTGTGAAGAATTTGTAAAAATGCAAAAGCCATGTGTTGGTTATAGACTATATTTGTTGCATTCAAATTCTGTTCTAAGGCTTTTTCACTTACAGAACATCAAATTTGCTATTCCATGTAAAAAAAAATCCTGCCATATATTACTGAAATGATGACAATCCTGAATAACTAGACAGGAAATAAAACAAAATAAAAATAAAATAAAATAAAATAAAATAAAATAAAATAAAATAAAATAAAATAAAATAAAATAAAATAAAATAAAATTAATTAAATTAAATTAAATGAAAAAATCAAATTAAACTTCATCTATATTTCATCACTCCGGACATCTTTAATGTTAGTTGAAGATAAATTTATTCATTCAGAAATCATAGTATGGTGAATATAAAATAAACCAACTAAGTGTTCCAAATGTCAACATATAATATGTAAGAGGTTGGTGTGTGGGTGCACCAGTTTGTTCCTTGAATTCAGAGGTAAATAAACCATAATAATGTTTTATTTTTACGAAAAGTACATGTATATTAAAACATTTATACGATCTATTGATTTCTGTTTGGTATTTTATGGATTTTAAATTGAATTAAAAGCATTTGAATGAAATAATTTTTTGGTGCACATTTTTGTCATAAACTTTCTTAAAAGGCTTAAACTATGTTCATAAAAAATTTTGACCAACATTTATAAGACTGGTTGATATAACAATCAATGCTTAAGAAAATTTGATTTTTTTTTTGTAGAACAATAAAATAAACTTGCCAAAGGGAGAAGTCAGTTTAGTCTGTCTTTCAAGTCATTACCAAATATATGGCTGCAAGATACATGTATTGTTAAAACATACACTTACTGCAGAATAACAGAAATACACCTGCAGAAAATGTTTAAAAAATAAACAAGACAGAAACTGTCTGTATTAGCAGTTTGAAAGACATTGCAAATAAAATGTTTGGTATTCAGCAGATGGATAAATCAAGTTGAGATGCCAACTCAGCAGTTTTTAAACATACTGGAATAACTTCGAAAACAAAGGATTCATTACAATTCAATTTTAAATTGTATCACAGGTGCTTGTGTCATAGAATCTGTACATCTGATTATGTGACCACTATGGATTTGTGATTTCCAATAAACAATAAATCAGCTGATGTGATTGACAACAACTTTTGTTCACTTTTGTCAAATTGCAGGTAACAATTTCATATCAAGACAGTTTTGGAAATCAACTTAGAAATTTTAACCAGTTTTTGTCAGATATTAACAACATTTTATATTGTGGTTTGTATGAGTGTTGGGAAAGTCACCAGTACCTTATAAAAGTTACCTACAAGTCATGGACTGGCTATATCCAATACTACGGTAATCAGAATACAAAATTAAATATTTTATGTAGATTTGAATGAGTATTCCAAACTAACATTTGTAAATTTGTAAATGGCAACCCCCCCCCCCCAAAAAAAAAAAAAAAAAAAAAAACCAAATAAATAAATAAATTTAAATAAATTAAAGAATAAATAAATAAATAAATAAATAAATTCAAGAGACAAACAAAATAATTATCTCAAGAAGCTATAATTGATAAATAGATTTTAAATAAATATTAAAGAATGAAAATGTTGATTTATGAGCATTGTTGTTACTAAGAATGTATACTAAAATCTAACATGTGTATTATTATTCCTATAACAATCCCCGATATGTCCCAATATATCCATATTGCATCATGAGGAGAATCATATCGACATCAAGAGATTTAAATTTACATCCCGAAATATCCACCGATCTAAATAACATCAGCGGGGAACATCAACAAAACGTTTTTAAATCCCGGTACTCCGTACACTAAGCAGATAAAACCATTTGTGCAACAGGAGAATAATTCCTAGCATCAGAAGTAAATTAAAACTATACCCATAATGAATAATTCCCCTACATAAGTTTGATAATATAAATCATAAATTATTAGTAACTACAGTTTAATTGTATTTTTTCTAGCATAACAATTTTTTTTAAAAAATGTGGATTTTAATGGAATGTCAACTTTTTTCTATAATCCAGTTATACTCAATATGTTTGTTACGGGCTTATATTTAACTTTATTTGCCAGTTTCAAACCCTTCCAGAACACCCAGTCTCACTTGATTGGTTGAAGTTTACTTGTTTTACTAATAATATGCCAGTTTTCAAAGTTTTTTGTTGCTTTTGGGATATATTTTGGACCTGCAGACTGATTTTGGGATATTTTTTAGACAGACCAATTTTGGGATATTTTAGGGGCATAGACCGGTATGTTCATGTTTGATTGCATGAAGTTTTGATGATAAGTATGTTAAATAGTTTTACATTGCATTAACAATTTTGTAACCATTCACAGAATTTTTACTCAAGAATTTATGGAAACATGTTTATGTGGTATACAAGTTTTTACCAGTGCTTTATGATCTAATTTGTGCATAGTGCACACTTATGGCGAACTCTTGAGTGCTAGTAAAATTGCCCAATATGTTGTGGATCAACATTGCAGACAATTCATTATACCATAACCAACAGTTAGAAGCCCCATAAAATAAAAAAAACAAAGTTTCTCATTTGCAGTCAACAAAGTATGAAGCCACAGCTTTGAAACACTTTGGTTTTGAAAGATGAAGCCTTAACATATGGCAACTATAGCCGATGACAGTTTTGGTATTTTTTAATACTCAGCAAGACTATTCATGAAGGGTGTTGCTTGAAATAACCAGAACAAACTCCTTTTGCAATAACTAAAATTTTATATTGCTGGTAAGCTAGACAAAACAACAAAACAGTATTGCTGGAAGTTATAATCCAAATTTACAGTTATACAGGGGTTGGTTTTCACTGTTTTTTATGTAGGAACGTCAGACTTTTCAGAGTATTATCATCGTTTGGTGTAGCGATAGTTTAGCCTGTCAACAAAATTTTCCTTTCACCATGCAACTGCTGTTATACTTGCATTCCAAAAAAGACCGGCATAGAAACATGCGATTTTGTTATGATTTAGTTTCTGTATAAGAAGAAACATAAGCGATAGGAGATTTTTGAGGTTTTGATCTTCTAAACTATATCTTGCAATTGGTAAGAAATTTTCACAGTTTGGACTGTAGAAAAAGTGACATGTTTGACTGTATACATCATGTTCATAAAGCACTAAGAAACACATACATTCATTGTTCCTTCACAATCACACTTAACTTCTACATTTTTTTATGTTCTCAAAGGTCAATGTCATTGACACTGTGGCATTTAAAACAAATACCGACAAAAACACTTTGGAATACCCATGAGTTATTAAACAAAAGTCATTGAATAATTGTATCAGACAGGCGTATGAATATTGCATGAAAATCGGGAATAACAATTCTATTATTTTATGTGTCTTCTCTCCTGGAATCTAATACACTACTGAGAACCCGCTTCACGCCACATGTTTTAGTTCAGGATAATATTTATCAACTTCCAAAGGGCCAACAAACCCAGTAATAAAATTTATTAGTGTAATGTATTGTATTTTGGTAATGACTGCGCTGGCGGGTTTTTTTGTAAATTAGGAATGAGCTAAATGACAAAATTATGATCTTGCAATAATAAACAAACAAGGATAATTCAACACAGCTCTCAATCAAATTACACTATGTGGTTATTATCAATAAAGGTCATTTGATTCCCAGGAAGGTTCTGAAAATTAGCTGATATTTCAAATTCCACAAAAATATATTCCAGATTAAAACAGTTGAAACGTGATGCCTTTTATATATTATTATTATTTTGATATTGAAGACATTTAAACCTAACTAAAATTTAAAAAAAAATTTCAAATGAAAATATGTAAAAACTTCTTTAAATGTAGCTACTTTCGTGAGTGGAAATTTTCAAGAAATCATATTGTTGGCATTTTGCAAGGAGATAAATTTTGCGATTTCCCAAATCTTCAGGTATTCAGCATATGAAATATGATGATTGCTATTATTTTTAGGAGGGGAATTTTCATAATTTTTTCACTTCCCTTAAAAAGCGAAAAAACTTTTACCATATCATAATAAGCACATGGACAGCTTTGTTGAATTTTCAAAATAAATTCTAACAACTGATTTTCATTCAGCCCCTCTCTTTTTTACAAATAGTTTTTATTATCTAAACATTTCCATATATCTCAGATCTACAGTGTCAATTTTACCCATTTTTTTCTTGGAATATAATTTCTGTAAAAAATGATATCTGTAATATTTCCTAGTAATCTATATCTGGATATGTCATGTATGTCTTTCCTCATTCTTGATCAATTTTCTCCATTTTTTTAAATTTTGTAAAATTTATATTTCCATGTTGTCGAGTAATTTAACTCTAAAGTAGATGGTCATAATGTAAGTACATATATTAACACCAGGAACTAAAACAAACTCTATACTCTGTTGCTATGGTAACCAAAAATCAGTTTAAATTTCACGGAAGTGAAGAGTTATTCATAGACAAAATTAACCAAAAAAACTGAGAATTTCTTTTGAAAATTGGCATCATCTTGAAATTTTGATATTAAAAACAAATTGTGTACTCTGTTGCCATGGTTACCAAAATCAGTATAAATTTCAAAGAAGAAAAGAGTAATTTATTGACAAATAAACAAAAAAAAAGACTGCAAAATTTGCTTTTGAAAATTAGCATCATCTTCAAACAATTCAAGCTGAAACAGTGTAAATAATGATTTTTAATGAACACCTTGATTTTAAGTTCTTAATACACTCAAATCTGACTGCCTTATTGACCAAATTAGAGGATAAAATCATAGCTTATGTCTCAGGTATCACCACCAGCAGATATATTAATTGAGCTGTCTAGTGTATTCTTCATATCTAAATGAATGATTTGCTGAGTGATTGGTAACCATGGTGGTTTACCCCCTCCTGTCACTATGGACGCAACCAGAATAAGAATGGTGGAGAACCTGGAGAAAACAACAAACCTTCGGCAGGCAAGCTGATAAACTTTCTCAGGTATAGATCCTGCCAAAGTGGTATTCAAATGTAAACCAGTCAGAGGTGCATTATGGGTATTAGTACACTAGGTCACTGAGGCCAGTCCACGTGAGACAAAACTGCATCAAGCATCTCTGCTGATCATCAATTTACTTTACTTTTTTTCTTCTGATTTACATTGTACAGCTTATCATTGTTATTTATTTTTTTTTGTACTTATTATATCAAGGTCACATTAAAAATGGTGGAGGAAACTGGAGTGCACAGAGAAAACCACTGATCTTTCAGCAGGCGAACTGATAAATTTTCTCACATTAGGTTCTGACCCAAATGGGATTCAAACCTAGATGAAGAAAGTTGCTGTTATCCTTAAACATGCTCTTTAGACAACTCATTCACTGTACTATGTGGCCCTGTTTTGTATAGCTTTAAGAATGATAATTTGAAGTACACTGTACATGTATCTCTTGACCAAGCAAGAGGCCATTAGCTCATGAATGCTCTAGAAACCTTAGCCTGTAATATAAGCTTTCTTTTACAAAAACACAGAAGAAATTAAAAAAAAATCCATAGGTAATATTACTAACATTATTGTCTAGTCAAGCACAAACGTTTTTAATAAAAAAATAATTACTAACATCTGGATGGTCGATATTAAAAAGAAAATTAATGAGGTTCAGAAATGATGATAAAAATAATATCTGAAAGAATAAGCAGCTGAGCAATAATGACGAGAAAAAAAATCTGGAACAGTCTTTGATCTGGTGACAAGACTGTAAACCTATAAATAATCGTCTCCAAGTGAAATAGAATATTTTGGACAATAGGTTTGACCTATCAGTGACCAGACAAGATGGAGAAAAATGTAATCCATATTTTAATTAGACAATAATGGACGTAATTATATATTTATTCTATCTATAATCATCAAAGATGGCCGATAATTTACCGCAGGTTCTACCAAGATCAATTTTCAGCGTCTTTAAAGCAATTATGTTACATCTTGTTACAGGAAAAGACATAATTGGACTGCCATATATAAATGGCCATTCGTATATTGTCATCTCCGATTGTTCATTATATTTTCTTGTCTCTAACATCAATCATTGATCAATCAATTCTAATGGTGTTTTTCTGGTTTCTTTTGTTCTTAACCAGAATATTTCTTTTGAGGGGGGTGGGGGGTGGAGAGAAGGGGAGAAAAGGGGAGAGAAGGAAAATATTGAAAGAAAAAGGTTCTGAAAAGATATTCAGTGAGTGAAAAACATATAGCTGAAATTGTATAATCAAAATAGCTAACATCTGTGGTTTAATTGGAGGTGCTTATCATGTTGGCAGTCACTGTGAAATCTAGTTTACTAAACATCCAAACAGCTCCACATGATTCTGATACTATATACATATCTCTGTAAGAAATACAAATGATTACAATAGTCTGTTATTTAGATGGCATCAAATATAAAAAACATTTCAAATAAAATTACATATTTAAATTACCAGTTTTAATTTTACAGAACTAGACAACCATTTTGGAATACAATCGGATCAATTCCAGAATTGAAAACCCATTATCTTTCTCAAGGACATTAAGATTTTCAGTGTTTCTATGGCTTTAATATCAATTACAAAACTACAAATATTTTACATTTAATTTAGATATATTTGAGAACTAATTTCATTTTCATGTCTGATATACAAACTCATAAACTTTTGACTTTTTAATGTTGTTCTATAAACTAGGTCAAAGTTTAGAATGGAAAATTTTGTTTCAAATGACGAGAAGATGATCAAGTTGCAAAATCTCATATTTATGATTTTATTCTTAATAGTAGAGTTCTAGTCATGTATAATGTAGGTATAGATGTTTCAAAGTATATAAGTCATAAGGTTTATTCTGTTCCAATAGGTTTTCACATAAGGGCCAAGGAATGTTGATCATGTGGTACAGTGGCAAACTCCATTTAAATGAGGTCAAACCCTATTTTGACTGGACTAATATACTTATATAATCGTGTAATAATGATTATAAACCATTTTGCTAACACAGAAGACAACAAAATATACAATAAATTCAGTTTAGGAATTCAAAGTACATATACTTATGCAGAAAAAGAAGTTACCTATTTTTCAAAAAATCCATCAATCTTGCATTCTGTGTTATAACCATCATGCAATGTTCAAAGACATTTGCAGACTATGATGAAAAATGGTCTTTTCCCCAGGCACTATCCCTTGTATATATAGAAATTTAAATTACACACATGCAGAAAATGTAGCTCATTCTCATAAAGTCTAAAATTCTGTGTTATAACCATCATGCAATGTTCAAAGGATTTGCAGACTATGATGAAAAATTGTCTTTTTCCTAAGGCACTATCCCTTGTATATATAAAAATGATTGCAAGCCATTTTGCTACACAAAGGGCACCAAAATGTACAATAATTTTGAGAAATTTAAATTACACACATGCTGAAAATGAAGCTCTTTCTCATAAAATCTGATATTCTGTGTTAAACCATCATGCAATGTTCAAAGGATTTGCAGACTATGATGAAAAATGGTCTTTTTCCCCAGGCGCTATCCCTTGTATATATAATAATGATTGCAAGCCATTTTGCTACACAAAAGGCACCAAAATGTACAATAATTTTGAGAAATTAAAATCATACAAATGCAGAAAATGAAGCTTTTTCTCATAACATCCAACAATCTGATATTATGTGTAAAAAACCAGCATGCTATGTTCAAAGACATTTGCAGACGGTGATGAAAAATGGTCTTTTTCCCCAGACACTATCAAGTTATCATTATAGGCTTGTTGCATCTTCCTTATTAAGTTGAAAACAGAAAATATAGTATTGTATTTAGGGCACAAATACATATACTGGTAATGAGTTTTTGAGATTTGTGCTCTGTAGAATACTCAAACAGACAAGTTATAAATATTGATTGCGAAGCAAAACATGAAAAATGATCAAAGTTCTTTTCTCTCAGAAAACTTAAAAAATAAAATAAAATATAAGTTATAAAAAATTAATAAAATTTCAAAAATCAGTAAAATAAATTTACAAATAAAGACTTTTGCAGATTATGTACAATATTTTCAAGTAAAACAATGGCTGTCATAGAAATCTTGTTGCTATTGGTAACCTTAAACAAGTGTCCTTTAACTACATAGGGTCATCAATCATATCATGCAGGCACCCTTAAAGATATGTGCAACACAAATAATTGACATGCAAAATTGTCATTAATCTTGTGTATAACTATACTTCTGTAAAATAATATAATTACAATTCATTTAAAAAAAATATAAAATAAATCATCATTTACACAAAAAACATTATTTCCTACCGTATGTATAATTATAAAAATCATATTTTTGTCATAAAATTACAGAAATCAGTGATTTAGTGATTAATCTGACATCAGTTAAGTAGAACATTTGTATCCAACTCTTGATCTTTTTACATCTTTATTTTATGACCATTGTAACAAAGTTTATAAAAATAGGTATTTAACAAATAAATATAAATAAATAAATAAATAAATAAATAAATAAATAAATAATTCCATCAATCAGCAAAGAATTCTGTCAACCAACAAAGAAAGGAAAGAAATAGGAAAACCTTAATCAGTTTTGTTCTTTAAAACTTAGTAATAATACTTGTATGTGTAACTAGAACAGGAGGGACACATGTGAAATCCAGTTAGGAATTGAACTCAGGACCTCTGTACTCTTTCATTATTTAGCCACTGTTCCCTCCACATGATCTGTAATATCCAGTTGGTAAAGGTAAATTATATATCTCCAAATGTTTAGCTAGTAAAGAAACAACTGGTCAATATTCAGTAGCTAGTTCAATTTTTGTTTAATACAGAAATTCCAAAACAAATATATACATATTTCGTATTTATATGATACAAAATATCCATGTACCATCACATCTTTGTATCCACTCTCGATGTGATTGCAATTTTAAGGTGAAAGAATTCAAACAAAGGGGAATAACAACCAGGAAGTTAGTGCGAGATGTGCATACCTAGGCCTTGGTTCAAATCCCACTCAGGACAGATCTAAGAGTGAGAAAATCAAGTTTATCAGTTCACATGCTGAAGGTCAGTAGTTTTCTCCAGGCACTCCGATTTCCTCCATCATTTTCACCATCATCATGATTTAACAGCCTCAATATAAGTGAAAGAATCTTGACTGCAGCATAAAACTCCATTACTCCACTCCAGAAACAAATATGTCTTATACCAGGCCTTTTTTATTTCAGATTTATGTTACAGCACAGAAAGAGAATCCATAGACAGACAGCTTAGCAATAAATGTCACTACTTGGAGACACTTCTGCATGCTTTGTGTTAATTTAGATAGCTGGTATAGCCTTAGTTAAAACTGGTTTTAACACCTAAAATACATTTTCAGATTTAATAGCCAAAAAAAAAAATTATTTTAAAAATTAAAAACATGCAAAAATGGAATTTCGAACCAGCACAGAATAGAAATGCCATAAAGACAATCTGACATTTTTTCTATGAGAACTTAAACAAAAGTGTCATGTTTAATGTTTGAATTAGAATGGCTTGCACTTCATTAACTGAAAATAGAAGTGCAGCCAGAAGGCTAAAGGAACTTCAGCTAACTTCAAAAGGCAAAGATTCTGTTAAATTGGAAGTAAACATCACTCTTTCATTTTAATGAGCGATTCTTTTTATTGATTTGTGTTTTGTGAATTTAAAAAAAATAGCTTTATCTGTGTTTTTGTTTTGAATAATGAGAGAGAGAGAGAGAGAGAGAGAGAGAGAGAGAGAGAGAGAGAGAGAGAGTTTTAGGTTTTAATAATTTCAAATTTCTTTTTTATAATAATAAAGAAAGCACATCAGAAAATCAACTGAGAGAGAGAGAGAGAGAGAGAGAGAGAGAGAGAGAGAGAGAACTTCAAGTTTTTACAATCATAGATCATAGATGTTGTTTACATACATAAGATATATTGTAGTACAAATAAGACTCAGCCTGACAGACGATCAAAAAAGCACAAGAGACAGACAGACAGACAGACATAGAAAAAATATTCATAACTCAAAAGATTTCCAATATAAATACTGTGACAATAAATGAGAGAGAGAGAGAGAGAGAGATAGAGATAGAGAGAGAGCTTAAGCTTCAAAGATTTTTAATATAAATTTTGTGACAGTAAATCAAAGAGAGGGAGAGTACTTTAGCTTCAAAGAATTCCAATATTGTGACAGAGAGACTTAACTAAAAAAAATCAGAGAGAGAGAGAAAGAGAGAGAGAGAGAGAGAGAGAGATTTTTAGCTTCAAAGATTTCTAATAAAACCTTGTCTACATAGATATGATATCAGTAAATCAGAGTTAGAGCTAAGAAATAGCGGTAATAAAGAAGTCCCAAATCATTATTTATACATTTATTTTGGAGTTATCTTTTTCCGTGATTGATTAATAGAGTGAATCAAATGAAACGTTATTGTAAAATCAATCTATATATTTTTTTATTCTTGTATTTTACTGCAATAGTCTACGTACCATATAATTTGATTTAGCACCCAATATCACTACAAGACAATGGCATTTATTGAGAAAATCAAACAGAGAAGAAGGATGCTATTCTGACTTTAATTATTGCTGACATTTCTACACCAAAAATCCTATGTCTCCAGAATTGTAGACATAAGACTGGACTTCCCGTAATCTTTATACAACAATTGAGATTTGATTAATCAAATCCGCTTAAATAAAAATCAGCAGTATACAGTAAAAGAAATCCAAATGTCAAAAGTCAGAACAGAATCTTCATCCTCACAAAATATAAAAAAAAGACGAAGAGGGTCAGGAATTGCAAGTCTCGCCTTAAAAGGGTCATTAACCTAAATCAAAAAAGTTAATGGTGAAACCATTATCATACTGTAAACATATTTATTTTTGCTGTGTGCTAATTTTCACTTATTTTGTGGTCGTTTGTTTTGTACAAAAATTAATACCAAGCAAAAATTATATGATGCTTATTATGTTATAATACATATTTCACAAACACGAAAATTTAAATACCTGGATATGTCTAAATTTCCTATACTGCGAAAATAAACCCATGTGAAATTTGATATGTTTCAGTAATGGCAACTACATCAACAAGCACCTAGAGTGGAGTGGAGAGATATAATGTTGTTTTACACCCAGTCAAGAGTCTTTCTCTTATATCAAGATGATCAGTTCTGGAATGGAGGAGACCAGAAACACAAACCTATGGCAAACCGACAAATCTGCCTGATTAAGACTGTTTGAACCTGGACAGTTAATGGCACTGGGTTCTCTAACAGTACTTCAGACAACATGTCCACCAAGGACCAAATAAGGCAAAGGACTGCTTCTTTTTAACTTTTGTCAAAAGACTCGGACTAAGATATTTTTCTATAATGAAAAGTGAGTGGTCACAATCAAGAAATTGATACCTGTCTTATTCTTACGATTGATTGAATAGGGTTTTATGTTCAAGTCAAGAATATTTCACTTATATTGATATGTCTCCAGGTAAAATGATAGAAATTTTAAGCTTACTCAAGGGGAAAGTGCAGGGAGGGTTCTTTAACAAGCCACATCTGCTGCAACATGGCACACTTGTTTTTAAGGTTTCTTTCAAAGGGCCCTATGTCTTACATTTCTCAATGCCAAATGCTCGGCAAAAGAACATTCATAACCTATTTTCAAGATATTGTCATTCCCATCCAGGATTCAAATTTCGACCTTCCACATAAGCAGCACTCTGCCAACAGAGCTACTGCAGTGGTTCATTTTTATGAGGTGATCTCTATATACATGTTGTAAGTAATGTTTCATACTATCAGACCTAAAAAGGATCCGGTTACCTGTCGAAACCAGCAGACATAGGAAATAGAGCTATATAATGTATAACACATCTATAGTCCAAGGGCCGATTCATTAGTATTTTCTCTTAATTTGCCACAACTATGATCTGTAGGGCAACTCATTAGTATTCTCTCTTAATTTTACAATTTCAGATTAATTAAGTAATTTATCAATTAGTTATATTCAAAGAATAAAACCATATTGAACCAAGTCAGTTCAATTTGAATTTCAAAAGAATCTATGATAAAAGAAAACAAAAATCAATAATATCTTTAATTACAGCCATGTCTGTTATATAATCGTCTTAACGACCATTACAACTCCAATTGTAGCCATAATACATCATTCTCAGATTTAATATTTACATCTGTCTCGTTTAATCTGTGACAAATCTGTTATAAAAATCCTCAAAATATATTATATGGCTGTAAATGAGACAATGCCTGCCCACACATACATGCTAATTGTCAGAAGACAATGTAAATCATTAGGCCCCAGGTTTGACAATAGCTAGCTCATTGGAAAATATTCACAAAAACTTCTAGTACAAGTAGACAGGATTTGGTTCCAGGTTGACAGCACTACCACCCAGGACTTTGGGCCAGTTAGTTAAAATGCTTATATGTACTCTGATGCTTAGACTATCAGAAGAGTATGATATTAATCTTTTCTGCATTTAAAGTCGAATTGTGTTTTACACTACCCCAGTCAAAGTTATGGCAGTTTATTAGGGAATTTGTTCAGGGATGGTAAAAGAAACCAGAGAAAAGCTCTGCAATATGCTGTGTTTTACAAGTCATTGCTTTAGACCACTGGGAAAATCTGACCCACTTAAATTAGAGAGCCAAATACCCAACATTTTGTTTTCTCACGACCTTGACCTTTCCAATATCACCTTGATTCAAGGTCATGACAAGGTCAAGGTCACGACACACCTTTGGACCATGAAGATTATGCATGTGAAGTTTTATGACAGTTGTCCGGAGCAGCTATGAGATGTGGCCTAGGCACAATTAAATATGGATGGACAGGCAGGTGAACAGACATGGTGATTTCTATATATCCCCCTCAAACTAGTTTTCAGGGGTATAAAAAGTAAGATCAAATTTTTAATATACCTGGTATAGCACTTCTTTGGTTTATCTCCCCCATCCCAATCCCCGAACCCCCAATTAAACAAACTTTGCTGATTACTCTCCTGTTTTACTGAATAAGTTCCTAAATATAATACAAAATTCAGAAATCATCCACCACACACAATCAATGACAACTTTTGAGTTTATGATGGACCTGAAAATTGGTACTTGTCTGTTGTCAAACAGGACTCTCAACATCTGTGAAGAAATTAAATTCAACCAATTTTATGTTAAAGTATAATTATTGCGCCCTTTAGAGGTAAGCGGTAAATGCATACACACATCTTGTCAAAGACACAAAACCATTAGGAGACAAAAACATGCAGATGTTACACAAAAATACAGGACAATTATGACCAAACAATATAGCTTCTTTTTGTTTTAATTCAATTTTAGGTTTCCCACTCAGAATCACATGCTTTTCAGGCAATCCCTGGTGTAATCATCTCTAAACTAAAATTGTACATACTTGAGAAAACCTAGCTGATTTTATCACCAAACTGGTTATAATGCAAAATTACCTCAAGTACAAAAAGGTAGCATTATAAAGAGTTTGACAATGGTTATCGATCTGAATTGAACTTTGAACTTTGACCCAATTAAAAGAATTCACCTCAAAACAATTCTTGAAATGCTACACTTGGAGATTAGCAAAAATGGTGAAAGAAATGCATAATTTGGTATTTGAAGTTAGTTCAGTTCAATGATGATGGAGAAATCCAGATAAGTGGGACTCAGGTAAAAACAATGGACTATGTTAAACAAGCTAATAACAAATAATGCATTCCATTTTTAATAATGTTCCACACAAACTTCATGAGGTATAAAACAAGTGGCACCATGGTGAAGCCAATTAACTTTGCAAATATAGCCCAAACAAAGTCTATAACCAAACAGAGTGACAAACTGTCAGACGGCTCAGCAGTTTGATTAATAAGAAGCATTGATTTGTATATAAGCTTTGAAATATATTTCAACAAAAAATGGCCCATTACTTTTAAAAATTTCATAAATCAAATAATTCACAAATGTACCTTAGAAGAAGTCCACAGATGGACAGACTGACAGATCAACAGCATGATTTCTATAAAAGTCACAGATGGACAGACAGACAGATGGACATACTGACAGATCAACAGCATGATTTCTATAAAAGTCACAGATGGACAGACAGACAGACAGATAGACAGATAACCAGACCATCAGCATGATTCCTAAAAAGGTCCACAGATGGACAGACAGATGGACATATTAGCAGACCATCAGCAT
Organism: Anadara kagoshimensis; assembly: GCA_021292105.1. Lineage (NCBI taxonomy): Eukaryota > Metazoa > Mollusca > Bivalvia > Arcoida > Arcidae > Anadara > Anadara kagoshimensis. Next base: position 13,889,473 of record CM037860.1, on the reverse strand, counting down.
GATTCCAGAATCTAGACAGACAAGTTAAGTAAGATATATTATATTCTCTATAAACTCTGACATGTATAACGATAATTAGAGGCATTCATTCTTAGAATAACAAAAATCACGTAATTTACTAATGATTATTTGATTTTAGATCAATGATTCATTTTTCTTGGGGTAAATTATTGTCAAGCTTACAGAACAATAAGCTATAATTACAAATGACAGGCTGCATTAGAAAAATATTTAAATATATATCAACAAAGCAATAATAACCCCAACATTCAAATATTACAACCAAAGAATAATAATGGAAAATTGACAAAACTGACATTTTGGGGATATTATTTATAATCAATAAACGGAATTATAACAGTGTTTGTAGTCGTTTAAGTTAATTATGGGACATAAACCTTAAAATACAATTTTGACATCAAAGGTGATCATTAAGATAATGGCTTTTGATTGGTTAAAATGCCAGCGTCCATATTTGATATCTATATGCTGTGGCATACAGATCGTTAAATTTCTAATGAACTGTAATGTATATATTTGGTTAGATTTTTTAATGGACTGTAATTTTGTAATTAAATGTCAAGTTAACTTTCCATTTGTGTACCATAAAATGTCACGGGTTAGGTAATACATTACATTACACAATTACATTATTTTCTTTTTATGGATGCAAATGTATATCTCATTTAATTTACTGATAAATGTTTTATCTGTTTCAAAAAAGATATTAAACATGCTGTAACATTAAAACATTTTATAAAGTTACACATGGATGTTTTTAATTTTCACCAATTCATTTTTATTTCTTTTATAAATTTTAACATCAATATCAGGATAGTCAGATCCCTATTCATCAAAACAGATTTTCAATCTACAAATAAAAAACAATTTTAATGAAAGAATAATTACAGTACAGACCTGTCAAAAGTTTAACACTAAGCTAAAGAATAGTGGTGCCGAATTGAAGTTAATATGGGTTCCTCCTATGTCTCAACATCTTGGCAGGTTCTCTCCTATGCCTCAACATCTCAGCAGGTCCTCTCCTTTGTCTCAACATCTCGGCAGGTTCTCTCCTATGTCTCAACATCTCGACAGGTTCTCTTTTATGTCTCAACATCTTGGCAGGTTCTCTCCTATGTCTCAACATCTCGACAGGTTCTCTCCTATGTCTCAACATCTCGGCAAGTTATCTCCTATGTCTCAACATCTCGGCAGGTTCTCTCCTATGTCTCAACATCTCGGCAGGTTCTCTCCTATGTCTCAACATCTCGACAGGTTCTCTCCTATGTCTCAACATCTCGACAGGTTCTCTCCTATGTCTCAACATCTCGGCAGGTTCTCTCCTATGTCTCAACATCTCGACAGGTTCTCTCCTATGTCTCAACATCTCGACAGGTTCTCTCCTAAGTCTCAACATCTTGACAGGTTCTCTCCTAAGTCTCAACATCTCGGAAGGTTCTATCAGTCTCTTGAGATTTGTTCCATTACTTGTTTTCCGTATCTCGGGCACTTAGTAGCTGAGTTTTAAAGGCTCTTTTTCGTTGACTCATTGTTAAACTTTCGACAGGTCTGTACTGAAACATTCAGACAAAATTAAGATTTATAGGGGGTCAAATGAATACTTTTAGACACTTGGAAAGAATTACAATTGTTTGTGATCAAATATTAAAAAAAACCATCAAAATAGGACACTGGACTTTCATGACTCAAAACAGACAAACTACCAATTAATGACTGTCTAGGTGGTTCAGTGGTAGAGTGGCATTCACCTCAAGATCAGTTTGAACACCAGCTGGATCATACACAAGATCCTATAATTTGAGATATCCCTTCCTTGCTTTGCACTCCATATTAAGATAACAGAAAAATCGACCAGTTCACCCTGTGCTGGCATAATGTGACCAGGAGAGTGGTAACCAGTACTTGTCTACTAGGGCCTTAAAGTCTCCCCGAGTGTGTGCTAGTACAAAGTAGACCATAAAACACATTTACACATCTGGTACATACATCTACTTGTTCATAGACTTGTTCATAGATTTTTCCTTAGACTGATTAATAAATTTGCTGTCATCCTAAATAGCTGGAAATAATAGTGAAACAAAATTAAAAACCATTAAACCAACCAATCAACAAATCTACAAATTCATCTATTTTAGCAACTAAGACGTTGTTTCAAAATTACCAATATTTTAACTTCTGGATTATTTCACATTAGATGAATTTCCATCTTTACTTGAAAACTAATTTCAGATTCCACTAATCAAGAGATCTTGAAATAAATCACCTTTAATATGTTGTTTAAGAAAATTTAATATTGTTAACTTTTCGTGGAATACATGCCACTTGATGACATCATTTAAATAAATCCTGCTACAAGTTATAATCAAATGACTTCATAAAAAACATTTATGTAATGTGTTGCTCATAAAATATTGAATAATGGTTTTATTTGATTGGTTAATACCATATTCAACATGATAGTTAAAATTCACTGATTTTATGTGTTATAAATTGATAAAATAAGGTATTTTCAATTGCAATAAATATCATGATGATATTGGAACATATACATTTTTAAATGTTTTAAATACAGAGAAACTTGCTTTAGTAAACACCTGTATATAAAGATCACCTGTCCACTAAAACCAGTGGTTTAAGGTACCTGGCCCCGGTTTCACAATCATTCCTTAGCTAAGATTTTCCTTAACTTAAATTTAGCAATATTTGGTTATCACTTTTTGGAGTTACTGATGAATATTTTTGTAAAAACTAAATGCAGTTTTTTAATCTAGATGTGACCTTAAAAATGACACCTTAAATTCCTGAATATCTTGAAAATTAACAAAATTATAAAGTTTTGAAATTTTGCAAGATTTAAGCTAAGGAAAATCTTAGCTAAGGAATCATTGTGAAACCGGAGCCTGGCCCCAGTTTCACAATCATTCCTTAGCTAAGATTTTCCTTAACTTAAATTCAGCAAATTTTGGTAAAGTCTTTCTGGAACTACTGGTAAATATTTTTGTCTATACTGAATGGAAATGTTTTAATCTAGAAGTGATCCTTAAAATGACACCCTAAATTCCTAAATATCTGTAAAATTAACAAAATTATATCGATTTGAAATTTTGCAAGATTTAAGTTAAGTAAAATCTTAGCAAAGGAATGATTGTGAAACCGGGGCCAGTACTTCATATCTCAACTAAAGAAGAAGCCATATACAATGACCATCAGTCTACTTCTTGATCTTATGGGTGGGCAACCAAAAGGACCACATATGACCAAGAATAACATAATTTGTTAAAACTTTCCTACCAAAAGGACTTGTTAAAACTTTCCTATATTAATGCTTACTAATCATTTTAATAGAATAAAGGAAAAGTAAAATAAAAACAGGAGATACAGTTGTTTAAAAAAAATGTTCCAAAAATGGATGAAAAATTGGGTTAAAATAGTGGTACATTAACATGCCATAACAAAACACATAGTGAACTTTTATATAAATTACCGGTATTGTTTTACAGCCATATCCTTCAGAAATTAGTAAAACAAAAAGTTTTATACAGGAAATTTTGGGTTTTCCCATGAAAAAAACAACACTATACTAGTTAGTGAGCATGGATTGAAAATAACAATCAATGAACAGTTTCAATAAAACAAAGTTTTGAGTGACAAAAAACTTTTTAAAACATCCAGTTAAGGTGATGAATAGTTTCAATAAAATCCTAGTTTTGAATGACACTAGTCTTGTTAAGATCACAGTGCCTTTCATCATCTAGGTTTGAATACCTTCTGAGCAGATCTTTGTATTACAGAGTAAGACAGTTTGCTCAACGAAAGAAATTGGTTATCTGCAGTTTTTTTCCACCATCCCTAAACTAACAGCCTTTATATACCGGTAAGTAAAACACTCGTGACCGGGGTATTAAACACTTTTATTCCATGTTTTAATTGATTTTCTCTAGTTTTTTCTACCATTCCAAAACTGACAGCCTCTTGACTGGGTCATAACAAGCTAGTATTCCAGGTTTGAATTGCCTTTTTTAAAGTTTTCTCCATTATTCCTAAACATACAGCCTCTAATATACAAGTAAAATACTCATGACTGGGCATAAAATACTTTTACTCAACTTCAAGGTATGAATAAAGATTTTTTTTTTGATGTTTGGTTTTTCAGCATCAATAAATTTGCATTTCAATGACCAAAGAACTAGGGCTCTAACAAGACCTAAAACAAACATTAATCATTTTATTATATAAATACCTGATTTTATTCAATGTATTTATCAATCATTGGAGTAACAAATTACAAAATCATGTAAAATGTCCAGTAATACAGATAAACCAAGACACATCATCAATAAATTTAATTACATTGACTAATTTTATAGTCATATATCAGATTTTCTACAAAGAGAAATCAATGTCCTAGATCTGAAAAAATCTGATACCGCTGTACATGAAATATAACAAAATAATGACCGATAATTTGATAAATAAAGTCAATGAATAAAATCAATTTTATTTGTAAAGAAATCATTGTTCCAGATTATAAAAAAGACATTTTCAGGTTGAAAATTTTATCAGAAAAAGCAATTAGGCAGTAAACATTTTTATTATATAGTAAATGGCAAGCTTTCTGATACCATGTTCCGATAGTACCGCGAAACAACTTAAGAAAATACATTCAATAGATATGAGGTTTGATTTTTTAAATGGGCCAGAGTTTCTACTCAATACAAATTTTGCAAAAAAAAAAAAAAAAAAAATATATTTTCCAATGAATTCTTAAGAGAATAAAATGAGTAAATGATTTACGTGATTTGCTGAAAAATTATTGAAATTATCATTGAGTAGAGTAATGCTGGTTTTTACACACCAGTAACAATTCTTTCGTTTGTATCCAGACAGTTAAGTTTTTGGATAGTGGAAGAAGCTGTATTGCCTGATGAAAACCATTGACATTTTTACAAGTGAATGACAAAGTTTTCCAAACTAGCATTTGTCCAAGTTGGATTCAAACTAAGTAAGAAAGGTTTTATGACCTATAAGACCATTTTGGCACTGAAGCCTCACTTTGGCATATTGAGTTATAAAAATTTCAGATGTTCATGTCTGTCGTACTGAAAATATCAATAAGTCAAACATCTTAAATAAAATCAATAAAGAGATCAACCTTACAGTTGTGTCCTTTAAACAACTAGATGAACATTTCCAACTAAACATCAGAATTAACTACACTAAACATAACTTTTCAGATCTTTCTTTTATTTTACTTTTTAATCTCTGTATGGGAGACTGTATCGGTTTTAATTATCAATAAATCTTAATGTCTGATTATTTGATAAATAAAGACTATAAACAAAATCAATTTTATTTGTGAAGATATTATTGTTCCTGATTATAAAAAGTAAAATTTTATCAGAAAAGGCAATTTAGTCGTTATTGCTTTAACATGTTTCTAATGGTAGACAATTCTGATACCAAGTTCTGATAGCATTCGTGATAGTTTGAGGAAATCATCTAAAGTAATAGAGATTAAAGGGATACTTTTTTTTAAATCAACAAAGCAATCTTGATTCTTTTTTTTTTTTCAAGGATAATGGACATAAAATTGTGAAAAATTGTTTGAAAATTATTGAAAATTACATTTAAAAAATTAATTACTTAGTTTTACTGACTAAATCAGTTTTATTACATGCCATTATTATAGTCAGATAATGTAAATCCCTCAATAAAACTGCCATTTCAAATAAAACCTAAAATTATAAGTAAACTGAAATTAGCAGAGTTCTACAAGGCATGTCCTTTAAGGGTTTCATGGGGGGTTCATCGTTGAGAGTTATTGGATCAAAATGGGGATTTTATCAAGTTATCACACACATTAAAACTTGTATACAAAGATCTTAGAAAATATAGACTTTATATGGACAAAATTATACTGTTGGTTGAAATATGAAGCAAGGAAATTCACAGAAAGCTTTTTAATATAGAGGTGGTCACTATAACAGGATTTAATTATCCCGGTGCCATATATATTTTTGGCTGGAAATTTATGGTCAACACTCAAGTCTTGCAGAATATAAAATTGCTATAATTCTTTATAATGAACTAAAATTTCCTGAATTTTTTTCTTCCTGATTATATAAATGTTATCTCATTCAGAAAATCTTAATATTTGATCTTTAAAAATGTCCACCCACTATAGATGGAGATTGGATTGCATCTTGCTCAGAGCTTAGAAGCTGAATAACAGGTAACTTGCTATCTACCTAAGGCCAATGCTATAATTTGACATAGTCATTCAGTATTCATAACTTCTAAGAGAGCTTTATGTTACCCTATCTTGTTTATCATAAATCTCCCACACAGTAAAGCTTTGCCTTGTGGTGGCTGACGAGGCAAACAAAAAAATGGCGGTTTTATTGTTTTTTATCAGAGATTGAAAAGTTAACTAACACATACTTAAGTACATATTCAGTGGAACCTATCTAAACTGAACAACTTCCTCACTGAATATTTTGTTTTTCAGTTTGCAAAGTTTGATTACACATGTATATGAATGGTATGGCCTAAAAATTAGTTTGGTTTCTGGTTCTAGTTAAGCGTATAAGCCACAGTTTCACAATCATTCCTTAGCTAAGATTTTCCTTAAATCTGGAAAAATTTAAAATCATTATAATTTTGATATTCAGGAATTTAAAATGTAATTTTTAAGATCACTTCTAGATTATAACATCTGCATTTAGTTTTGACAAAAATATTTATTAGTAGTTCCAAAAATAGATTACGAAATTGTGCTAAATTTAAGTTAAGGAAAATCTTAATTAAGGAATGATTGTAAAACCTGGGCAAGGAAAACCTTAGTTAAGGAATGATTGTGAAACCAGGGCCTGTTTCCAAATGTTCCACAGTTTATATCCTTTACAACTTAACCTCCTGTCTTTGGGGGATCAGACAAAATATAAATCACACAATCTAACTGAGAATCAGTTTATAATTACTTGGCAAGACCAGACCTGATGATTGGCTGGGTAGTTCAGTCAGTTATGTCAAACTAGTATTTGTAAGGTTACGGGTTAGAAGCCTATTTTGCCTGTAGTCACATAATATTTTAAAAATAATCAGCTGATAATACACATAAAATAAAAGACATGTGTTTCTCATCAATTTTATATTGTTCATTATATCTGTCTAGACAGATGGACTGGATTGTTTGACCACTAAATCCCAAAGTGACCATATAAGACAATATTGTTTAGTCAAATTTCTTATTACTTGTGTGTAATATGATTCTATAATTTGCTACTGAATCTGAAAGTAGAATGTAGCTTTGATTTATTTTCCAGAAATTTGTTTTATAATAATGTCTTTGACATGAAATGTAACTCAAAAGTAAAATACAGAATGCAACCATTAAAACTGATTCATCAAACCAATAGAGTTCACCACTGTACCATGTGATACCTCCTTACGTTTGTTTGGAACTATATTTTCACTGAATATGGAATCACAGCCGTTCAGGTTTTCAAGCAGTGTTGATCATGTGATGCAGCGGCGAAAATTTATTCTCAATCATACTAGTTATCATTCTTCTATGGTGCAACACAGGACACAGTGCTAAACCAGGGGTCCAGAAACGGTCATATTTGCCGGACATGTCCGACAAAAATTTATTTTGACCTACGTGAAAAATCACCAGTCGGACAATTTTTGGTAAACAATAAGGTGCACATGCAATATCAAACATCGTGGACTGTAACGCATATTCATAATAACAGCATATCGCGGAAGCTTAGAAAAGTAGTAAACGTCTTAGCGTTAGTTAGATTTCACCTAATACACATGCAATAAACATCGCTGTCTAATAACTCCCAAAAATTAGGTTGGATTGACAACATATTCCACAACATGCACACACAGAGAGCCCCTACGATGACCTTTTTTTTGTTTTTTTTTACCTTGTAAAAAAATGTCTGAAGGGCCGGACCAAAGTTTCCGGAGCCCTGAGCTAAACATTATTTTTTCTAAATGTTGGGGTCAACACCAAGGTCCTCATCAACCTTATATTAATTTTTTAAGCATTTCAAATTCTTAAACAAATACTGGATGGAACCAGAGTACCCAGAGAAAAACACTGATCTTTGGTATGGGCAAACATCATTGACCTGTCTGTTTGACATTTCATTAGCAATATTCATATAGGAGGGCCCACCTAATACATGGGTAATGTTAGAATTAGCAGGTATTTATAAAACTAGTGTGCACACAAGGTACTTGATTAGTGTTCTCATTATATGGACAGAATAATCACACGTGTTCCCGATACATAAATGCACTGGTCTATGATAAATATTTAAAATAAAGGTCAAGCGGACAGGTCAGTGTTGTTTAACTATAAGCACAGAATGCCACACTAGGCAGTGCAAGATATGCCAGTTTACATTTTTGTCATTAGACTAGCCGATAGTAAAGTCAGCAAGATATACCAGTTTACATTTTTGTCATTAGACTAGCCGATAGTAAAGTCAGCAATGATGGAAAAGTACAAACGGACATAAAATATTTAAGTAGTATCATATAAAAGTGAAAAATAATCTAAAGCTCTAGTTTATAAAATGTCCTGTTGTGCTCAGTAGTGTGGGAGGAGAACACCAAGATAAGAAAACGATGATTAAAATTTCAAAGGGGCACAACTTTTGAGAAATAAATGTAAAATTTCCCAATTTCTTAACAATTCCATATCATTTCCTTCATTTTTCAAATTCCCTAACATTTTTTTAAATTCTCTGACAATTCCCTGACAATGAAAGAAAAATTTCTTAACTGTTCCCTGATTTCTGGGAACCATGTGATGATAACCTCACCATACTTATTTGGTACAGCAAAATATGTTGGATATTAACCAGTTAGAATATGTTTTAAATAAAATCTGAAGCCCCAGCATCAGTTATTTGTCCATCATTAAAAGGATTTCTGAGAAACCTTAACATTTCAATATCTTAACTCATTTATCCAATATTCATATCAAAACCATATTTCTGTCAAGTGTTAAGGAAATATTATTCTTGATGTCATTTGTCTAAAAATAATATCATAACTTTATGTGATTTAAGGAAACCCTGTGTCATAATTTGTCCATTTTGGCTCCAGAAAACTGAAAACATAACATCACAAGGTCAGAAAAAAAGAGCATGCAGATTTTTTAAAAACTGTTAACAACTACATTCGTTTGAATAAACCTGCTGCTTGAAAAACCATACGATCTCGTCATTAATCACGAGAAGCGTAGCTGTCAAAACTTTAATCAATTCACAGTACAAATTACACAACTTTATTTCTCATGTTTGATATATGAAGCAGCTATCCCACCTATTTAATCAAGCGCCACTATAAAACATTTTGACATGTCCTGTTATCTTGGCGCTTCGCTTTAATGAAATTATTCGTATTCTATTGATTAATCATATCTCGCGGAATTTCCTAGTCAACAAGAAATTGATTGCTAGTGATGTTTTTGATACCACTGTCAAAATAACGACGAAGATGAGAACAAAAAACAAATTAGTTACGGAGGTCTTATCATAACTATCTTAGCTAATGGTCTATTACCAACAAGTCCTCTAAAACATTTTAGTTTTCCTTTTTGCTGCCGTAAAACTACATTAGCTCATAAAACAAGAATTGTCAAAAACAGCACACTTGCCTGCATTACTAGTCCATCTTAACCAAAACCAGTAACGAAAACCTACCCCAACCAGAAAATGTTGCCGTTTTCTACACCGACCAGGAAAAGGTGTCATTTTCCACCACAACCATTGAATGTTGTCATTTTTTACCAAGACCAGAGAATGATGCTGTTTTTGACCAACACCATAGAATGTTGTTGTTTTTGACCACAACCATAGAATGTTGTTGTTTTTGACCACAACCAGAGAATGTTGTCATTTTCTACCATGACCAGAGAATGTTGTCGTTTTCCACTGCAACCAGAGAATGTTGTCGTTTTCCACTGCAACCAGAGAATGTTGTCATTTTCTACTGGTGCCAAAGAATGTTGTCGTTTCCCACTGCAACCAGAGAATGTTGTCATTTTCTACCATGACCAGAGAATGTTGTTATTTTCTACCATTACCAGAGAATGTTTTCTTCTTTGACAAGAGACTTGTTGTTTTGTATCGTGATGAGAGAATGTCACTGTTTTAAAAGACAACCAGAGAATGTTGTCATTTTCTACTGGTGCCAAAGAATGTTGTCATTTTCCACTGCAACCAGAGAATGTTGTCATTTTCTACTGTGACCAGAGAATGTTACCATTTTCTACCATGACCAGAGAATGTTGTCATTTGCTACCATTGCCAGAGAATGTTGTCATTTTTTACCATAATAGGTAAACAACATTGACCTGTCCGCTTGACCTTTGATTTAAATATTCATTATGGGCGAGTAAATTTAAGTAATAGGGATCATGTGTGTATATTTCGTCTACCTGATGTGAACACTAATCATGGGCAATGTGTAGATGTATTAACTGTGAATCCTAACACTACCTATGCATTGGATGGACCCTCCTATATGAATATTTCTAATGAAAGGTCAAACGGACTGGTCAATGTTGTTTGCCTATACCAGAGAATGTTGCCATTTTCTACCATGACCAGAGAATGTTGTCATTTCCTACCATTACCAGAGAATGTTGTCATTTTCTACCATTACCAGAGAATGTTGTCATTTTCTACCATTAATAAAGAATGTTTTCTACTGTGATAAGAGACTTGTTGTTTTCTATTGTGATGAGAGAATGTCACTGTTTTAAAAGACAACCAGAGAATGTTGTTGTTTTCCAGCATGACGAGAGAATTTTGTCATTTTCTACCGTAATCAGCAAATGTTGTCGTTCTCTAATTACGTTTTTAAAAGACTTCATATGTCTCTTAATACCCAAGAATCTTACACTGATTAATCACTGATCTATATAAAGTACTGTGTTCAATCAGATCTTTGATTTCAAACCTCGAGATGATTACACTTAAATCTCCCGATATTAACAAACTCATTTATTTATATTGGTCTGACAGGTGGGGGAAAACAATCACGGAGGACTTCAGTAATAAAACATGGTGGATAATATCAACGTCATGTAACGATATCGTAAAAACAAGAAAAATCGTTAACTAGACTGACTAATGGCTGACTGAGCTGGTTACAAAACCAAAAACATTCAATTAAATCTCGCTGGAAAATGAATAAAATGCAAATGAATTTCAAGTTCCTTGCAGTATCAAAATGTCATGATTCAGAAGTATTATCCGTGTCTAAAATATAAAAAACGGGGGGAAAAATTGTGTTTGCACGAGATATAAAATTGTCATTGTTGATTAAGAGAGAGTTTTTAAGTTACTCTGACAAGTCAATGATACAAAAAATACGAGCTATCTAATAAGAGATTATACTTTATGTAATCTAAACCTTGATTACAAGTACAAGTTTATAAATATTTATTACATCATCAATACCACCATTCCTTAAAACTCGTAATAAATTGGTCAAAAATGCAATAAAACAGGATGTTATCGTAAATTCACTACAATCATTAATTAACTTTTTTAACCAAAACCATGATTCACCTAATTCAATTCTGAAGTAACAGGATGATAATATGAGTCACATTCCGACAAAAGACGCTGCTTCTGACGATGACTAAAATCAATCCCATAATACCAACATGTAATTCTGAAGTGGACGAACCAATCAAACGTTAAAATGCATCAGGTGATAATGGAGAAATTCCAATACGTTATAGACGCTAATCGGCTCAAAAGCTTTACAATGCAAACAAGTGTAATGTAATGATTCTTGCATTATAACACAAAATAGTCAATAACATGGTTTTTAAAAATACCTGCTCTATTTTTTCGTATGAAATACAAAAATACTAAAAATACAAAACAAAGAAAAGAAATTCTATTGGAACATTTGTATGAAACTAACAATAATAAATCAAATTGTCCAATCAAAACATTTCCGCCTAATTTTATTATTTTTAAAAAAAAAGAAGGATGTCCTTATGGATGTCTCAACCGGAGAATAAAACTCTGGTGAAAAATCAATAATGTTAGAGGTAATAGGACTGTAAATCAGGTGTTTGCAATCGTCTGGCTGTCAAACATGAACTACATATTAGGTACAGACACCAGATACAAAGACGGAATCAGCTGTCAGGTTAGAATGAACGATCAGATTGCTAGGTTTCCATGAACTATTAAAAAATTGTAAAAGTATGACAAATATAAAATATTAGTTTTTTTAAAGTAACAGTGCATGTAACTTTGACATTTACACTGAAACATGTTTGGATTTTAAAAAGAGTTTCACAGAAATATGTAGCTAATGTCAAAGTTGACTTGATCTTGCAATCATGAAACTCAACTCAATATCAGAAGTACATGCATGTATTTATGTTCTGGTCAAGTTTGAAATCTACTAATAACTGCACTGGTTGTCAGTAGCAAACTGTAACAAGCTGAGAGAGAGAGAGAGAGAGAGAGAGAGAGAGAGGAGAGAGAGAGAGAGAATGTATGTTTGAACTTGAGGTCTAAGTTGGCCTGTAAGTGCTCTATTTAGTAAAGTGATATTACCCTATATTCTCAAATATAACCCTCCAAAGGGCATAACCTGCTCCTCCTTTCTACCCTTAAAAAGTAGTTTAAAACACTCAATTTTTGCCATCAGGTAAGCAGATTTGTGTTAGGTTATGTCATGGTGTTGTCTTCCGAAATCCCACGATTTGATGGCGTTAGCTACTAAAATGATTTAATTACAGACTTTAATTATTTGTTGCAATAATATTGTGAAACTAGGGCCTGGTCTGGCATAGTTTTCTATTGCAGGGGATTCTTATGAATCACTTCTTCGAAAATAAGACAGAATGATTTAGTATTAAGATTTTTTTTATTAAAGTTCTGTCATGGATGCTCATTCTTTCAAAACACCTTGTCTTACTCTAACTCCCAAAAACACCTGGTCTTGTTCTAGCTTGCCAAAGCACCTAGTTTAGTTCTAACTATCCAAATCACCAGTCTTGGTCTTGTTTTAGTTCCCCAAATGCTTGGTCTTGCTCTTAAAATCCCAAAACACCTGGTCTCACTCTTACTCCAGTAGGTCATCCTATTTACTTTAAACTAAGTTTTGCACCCACATATTCTACATATTTTTAAATGACTCAATTTTTAGATAAGTAATTTTATGTCAATATAGACCAAAAATAGTATTTATTACCTAAAAAACTTAATAAGGTAAAAATACCTTCAAAAAATTCCTTCATGTCATGGAATTTTACCATGACATATTTATTTTGATTTCATGTTAACATTCAAACAAATGGTGCTTAGATAACTTAAGACTTATAATGGAAATTTCCACATAGTCTATATATAAAAGAATTACTTATATATATACATATACTAAAATAGAATGAAATGATGGATGCTTTATTTCATTCTGTCTTTTATGCTTGAGTCTAACCCAGTGTTATCTCTGAATATTTTCTATCATAAATTGCTTTGCAATTTTATGAGAATTGCCACTTCCAAAATATTTTTTATGCCCAGATAAATTGTTTAAAATTTAAATTTTTAAGTACAGACCTCAAAATTACTCTACATTATCTAGAGTGATAATAATACAAAAAGCTGCTTTTGGAATTCTGGAATTTTGAAATAATGCCAATAAAATGGAAAGCATGATAAGATCTTAATTTCAGAGATAACTTTTAGCCTTTGTCCCATTACAAGTTAATCAATACAAGTTAACCAATACACGAATACTCGAGGGAGAAATTATAAATGTCACCAGGGCATTCAATTCTTATGGGAAAACCTGCTTCATGTTACAGCAAACATTATCTGCTTCAAAGGCTGGCTGAGAGCATGTAAAAATTTCTCCCGTTAATTCTAAAACAATCGCGTGATTATTATCAGAGCTATATTTCATTTTTATTTCCAAGATTGTGACAAGATTATGAATAAAATAATTATGTGTAACAACAAAAAGCGAGCTAGATTAAAAAAATATCCATACATGAATGTTATTTTGCATGGATCAGGAAACTCCAGATAAATATCTCAGTTAAGCTATACTGGTGATTTATCATGACTGACTGTAATTAATTGATCAATAATTAGTCTCTCTATAGACAATGGCTGCAAAATTCTCAGACAACAAAGACACTTGATGCTCAACATTTTATGTGGTAACTTTTTTTTGTCTGACCAGATTGAGAAACTTGTCAAAGCAGATCGAGACACTCGTCGGAGCAGATTTTTTTCTGTGGTATTTTTGGTCCGATAGAGACACTTGTCTGAACAGATGGAGACACGGAAACAGATATATTTTTTGTGGATTTTTTTTACCAATAGGTCCTCACACTTACAGAAACAGAATACTTTCTTTGGTTTTTTTCTGACCTGATAGGACCATGCACTTATCAGAGCAGATATATTTTCCCTCATGTTTTTTCCCTGATCAGTTGAGACACTTATCGGAGCATATAAATTTTCAAGTTTCCATGCTAGAAGTAACTAACCCCATACATAGAAGAGTAGTGTAGTTATGTTTTATGCCTCAGTCTAGATTCTTTTGCTTCTATTGAGGCATCAGTACTGGGATTGTGGAGGAAACCCGAGTGCCTGAATGAAGGAAATCACTAATATTCTGCAAGTGGATTGACAACCTCTCTAACACTAAGGCTCTGCTTACATTAAGGCAGACATTAGGGCCTGGTGAACCCCATTAGTTATTCAGTGTAATTATGGATAAAGTTGCCTCTCCCAAAGATTTAAATCTAAATGAGGATCATCTGAGCATGAGAAAGTCAGTCAGTTTACTTGCCAGAAGTTGGTAGTTTTCTCTGGTCTGGGCACTCTGCTTTTCTCCAGATCTCAGAACTGAAATGATAAAAAGGTGAAAGAAATCTTGCATTGACTATGGCATAAAACATCACTATTCCACTCCCATTAGGCATTGATTTTCATATTTGTTATTTATAGTAATGGCGTTTATTTCCACACATACTAGAATAGAGACTTATCTTTATCTAGTCATTTTCTTTGTTCCATTCATGGTCTCAGATAGCAAGTACATGTGGATACATCAAAGACATTGTTTATCTCATAATAAAAACTCGACAATGGCATTCTAGAAATAGCAGCACTTATAACCCTACAAGAAGATGTGGGCTTACAGATTTAGTTAACATATTTTTATTCCATTCATGGCCTCAGAGAGTAAATAGTATGTACAAAAATTCAAAGAACTTGAAGATGACACCAATACACTTTATATGTCATTACTTGATTATCCTTTGATATAGGATAGAAATATCTAATCTAATGTCACAATAAGATGAAAAGAAAGCAATGATTATAAGTGATGAATGACGTTTTTTATTAAGCAATCTGCCACTACAGTAGCTTAGTTTGTAGGCTGCTCGCTTCGTATGTGGGAGGTCCTGTTCTGAATCCTTGCAGGGTCTAACCTGGACTCGAAAATAGGTATTAACTGTTCTTTCACCAAGCATTTAACATTTAAAAATGAAAATCACCGGGTCCTTCAGAAGAGATCTTAAAAAGCAATGTCCTGTTTCACAGCACATTAAAGAACCTTCCCTGCACATTGCCCTGAGCACCCTACAAAGTTCAAAATTTCTGCAACTTCACCTAAAGCTGCTGATGTCTCAATATAAGTGGAATATTTTTTACTTGAATGCAAGACCTCATTCGATCAATTATCACTAAGTGATCTACTTTTTCACATTTAGAATGTCTAGTTATGATAATACTACAATGATCTGTATGGGTGGGGCTGAAACTAAAAAAATATGATGACCTGTATGGGTGGGGCTAAAATGAATTTTTTTGCTGTTATGTAGATATAAAATTTTTAGTTTGCTGCTAGCATCAAATTATTTTCAAACAGTTTTTGCTGCTAGCAGCAAAATATTTGAAAATGAAATCTCAAAAAAAAATAAAAATAAATTTAAGTACAGTGTTGTCAAGCTTATATTAGTCATCGTATAGTACAGCAAGGCTATCCAACAAGACTTGTAAAGTACAAAGGCATTTAACTAGTTCCTGTAACATTATAAATATATATTATCCTACAATAAACATAGAATTCAGAATAAAGGATACATTTACTATGTGATGGGTTGACTGTATTATAGGTTATTTATGGGTGGATTGACTCTTAAATAAAGGAAAATTATGACTTGCAAAAAATATAGGTCAGCAGCCATCTTAATTATAGTCTGTCTGTACATAATGGGTGCAATGACTGAATTAATAATAGCCATTATTAATTTACTTCTGGGTAGAAATGATAAGTAAGACACAAAAGATCTCTTGAAAAGGAAAAGGACTGAAAATTAACAGGTCTCTAATTATATACCAAAATATATGCCATAAAAAGAACAAACAAGTGCTGACCAAATGAAATGGCATATTTTGGTATATGTCAGGTTGTCAAATCAGACAAGCACACAGAGGTGCTCACCACACCAGCTGACTTTGGCTTGTGGAACAAAAACACAAAATCTAATTAAATATTTAAATTTTAAGATAAGTTGAGTGAAGTAGAGTAGGATCATGATGCTTTATGTATAGTCAAGATTTTGTTGATTATTTTGAAATATTGCTGAAAGAAACCAGATTCCAGGAGAAAAATAACTACCGGTACTAATAACCAGCTGGAGCTGACAAACTATCTTATACCAAGATCTGAATTCACATTTTTAATTTATTAAAACAAATACCAAACAATGAATATAATCAAAACAAACATGTCCAAACCACATGAAAATAAACAAAACAAACATGTCCAAATCACAATACCAATAGCAAAGTAAACATTGTAAGAACTGTAAAATTAAGTTAAACACATAAAATTCCACATAGAAGTGAGGCTTGGTGCAAGAAGGGTACAGTAATCACCTCCTAGGTGCCAAAAAACTGTACAGTAATCACCCTCTAGGTGCCCAAGAAGGGTACAGTAATCACCTCCTAGGTGCCCAAGAAGTGTACAGTAATCACCCCTAGGTGCCAAAAAACTGTACAGTAATCACCCTCTAGGTGCCCAAGAAGGGTACAGTAATCACCTCCTAGGTGCCCAAGAAGTGTACAGTAATCACCCCTAGGTGCCCAAGAAGTGTACAGTAACCACATCCTAGGTGCCCAAGAAGGGTACAGTAATCACCTCCTAGGTGCCCAAGAAGTGTACAGTAATCACCTCCTAGGTGCCCAAGAAGGGTACAGTAATAACCTCCTAGGTGCCCAAGAAGGGTACAGTAATCACCTCCTAGGTGCCCAAGAAGGGTACAGTAATCACCTCCTAGGTGCCCAAGAAGGGTACAGTAATAACCTCCTAGTTGCCCAAGAAGGGTACAGTAATCACCTCCTATGTGCCCAAGAAGGGTACAGTAGTCACCTCCTAGGTGCCCAAGAAGGGTACAGTAATCACCTCCTATGTGCCCAAGAAGGGTACAGTAATCACCTCCTAGGTGCCCAAGAAGTGTACAGTAATCACCTCCTAGGTGCCCAAGAAGGGTACAGTAATCACCTCCTAGGTGCCCAAGAAGGGTACAGTAATCACCTCCTAGGTGCCCAAGAAGGGTACAGTAATCACCTCCTAGGTGCCCAAGAAGGGTACAGTAATCACCTCCTAGGTACCCACGAAGGGTACAGTAATCACCTCCTAGGTGCCCAAGAAGGGTACAGTAATCACCTCCTAGGTGCCCAAGAAGGGTACAATAATCTCCCCCTAGGTGCCCAAGAAGGGTACAGTAATCACCTCCTAGGTGCCCAAGAAGGGTACAGTAATCTCCCCCTAGGTGCTCAAGAAGGGTACAGTAATCTCCCCCTAGGTGCCCAAGAAGGGTACAGTAATCACCTCCTAGGTGCCCAAGAAGGGTACAGTAATCACCTCCTAGGTGCCCAAGAAGGGAACAGTAATCAACTCCTAGGTGCCCAAGAAGGGTACAGTAATCACCTCCTAGGTGCCCAAGAAGGGTACAGTAATCACCCCCTAGGTGCCCAAGAAGGGTACAGTAATCACCTCCTAGGTGTCCAAGAAGGGTACAGTGATCACCTCCTATCTAGCTAGCTACAACTGCAAGTAATATGGGTTGAAAATAAAAGGACCACAGAACTATGGAAAGTCAAATAAAAATTAATTTTGGATGCCAAAACATCATACTTTTCAACATTATTGTGATGATGGCCAAAACATTTTGAGGGTCTTGATAAGCCTAGGCTTTCAATTTACATTAGTCAACAATTTATTTGTAAGCAGCTTGCTTCATTGTATAAAGTTCCATAACAAGCTTTACCATGACATATTATTAGAATTTAAAAAAAATAAATTTAGTTAAAAGATAATACAATATCCTCCCTTCTGAAATTTATACTTGACATTACTTAAGATAATGTTTATACTGGTACAATTTATCTAAGTTACAAAATTGTAATTTATCAAAATTTATCCGTGCTGGCTGTTGTTACAATTTAAGTTGCAAAATTGTAATTGATCAAACTGTATTCAAGCTTGTTGTTGATACAATCTTTTAAAACAATTTTTATCTGCAGTACAAACACATGAATTTGTTTTTATTTCTTTGCCGTTTTCTCATCCATAAATATAAAATTGTTACGCGGAAATCAATATTCTGTTGTATAAAGTCATCCTATTTACATGTAAATTTGGCCATCATTTACGATTTCCCGACAGGATATCTGGCGATTTTCTCAATGGTTAAGTAACAAACAAAAGGGCAACGGAACAACTTATAAATTAATCTTTCTACAGCACAAGAGAGCTTTCTAATATCTAAACCAATAATGTTTTTACTGTATACGATTTAGTCATGCATATTGTCTTAATATTTCAGGATAATGAATCACCCTTTTTAAATTTTTTGAATTCAAAATTCTGAATCATACTGATTGATTGATGATAAAATCATTTGAATTTTAAAGGCGAAGTCTGAATCATATTTGTACAGATTGGTATCTCATATTTTGTGTTGGAATTTTCACATCAAGAATTTTTCATTTGTATTGCAGCCATCTATGGGTTTGAGTTTTGGAATTTGAGATAAACTAAAAGTAGATAAATTCAAGACTTCAAATTATCAATAATGATCAACCTATTGAAGATTTACTGTACCAGTACTTGGATAGTTCTCAATTGATCTTAAATCACTCGTCTACTGTCACCCTTAACATAAAAATTGGTTAACTTGCCAGAGTACATGGAGCTATGTAAATCTACAAGGGTAAAAGGGAAGCAACTCACCATTGTGGGAGTCTAGTTAGACTAAACGACCAAAGTTACAAAGTACGCAAGTCAGAATGAATACAAAATTAGTCAAAAAGGCCAAACTAGTGCGGCTTCGAAGGAAGATGTTGTCCCCATGTGGTGCTGTGTAACCTGCCAAAAAACTGTATAACATATATTATGAAAGAGGTAGAGCAATGGTGTTTATGTCGTATTCAAGATTCATTCAATTATATCGAGGCAGCCAATTCTGAGATGGTGGCAGAACCTTTCCTGAGAAAACCACTAACCATTGACAATTGAACAGACAAATTTCCTTGACTAAGCTCTACCCGAGTGGAATTCAAACTATTAAGTGGAGTAAACTGGAGTGTTCAGAAAAAAAAACCTTTTGCAAGTGAACTGACAAACATTCTCAAATTAGAACCTGTCGCAAGTCAGAATCAAACTTAGGCAGTGGGAGATTGTCGTCTGTAAGTGCACACTTTAGACCACTTGGCCAAGGCACCTTCTAGCACAATTGAGGATAAAATGAAGTCTATATTCAAAAATTTTCAACAGTCCTGTAAATAATATCTTTTCAGAGCTCCTGATGCGATTTAAATATCAAGTCAGTGCATGTATTTCCGTTGTGTGCATGCAATGCATTACAAAGTATTTATGTTAATTTAATTTTCTCTGTCATGAGCAGACCTTTTCATCTAGTTCAATAAATTTTCCACCATGACTTTCAAACATGGTTATTTTATTACACTGTATAGAGTCTTCAATAAGTGTATACTTTATAAAACATAACTTAGTTCCACTATTAAGTACAACGGGCATCCTTAAATAATTAAATTGCAGTTTTCAATTAGCCACAAACCGGTTTATTGAATAAGTTGAAAATTCTATGATTAAGCTTAGCAAAAATGATACTGCGGGATCAATATCAGAAAAAAATACAAAGAAATGTTATTCACAACAGGTGCCCTGCTGCGAGAGTGCTTAATTAAATTGCATTATTAGATTTTTATTCATTACAGAAAATTATCAATCTATATGCAGTATTATATAAACTCAAATAGCGAAAATCGGCAAATAATTATAAAAGCAAACATTTGAAAGAACAGGTATTTTTATCCAAGTCATTAAGCTGTTTGTTTAGACCTATATCAATCTCTATATGTGTAAAACACTTTGGAAATCCCTACTGACAAGATTTATAATGAAATTTCTAGCAAAACATAGGTTGATCTTAGTTAGTATGTACCAATATAGTAGTTAAAACATAATGTCATTAGAGTTCATTCTAGTCAGTAGGGATGAAAGTTGTTTTAAAATGCCCCTTCGGAAAAATCCTAGATTGAAAATTATGTCATCCATCTTTCACATCAAAAAGAAACATATTTCAAATAAAAATGTATGATTTAACTACTGGTCAAGCATAACATTTTCAGTCCAAGGGCTGCAATTTCGAACAAAAAAAAATCAGTGGAGTGGAATGAAATGTAAACTTGATCTGTAATTTATCATGGTAGACTGGCTAACATACAAAAAATCAGCTAAACAACTACAAGCATTTAGAAAAGAAAACATTCAGAAAACTTATTTCAATAAAATTACCAAAGAACAAAGGGTGGTAACTTTTTAAAAAATCATCAGAAAGAAATGTAAACTTGATATATAACTCACTGTGGTATGTTCAAGTAATACAAACCAGCCCAACAGCTGTAAGGTTTTAGACAAAAAGTGGGTATTGTTTTCTGATGAACTGAAAGGTAAAATTCTGGCAGGGTCACAGCCCACAGGTATTTTGTCATTTCTTTTTCTTATTTTGATTTTTTGACCTGATATTTAGATAAAATCCTATCATGTAAGGAATCTTTTATAATCTATATCTAAATACATGGTTTACATCTATATAACAACTTTGATCTCTATAAAAGGAAATAAGAAGATTTATTCATAGCTGTACTATTGTGTGACACATCCTTACTGAAAGCAAAAGCCATGTTTGTTCTCATAAAAATTCAAACATCTATATAAATTCAGACATCTATTTTTTTAGAATAAGTGTCGCCATGAGAAAACATTTATTCATAGCTTATATTGTGTAACATATTATTATTTAAATAGACAGAGCCATGTTGGTGCTAATAAAAATTCAAAAGTCTATATTTTCGGAATTAGCATCACCATGACAACCAAACTTACACAATCACATGACGACAGAGCCAAATCTAAACATGAAAAAAAAAATTCCTTAGAGATAAATGATTTTATTCATGAATTGCATGTTAACAAGAAATTAGTTAATTATGAATGATTTATGTCGCCTGATGCTCGTGTTTTACCGAGGGATTTTCATCTAACAATCTAAATACAATCGTAGAATTCCCGATAGAACATTTCAGATGAATCTTAATTACTGATAGTTCTATCATTGTTGAAAGTAGTGGTCTTGAGGGTCAATTCTGAACAATTCATAAATTTAAGATGAATGGCTATAATTAGCTATCTAGTAATTACAACTCCATCTTGAGATATTATTCCACCTTGTATAATACCGAGGTTCACCACAGGTCTATATATATATATATATATATATATATATATATATATATATATATATATATATATATATATATATATATAACATATTGTTGCTTGAATATTCAATGCACACCAGCACACTATTTAGAGATATTATTCCACCCTCTTATAGTATTGAGGTTCACCACAGGGATACAATATCACACAGTATTCCATCTTGAGGTATTATTTCACACTGTATAATACTGAGGTTCACCACAGGGATACAATATCACACAGTATTCCATCTTGAGGTATTATTTCACACTGTATAATACTGAGGTTCACCACAGGGATACAATATCACACAGTATTCCATCTTGAGGTATTATTTCACACTGTATAATACTGAGGTTCACCACAGGGATACAATATAACACAGTATTTCATCTTGAGGTATTATTTCACACTGTATAATACTGAGGTTCACCACAGGGATACAATATCACACAGTATTCCATCTTGAGGTATTATTTCACACTGTATAATACTGAGGTTCACCACAGGGATACAATATCACACAGTATTCCATCTTGAGGTATTATTTCACACTGTATCATACCGAGGTTCACCACAGGGATACAATATCACACAGTATTCCATCTTGAGGTATTATTTCACACTGTATAATACTGAGGTTCACCACAGGGATACCATAACATTAAAATATTGTTGCTTGATGTTAAATACTCAATGCACACTAGCATTGTCTTGGTAAGGCCATACAAACTATTTTTTAGTTCTACACATTTTTCCAGTCATGAAATTTGCTGAAACAACAAACATTGACATGGTTTACATATGTCTTCCTCCTCAACACACTGATGATGTTGAAAAATTCTAAATGACGGACAAGAAAAATGGACCAAACTTGCTGTGCACGATTTCACAGAAAATTATGGCTGGTGGAAAATGACTTGAAAACTATATTTAATTTCTCTTAATTCTAAATTTTACCAGTGGACATGTCCAACAAACTACAAATTAATTTGGTATGGCCTAAATTATATTGGAATCAAAATCCTCCCACAATAAGACCCAATTTTCAAAAGCTTAATCACCATCGTTACATTACCTATTGATAGGTAACACTCAATAATAATTAATTAAACCCATTACCTCTGAATCGAACTCCATCATCCTCAGCAGGGGGTTCTATCAAGACAAGATAAAAGACATTTTTTAATTTTCCACCGATCTCTACGAATAATCTATACCAATATGATCTTCCAAAGAAGATAAAAAGTCTACAACTATTTAAATTTTTATATCAAAAACTAAATTAGAACATCAATTTCATAAAAAAATTATCTTCTTTATTATAGCGTTTTTTATATTGAACATTTTTATTTCTTTATGTTTTTTAATATTGATCATTTTATTTTCATGTTTTTAACATTGGTTACTTTGTTTTTATTAATGTAACTAAAAATTTACATCAAAAACTTAATTATGACGTTTAATCAATTAACGACCTTTAAAATGGAACAAAAATCTCAATAACGATGTTTAATCAATTGATTGTTTTATTTACCGCACCGTTTTTACGTGTTTCATATTGTTATCGTCGTTGTGCAGCATATGTACCTCTGCAACTTTATCTCCCGTTGCTGCTTATTTTAACATGGTAATTTAAAGCACATCAAAAGCACATTTTAAGGAAATAAAAATAATCAATTGATGAAAACATTGGTGGGATTCTGATTAACAGAAATAATCAAAGCTTGGCAGGTTACCTGGACAAACTGATCAATTTCTCAAAAATAAAAATAGGACATTTGTGCAGAAATTACAAATTTAGCATCTAAACCTAAATGTCTTTAGTACACATTTTTCTTCCATTAATTATTATAATAATTCTCTTGCATCATTATACCAAAATGCAAATTTTAATTAATTTGTATTAACAAATGCAAAATGAAAGCTTCTCATTGGTACGGTAGCTGTATGTTTTTAACTAAGCAATGAACATTGAATGTAAGTGGTTTACTGTTTTGTAACGCTACTGGGTGACACAGGCAAATTTGTGTGACTTTGTAGATTTCAATGAAACTTGGTCAAAGGTTTGTATCAACAAGTGCAATTCAGATTTGTATGTGGCATTGCTATGGCTACCAAAACTGGGTCAATGTAACCTAGGGGTACAGAAATCTTAAAAAATCTTCCAAAACTATGAAAGGAAAAAACCTGATGCAATATTCAGCTTCTCTAGGGTCATTAGTATGTGGTTTGGTTGGTTCATTTTGTGAAACTTGGTAAAAAAAATTTTAAAAAATGGGGTACACATTAATGTCAATAAAGGACAAGCACATTTCACCAAATTCCTGTCTACATTTTATACAATTAAACTTTATAGAAATAAAAATCCTATTTATCATCTAATCACAGATCTAAAATTTCTGAATCTCTCACACAAAAAATAACTAGCGTTTAAGACAAAGAAATATGAGTTTTATTAGACTAAAACATTTTAATAACGGTGAAAATGAGCACTGATTAGAAAAAAGTTTTAAGCACAGAGTTCTGCAGATTGTGAATTTTAGCATCTTAAGGGCTGTAATTTAAATGTAGGGTCTGGGTAGCTGAGATAGTTGATTGTGGTTCAATGCTTTTTACCTGTTACATAAAAGCACCACCAAAACAACCTGACACAAAGAAAACAGTATAAATCGACTTGAAAAAGGCATTTAAAAGAATTACAACAGTTTAAGCATTGTTTGTGCTTGCAGTAAACTCAAAGTTTGAAATGAAAAAAAAATTCAAATTTGAATAAATCGATGAAAATCCCTAATAGATTAATTCATCTTCTCCATGTCACTGCAACAAGGAAATTTTCCAAATGACAATCATGCCACTGTAATCTTAATCAATTGTTTTAAATCTGCAGCCTGTTCACCCATACTTCAAATATCCGCTGTGATTTTGTAATTTTGAAAATGATGTTATTTTTTCTATTTTAAAGCTAAAATTGCAAACGACACTTCAGGCAAGTAATAAAGCATTTCAGTGTAATTGTCTTTGTGTCAGGTATCAATTTACTGGTAAATGTTACTCTTTAATTTTCAAAATAAGACCTGCAGGTTCTAAGATCTATATAAAGGGATTAAAAAGACTTGGTGATATTGATCCAAACACCAAAGGTTAATGTTACGCAACTCAAACCTATTGCGATTAACGCCTTTTATCAGCTGACAATTATTTATGACTGATATTCAAACCTGATTTTTAATTTTTTTTTCCAATTTGCAATGTTAAATATGGCTCATGGAAATCTGTAAATGTCAAGATATAAAACAGGTCTAAGTAAAGTATTTTTTAATGTTCCAGGGAAGATTCTTTTAATTGTACTGAGGTGGTCTGTTCTGGTATGGTGGAGGAAACTGGAGTACTAAGAAAAAACCACTGATCATCATGAAGCACACTTTCTCACATTAGAATCTGGGGGTGGGGGGTGGGGTGGGATTCAAACCCAGGTGGTGGGTCAGTAAGCATGATCTTTAGATCACTTGGTCACCAAGGCCCAAAGAGCTAAAAAGGCAGAAAAAAGAAATGTATCCTGTCACAAGTGTAGTTCACTTGTATTTAGAAAACAGTGATTTTGGTACATAATTTGAAAACTACCTTTTGCCTTTAAAATTAGGAAATTGAAGTTCTGAGATCTAGCACACTCCACTATGACATGCTAGCAATAGCTAGTATCTTCATTACAAAGACATCTTATTGTGGTACTATCTGACATTTTGTGGGTAAGGACAATTAGATTTAATTTTTCAAAGCATCATTGTTGTTTTGGGGAATTTAGTAGAAACCACCTTTATTGGGTAGTAATTTTAAGCAAACAAAATTACTGGAAAAAAATATTTTTCTATTATCTTCTTAACCTTGCACATTATAATGTCATTTCAAATGATTGTGTGACAGCTAATTATACAAGTCCTTTGAAAGTTCATAAAGGCAATGGAAAAGTACTCTGTAATTTATTGTATTTACAATATTTTTACAAATATATATATGTATCTAATTTCTGACCCTCATCACCTTACAGGGTTAATTCTGTAACTGTATACAGATATCTGCTTTATCGCAATACAGATGTATCATATAACCACAGTTAATTCAGAGAAACACAAGAGAACAAAATCCTCACAACCAAATTTAATTCAGAGAGACAAGAGAACAAAGCAAACAGATACCTTAGTTGTGTACCAAGTAAATATTTCTGTGTAGAATATGATTTTAATTTGTCACTTTATGGCACTATGATTAAAGTGAAGAATGTGGTTCAAAGCATGAATTGCATTTGTAAAAGTGAAATTACCAACCCCCCTTAAAATAAATGACCACCTGCATGCTTCATATGAAAAGGCAATATCTTGCAAAACAACAATTGAACTATATAGCACATTCTGTTCAAATGCTGATGCGATGGAATTGTTGCAGGTGGCAGTTGGGAGCTGCTTGAGAAGGTATTCATGTAGTTGTGTGTGATGGGGAAAATGTTCACAAGTATGTTTCTGAACTCTTTGTACACTAAATTTATTAACTACTGTATGTACCGTATATGGTATAAGAATTATAATGCAGCATATTTGGACAATTTTCTCTACCAATTACCATGTTCTGAAATGGCTCTTAACATCAATGAAATATCGACTTTCTCTTACAATGCAAACCAATTATAGAAACAAATGAAAAATGATCCCGCACCCTCATACTGAGTATCAAACTTCAGTGTTCTTCATACAAATATACAATAATTATTCAAATTCCTTCCAATTAAGGCTTATTTATTGACCTAATTTCCATTACCATGGGGATAATTTACATAGAAATAATGGCATTAATTGACTAAATAATCTTGCATATAACAAAAATTCGGACACAATAATTTTGGTTTATTTTCCAGAGACTCATGACCTATATCAATTATTTAAACGATAGAATAAGTCTAGGGGTTCGTTAATGGATTTAGACTAATAACAACTATGTATTCATCCACTTAACAATAATTACTAATGTCAAACCACTTGAGGGACTACTTTCGCCAACACGTATTGATTACCCGTTTGTCTGTGTGTTCTCTTCGGTACCAAGACTGATGTGACTGTGATCATTAAGTTGTTTAACAGTACTGAAACAATCCTTTTGTGTGTCAAAAAATCACTTATGGGCAATACATCTTCTTTGTCGTTCTGGTCTATTCTAGTCGTAATTAGCATCATATCAAAAGAAAAACCTTCAGAGACTTCCCGACCTATTAATTTTCTTTATACAAAGTAAAGCTGTTTTTTCATGTTGTAAAGCATTCATCAGAAACAGCAAATAAAGAATAATGTCAAACTCCAATGAAACATTGACAGCGATGTACTATCATTTTTTTCCAAGACAGGTACTTCATATACTCTAGTCATATGACACCTTGGGATCCACATAGTTAGCCAATGAGACCTGATCAATTTATAACATTAACTTTACGTTTCTTCAGAAATTCAATGTTTTTTTTAGAAGTATGACTAGATGTTGTGCCCTGATGAAACACCAAATAAACGTCATGGTCATTAAATAATCTTGAAACATCTTTGTTAACAAATGGTTGAAGAACAGAATTTATGTCGGAAGGAACTTTTACACCTTTGTAAAAAATTCTCAGCAATATTTTGCCATAAAAATTGACATCAGCCCAAAACATAAACCCAGATGCAAAAGCATCACGTTTCTACTCATACACTGGGTCATATATCTAAGTGAAATTGTTTTGTGCTGAATTCATGCATGGAATATCATTGGTGATAAGCGTTACATTATAAATTGAACAGGTCTCCTACATTCCTTGTTTTTATGTTTGCAATGAAGTTCGCCATCATACCACCTGATACCCCATAATGTTTGAGCTGTACATTTATTTCTGTTGTATATGGAATGACATGAGATGACATTTTCCCATGAAACAACCTTATTTAGGGAATTTACAATCTAAACATTTTCCATAAACCTTCTAAACAAACATTAAGGGGTGTTAATCACTTGGAATGCTGGTGAATCCAGTTACATCACTGTTTGTAAACAACATGGCTTAATTGCTCGATGTCAAAGAATCCGGAGACAATCGTGTCTGATCAGGATTCCAAATAAAGACCCCAAAAAAGTATAAAATGATGTATTAACATCTTTTGACATCTACAGTGTCAAATGATGTACTAAACACATTATGTTTTCCTTAGAGGACCTTGCACTAATGTAGTATTATCTTGGGTAGTATGTATTCTGTGAATAGCAAAATGTTCATGTTAATTTTATTTTTGTATAAATTTCTGAGAGTAACAAGAAGTAAAAATTTAATTTTAATTTAATTAACTAGCATATGCACTGAATGCCATCTTACAAAGTGAAAATAATCAAAATACGTGAATAACTTTAAATGTTGATACTCGATGGAAATTCTCTGATGCAAAAAATTTCCAAATTTACAACAGTACCGTCATCTTTGGCTCAGCACTATAAGTTCCCCAAAGAAAACAGTATAGGAGCACAGGCCCCAGTTTCACAATCAATTCTTAACTAAGATTTTCCGTAACTTTAGTTTAGCAAATTATGGCAATCTCTGTTGAAACTATGGCTGCAGATGATATAAACTTGAGATGATCTTCAAAATGACACCTTAAGTTTCTGAGTATCTTAAAAAAACAACATTATTAAGATTTGAAATTTTTTCAGATTTAAGTCAAACACAATCTTATTTAAGGAATGATTGTGAAACTGGGGCCTGGTTCTGAAAAAACAAAATGATGTACTTACATACTGTAAGTATAGTTTTATTTGCCATATACTAATTTCCGCTGATTTCATTATCAATAATTTTCCTTGAAAATTTTGTACCGCACATAAAAAAATATCTATTTTCGATCTTATAGTCAGTTTTATAAATCTGCAAATAACATACACAGCAAATAGGTCTGAAATTTCAAAATGGCAAAAATTTGAACTCGTAAAATTAAATACATTTATAGAATATACAATAAGTTGGTTTATCATGTTCTCAGTCATTCATAGCAAGTCAGTAATGGGCACAATGTTGAACTCAATAAAATAGCAAGTCAGTAATGAGCACAATGTTGAACTCAATAAAATAGCAAGTCAGTAATGGGCACAATGTTGAACTCAATAAAATAGCAAGTCAGTAATGGACACAATGTTGAACTCAATAAAATAGTGACTACGGTAATTATACTTGATTTTTTCCAAAGTAATTTAGGCAAGTAGAGGAAACTGGAGTGTCCTGAGAAAACAACTGATCTTTGGCAATCAAATTGTCAAATTTTCTCACATTAGGACTCTGCTGCCCAAGTTGGATTTGAGTCTAAGCAGTGAACTGTGCCATGTTTCAGAATCCAGCACTATAGACTACTCAGCCACCATCAAGGTTCTCCACCAATAAGAACAAAGGGGCAAATGCGGCAATGAATAATATGGTCTATATAGAAAGATAGGGATGTAACACAAGCCACTAGTCTAAAAGCTAACTATCAAAGGCTAAGAAATCTTTGTTAACAAAGGAAAGATTGGACGTCAAATTTTGTGTTTTCAATTTCTTTGATAATTAGAAGACTGGATGTCATGTTTTGAAGTTGTCAAATTCTTTGTAACTGGGAGAAAATTAGACATCAACTGGGAACAAGTAATAATTTATGTTATTTATCATTATTTAACAAAAAAGTTTTTTATCCAAGTTCTAATTATCTGACTATCTGAAACTATCAACAGCAGTAATTTATATAAAGATAAATGTTTTAAATTGAAAACTGATTGTTTGTTTTTATTACCCATCAGCCAAAAACTAAATGAACTGTTTTCAATACATGATTTCTGTCTACTGTTAAATGAAGCAAAATCAAATACCACACTATTAATTCAACTTGTTTATACAGAATCAATTGATAATAATGTCACTTAAAGAAAATTATGCAAAAATTACACCAAAGAAAATGTTTACAGTTTATTCAAGTTGTTTATGCAAAAATCAAATTATAGTTAAATGTCAAATCAATTAATTTATGCAAAAAACACATAAAAGAGAATGTTAACAGTTTATTAAAAATCAAATTGTGCAAAACATGATTTTTAGCAATTTCCTTCATATATAATCGGAAATCATTAAAAGTCGTTTATTGTTAATTATGTTTGAAAATGATTACTTGTTAAACATCCAATTAACCCTGATTGTATTTACTTTATGATCCTTTGAATGTTAAAAAAAAAAAAAAGCCATCATTAAAAAAATTATTGCAAATATTTCACATCAAGAATTTTTATAACTGAAGTAACCCATGGCAACAAAGACAAAATAAAAATGGCTACCATATTTTTAATGACGGATATTCTTGATGAAGATAACTTTTTTCCTTCCATCACAATTTCCACTGAGCAGGTACATGTATAATGTATCAGAATAAGATGTTATAATTGTATTAATTTTTAATGACAACGATATAAGTTGATTACGACATTATTTTGCTACAATCACAATCAGCAAAACGATTAGTTTCCTACGGCTCAATATAAATCAATGTCTGTTTGAAAACTATTTCAAGCTTCTAATCAGTAGAGTCTCGTTGGTTTTATTATTTTTATTTATTTATATATATTTTTTATGTTTCGAGTGCTTATACAAAGCATTATAGACAAAATAAACTCTCGATGGATACCAAAGTTGTTGGTCTGGAAATTCTTTATGTGTAATAAACAGAGATGCAAATGTCAAATGTATTTCTCTAAAATTTTATCTTAAATTAATCTAGTGACATTTTGAATGCATGTGCAATGAGAGGAAACAGTTACTACTGCAAAAACTCTCTATATAAACCCCCCTTAGGGAAATCTAAACTCTGATTTGAACGATTGATGGTGTAGAGTTTAAACACTTGTTGATTTCATATTGGTTAATGTCACATCAAGGCAAGTACAGTGTTCATTCTAGAAAGGGGCCATGGGACCAATGACCCCTTTATTTTGCAAAATGACCCCACACTTCAAGGTCTTAATGAGCCTGGGTTTTTTTGGCATTACATGAATGCAAAAATATTGCTTTTATGGTGTTTTAGACAAAAGTTTGTTTGCATTTTTTTTCTGAAAACCTAGATTGAAAACACTGCAAGTACATGTAGTGATCGAATTTGTCAATGTTGCATTGTCTTCAAGAACATGTCAATGTTGTTCTCCAGGACAATGGGGTGGCAACATTTGAAGTAAAAACTCACTGTACTCAATACTGAAGATTTAAGACACGGTGACAGACAGAAGAATTTTGGAAAGGGGCTTTTTTTATTCATTTTGAAGATTGAGAACAATTTTTGGTATGTAGTATAAAATCCTACAATGTCCTGCAATCTGAACAAGTGACTTCCACATACATAATATCATGAACAGAAGAACAGAACCCCGAGAAACATGTGTTCCATAATGTATCTATATCTCAAGTACAATTTTTCAATCACTTATACTTTGGTTCTGATGATGGCATTGAAGACATCCTAATATGAGAAATGCCGCAATTCATACTTTTTAGGTTAAAACTACCAGATATCCATAAATACTGTTAAACCTTGATTCTTTGCCATCATTTGTTCAGTCAAATGATGGCTTCATAAAGTGGTTGTTGTAAAATTGTGGAAAGCTGATAAAGAAAAAACATGGGACGAATAAATTTTAGGACTTCAAAATAGTTTGGTGATAAGCGAGGTGGCAAAGTTTTTGAGGGGAAATATGACCAGGTTTTACTGTACATCAAAACTACAGTCACAAATAACACTCATAGTTCAATCATATTCTAGTTGAGTTGAGTAATGGTGTTTAATGTCCCAGTCAAGAATATTTCACTTATATCGAGATGTTGCAAGCTTTAGGTGAAGGTGCAGAAATTTTGCCTGTGCATTACGCTAATGGCATTATACAGCAGGGTTCTTTATAGTGCCAAGCCTACTGTGACACGGGACCTCGTTTATTTTAAGTCCCCATCCAATAGGAACATGACTTTCATTCAGTAATGTCAAGTGCTTGGCGAAATAACAGTCACTACCAACCATAAAGTCTTGGGTTAGACCCAGTCTGAATTTGAACCCATGACCTCCCACTTATGGAGCGAGAAGTCTACCAACTGAGCTACCACAGTGGTAAGAATCATATTCTCGCATGTCTGGTTTAATTGTATTTAAGTTAAGAATAACCTACGAAAATTCAGGTACAAAACCATTAAAAAATGTAGAAAATATAGAAATTTCTAAGAAATGATATACGAGAATCTTAAAAATCTATTTTAGAGAATTTTTAAAATTATTTTAAATGCTAAAGTGTAAAATTAAACATTAATTAAATACAGATCTTTTCTCTTCAGTATATTAAATTCAGAATATTCTTTTTACAATATAAATGAGATTATTTCATGTTAACCACGCTGTTTTTGCAAGAACCTGATGCCACGGAGTCTGTGAATTCTGATTATTATGTTCTCTGCATGTTAAAATACTCTTTAATACGAATCCAGTTATTAAGTTTTAATGTTAAATAGAGATACAATGGCATTTACTACTCAGGCAAACTGATCGTTTCCAATATCCTGCATCCCTAATCACATGACATTTGAATAATATTTAAGGAAACATGCAACTTACTGCATAGAAATGGGTGTAAATGATTTCTAATATATTTCCCTTTTTATGATAGAGCCAAATGATAAAATTATTTACACATATAATCACCCTCCCTTTTATATATATGCAAATAAACTGTTTTCTTTTTATATAGTGATTTAAAACAAGAAATTATTCAACTTACATAAATTCTCCTTACTTGTCAGCCGTAATTCAGTGCATACCAGGTCTTGGCACGAGAGAATGAAAGCAGGAAAGTGGAGGGAGTGGAATGATGTGGAGTAATGGAGTTTTACATCATAGTCAAGATTCTTTCACTTTTATTGAGTTGATCAGTTCATAGGTAGTGGAGGTAATGTGAGTGTCTGGAGAAAACCACCGACTTTCAGCATGCAAAAGGAGAAAGCAAGAATAAGCAATGAAAAACTGTACAAGCTAAGGTTGATTAATTGGTTGAATGTGGTTTTATGTCACATGAGCATTTTTGTTAAGCTTTTTTATGACAAGACAGTTTTTTTTGTTTAATATCAAGAATTGCAATTAAACACAAGTTTAAGTGTTTCTGATCTGCTTTGAACAAGTGTACCGGTATTCATGTACTTATGTGACCTTTAAAGTTCTAGCACTCTCTTATAATGTCACAGATAAGCATGACAGACCACTCAAAAACCAGTAAAATCTATGACAAGAAAAAACTCCTTTATCACTTGCTGCCAATGGGGGTTTCAAGATAATGTGACCTTGCATCTTTTCGCATGCAGTTCCACAAATTCAACCCATGAGGCTTGGTGATAAATGGAGTTCTATTCTCTGATCCTTTTATAGCAGCAGTTTTGGTGGAAGAGTTGGATTTAACACTTAGCTATGGATCACAGTACCTCTCAATGTCTAGGCTTAAATCCCACTCAGAATATTCCAGCGTGAGATGTTTTTAAGATGATTTGTAGAAGGCTGATAGGTTTAACCAGGGACATCAGTTTTTTTTCTATTTCTTTTCTTTTTTTTTGTGTCATTCCAGAACTGATATAGTGATATTACTGATCAATGACCATTGACCAAAAACCTGGTACCTGACAAGATGATCAGACTGATGTCAATTTCACCCAATTCACCTACTTGTTAACATATGCCCAAGTTTTCCTGCCTCACAGTCTTGTGCCATTACACCCAACTCAAGATTCTTTAATTTATATTGGCAGGGTCAGTTCCAGAAAGTGGGACAAACCAGAATACTCTGAGAAAACCACAAACCTTCAGCAAATAAAACTCAAGAAATTTTCCACATGAACATCTGTGGAAGGCAGGTTTTGAACATAGGCAAGGAGAAAAAATAATTATTTGTAAGTTAATTCTTTTAACCACACAGACGAGGCCTGATGAAGAGAGAGAGAGAGAGAGAGAGAGAGAGAGAGAGAGAGAGAGAGAGAGAGAGAGAGAGTAAAAAACAAACATACTTTTCCATGTTAAAATCAAAATCCAGACAAAAAATGAAAACTTTGAAATTGGCAAATTAGGTTAAACATGTGAACTTCCACCAGGGAAGTGGGGCCGGGTGCTCAAAAAGGGTAAGTACCTCCTGTTAAGCTAACTTCACCCATCACATGTGCAATCAAAATTGAATGTGATGATGATGATGACAACGAAGTAGAGCAACAGGAAATTGCATAACATTGCAATAAATAAATTAAATAAAAAAACAAGCTTAAACCCGCAATGCGCATTTAAATGAAAATTAAGCAATAATGGATTAAGGTGTTTTAGTCAAACAACATGACATGATATATAACTGTCAATATTTTAGACTTAAATGAATAGAGGTTTTCATATAAATTATTTAGCATGTCTCAATAATTCTGTCAGGTCAATTCAAAGTGAACGGTTTTTAATTGTCTAGCATTTTAATATGGTTTTATGATTTCAATAAATAACGTCGGTTTCCATTAGCAACAAAATAAATTCAGTGGCGTGACATTTTCGTGTATTTGTGGTATTCAAAGTTATTCTCCAGACATTCATCAATTTTGTATAAATCGAACATTTTCACAAAATATAAAACCAATTGCATTATCCAACGGCTCCAGGAGACCTCTGGTCACGCATCTATAAAATTTTCCCTTTTATTATTCCATGTAAGATGAGGAGTAAATAAGGTTGTATTACATGTTTTCAAAATTCTGAAAAAAATGTTTTGGTCCTATGATGTAAAGAAAAAGCTTAGATCTGTCTCGGAGGGACGGAATAATTGTTCTTCTGTTATAAATAATTCAATAAAATAATATAGCCCCATTTTTCTTAATTCACATAAACAACTCTATGATAAACCTTAATCGCATTCCGAGGCCAAGTGCAATTCCCAAGAGTCAAACTTTGTATTCCCTTTGAAAACATATAATTACATTGGAAGATGCATGCAAATTCCATTACGTTCTGACATGCAAAATAAACGTAAAAATTCAGATGATACTTTTAACCTAAAACCAAAATTATTGTTAGCCTTGAAGATGTCTTGCTACTGAAGAAGATCATAAAGGTCAACAAATCAATACTCTAATATTCTTCCGATTGACAGAATACTGAGGATGCACTTTAATTACGAACGTCGAAAGACATTCTCTCACTCACTAGAAAATGATATCAGGGACTGGTCAGATATATTGAAACCTTGGAAACAGGATCAGACGTAATTACATTGGATTGTTGGTAAAAGACCAGTATGGCATAAAATTGTGGTCGATTTTGATTGAAATGCGCTCTGCTGGTAGATTGAAGATGGTTTATAAATCTTGTTATCTTAATGGTATTAATCATGACCGATTACGTTTACCTTTCTTTGTACATTGTAACAGCCATGAATATACCATAAAAAAGAATTACTCCCGATATATTAGTTTTGTAATTGCTTACATTGTGTAAAAAAATATTTTCAAATGTATATCACATAAAAGAGAAATAAACATACCATTTATTATGAAATGAAATTAAATCTGTAAGAAAATCACATCCATATGGTAGATACGTTGTATTAAACTGATATGAATTAAAGTTATAAAGCATAATAAAGCAATAGATAATGAAATCGTTATTATTGAAAGTCTAAAGGGAGTGGAGGGGAGTGGAGTAATATTAGTATTGTTTGCTTGCTTCTTTTTTGGCCCCAGTTCGTTCCGTATATCAAGGCAATCAGTTCTGGGATGGTGGAGGGAACCAGGGTACCTGGAGAAAACCACCCACCCTGCGAATTTATCGAGTTTTTTACACTAAAAGATGCCCAAGTAGGAAATGAGCAAAGTAGGGTGGAATTGGTTTTAGGTTTTTTTGGGGTCCCAGTCAATATTCTTGCACTTATATCAAGGTGGTCAGTTCTGAGATTGTGGAGGAAAATAGAGTATCTGGCAAAGACAACCAGACATTTGAGCTGAAAAAATTACGCACACTATGATCTGTCCCCAGTGGGATTTGAACTGGCATTTGAAATACTGGTATTGTGATCCATGCACTTTAAAACCCTACGCCACTAAAGCCCTGAACAAGCATGAGCTGATACAGAACCAGTGAACACTGGCCAGATTGCAAATTGAAATTAGAAAGTGAGAGGGAATGCCAACCAGCCATCAATACCTCTGAAAGTGCAAAGGGGTTGTAAGTATTGATACTGAATGTCTATATTTGATGCAGAAAAGAAAGGTTTTAAGAAGAAAAGAAATCTTAATTTTTATTGGACTACATCATTTTTTCTACAAACCTAGACGGCTTAACCTTAAAATTATATTCAAAATACCACCTTAAATTGTTAAATATATTGAAAATTATTTGAATTATTCAAATTTAATTTTTTTTTTTACAAATTAAAGATCATGTAAAATTTGTTAAGGAATGGTTGCATGTTCTATTCACATGAGATCTCATTGAAAATTGATGCATACTTTTGTTGGCTGTTTGTGCTAGTTTTACTTTGCTCTCTGACATATTTACTAGTACACAATAGCCTGAAGTTCAAAATTATGTTTTGTAATGTAAGGTCCAGGACCTTTTGCCTTTTATTTTGGCAGGTCCCACTAAAAGTTTTGAAAGTCCAATATTATCATTGAAAGATCCATGTGCAATGTATATAAGAAAAAGTGGCATTGTCCTGGTAAAAATAGCAGCTCCATCAGAATTTAACAGTTTAAATATCAAATGTCTAAATGTAAAATCAAAAGCTCCAAGACCTCAGACCTGGGGAATTTTGAACACCTGAGTTCTTGTCTGTGTTCTTTGTGAAAAAAGATGTTTTATACAGAGCCACTTCTCTTGTAGGTCAAACAATAAAACAGTTTTACCCAATGCATGCCATCAAATAGCCTTAAATGGGCTATACACAAAGATGCAAGTCAACCTGGTAAAGACTTAACACTGTGGTTGGCAAGATAATGATATTGTTGGCTTGGTCCTGGACACGATATAAAAAAAATTGAGTCTTGTGAGAGATGTATAAGATGTCAGGCATCTCTGCTGAGCTGATTCACATTAAGATCTTGGATTTGACCCTCCTTTCTCTAATTTCACAGTTTCTTTGTAATTGTATGTACCCTTTAACAAGTCGTAAAGTCCTACAACACTGTTTTAATTTGCTTCAGAAAGGCAATGATGTTTTCCTCTTTTCTGACATCTATAATTTTAATTTGCTTCAAGAAGGCAATGATACGAGATGTATTCCAACCATACTCTAGCTGGATTTTTAAAAGTCTGGTTGGACTTATTGACTATAAATGTTATTTTACATTTGCACAGACACTGTGTAATAATGCTTAAAGTCTGTCTATGTGGTTAACTGGATGTAGAAAATTGAAAAACCAGACTTAATAAGGGTTATAGAAAACAGGGCCAGTCTATCACAAGCAGACAGCCATTAGAGCCTTCACCATTAAGATAAAAAATAGAATTTGTTCACATTATGCACTATACAAAGGGAGGCAACTCTAAAAACTAAATCATTCTACTAATAGTTAAAATCATTGAATGATGCTATTTAATACCCTATTAATATCCAGTTATATAATTTTTTTTTCAATTTTCAACAAAATATATATAGGTAATTGTTGAAAATGCAAGCATAAATATTATCAGAATTGAGAGAACACATTATCTCTAAAACAGAGCTCAAATGACACCATGTTCTGGCAAGTTTTTGCTCCTTTGCCCTAGTGATGATTTTAAAATACAAAAAAAAAATGACCAAAACCTGAAGAAATGATTGAAATGAATTCTCACAGCTGCATGAAAATCTTAAACTGAAATTTAATAATTATGCATTGCCAGGCAAAATACATGCGTTAGTAACCAGTACATGTACTTACATACTCCAAGGTTTGGCAGATTTGAGTTGATAGGTGGCCGTGTAGCTCGGTGGGTAGGGTATCCCGCTAGTTGGATGGTCCTGGGTTTGAGTCCTGGTTTGCTGCTGCTTTTTTCACTTTCCTGTAACATTTGGGGGTTCGTCCAACCCTGGGAAATTGGCTTCCAACAAGTTGGTCTCATAGTGGAACCTGGTGGTTTCAATTCGAGGGAGTTGAATTAAAAAAAGGAAGGAAGGAATGTAGCGGAACGGGCTCAATAGGTGACCAAGTAGCTTAGTTGGTAGAGTGTTCTGCTAGTTGGGAAGGTCCCAATTTGAGTCCAAGTTTGGCAGCAGCATTTTTCTCTTTCCTGTTAAAATTGGAAATATATCATTAAGACACACTTTGTTTGTAATCATAGGAAATATAAATATATTTTGTCACAGGATATTTATCACAACACATATATACTTTTATAATATTTCAGATTTGGCAAGTGGCTATGAAGATTCACTTTGAATATTATTTAAAAAATTTGGTAATGTTTTGTATTTGCAGACAATGCTCCTGGAGATATATTTTATGTTTATTGAATTACTTGCCATAACCAATTATTGTAATTGAGTTCGAGCAATAAAGATATTATTATTATCATTATTATTATTATTATTATTATTATTATAATTTGCAAGAAAATGGTCTCATTTGAGCTGTGCATATAATAAATGACCTTGATCAATATGATGCACAAATCACCATGTGGGTTCCTAGGGCTCTAAACATTTACATCTATGGCTTTTAATCATTTACACAAATTTCAGCCGAGTTACAGAGGCAAAAAGTCAAAAAGAGGGTTGATTGATTAACTGTATGGAATTTAATTCCCAGTCAAGAATATTTCATTTATATTGAGATGTCACCAGCTCAGGTGAAACAGCTAAATTTTTTCCATGCACTCAGGACAATGTGCAAGGAGGGTTTTTTTAATGTGCCATGCCTACCATGACACAGGACATTGACATTTAAGGTCTCTTCTGAAGGACCTAATGAATTTCATTTTAAATGCAAGGTGCTTGGCAAAAGAACAATCACTACCTTCTTCAGATTCTCGTCAGATGTGGCTGGGGTCCAAACCCTAACCTATCATATATAGAGCGAACACTGTTAATTAGCTTTCCCATGAGGAGGAAAAATTATCACCTTTCAAAAGACTACTTTTGAATCATAGCATACTGCAGGCATTGCAATAACAATTTGGCATACAGGTAAGTTAAAGGACCAACAAGCATTACAAGAGAATCATTATCAGGACAGCATCAGCTTTATCCCAATCAGCTGCAACACCGACATCTACAAGTATAGCTTTTTCCCTCGCACAATCCCCGAGTGGAACATGCTACCAGAGAAGGTTGTCACACAGGCAACTGTGGAGTCATTTAAGATCATGCTCCACAGTTCCAGTGCAGAGTAGAGGGAAGTGGCAACTAGTGTAAATAGTTTTAACTGTTTTTAACCCATTGAAAAGTCCTTGTGAGAAGCCACGTCACACAAGTACTCCTGTGAGTTAATGCTGATAAGCCCTTTACAGTATTCCAGTAAATGTAAATGTAATTATTTACCTAAATTTGGGTTTACAATCAGATGAACAGTAGAATCAGATGAATGCATCCTGAAAAACCAAATCAACAAAACATACATTGGAACTACCGGTACATCCCAAACCACAAATTACCTTATATTACATAGCAGAAAAAATTCATTATAATACCTCTTGATTATGTTACATAAATATTAGTTAAAATAAAAAAAATCCCTTTCCCAGACACTAGGAATCAAACCTTAGTACTGGGCTACAGTAAAGTGAATTGTACTGTGAAAGTACTGTTTCACCTAAAAGGTATCCCTTAGGTGAGACAGTAATAGCATATCTTAATTTGCACATAGTACAATATCACTACAACTACTTTGCCACTTCCCTACAAATTAAACTCAGATGCAATAATGTAATTACAGTAAAACATGTTTATAATGAAGCCCTTAGGACTAGTTTTTTTTTAACTTCGTTATAAAGCAACTTCATTATATTGTTATATTGTTACATAATGTATATAGACCTATATAGAGGAGCGGTCTGGCCCAATAGTTTGCTTCGTACTATCCATGTATTTGGTGTAAGAGTGTTGGCTATAATTGTGTTTTAATGTATTAGTGTCAATTTCTCAAAGGATTAAAAAGAGTATTAAAGTAAGTAAATATCTCTTACATAAAACTCTCATAACTTCTATATAAACCACAGCATACCATGAACCTATAGGAACTGATAAAAAACATCCAGTTTGAAAAACAAAAGAAATTCATTACAAGAATACTGAGTTAGAAGAGAGATAACTCTGGTTTTTGATGAATATTGGGACTGAAGGAGAAATAACTCTGATTGTTGAAGAACATTATGTAGAATTAGGATTAAAGGAGAGATAACTCTGATTGGTAAAGAGAATTATGTAGATACATCAGTATATAGGGTTTATCTCTCTTAGATCTTTAGTCTTTAGAACTAATACCAGGTAAATATTTTATTGCAATTTTGTTGAACATGTATAAAAAATTCCTTTCATGTCTCACATCTGATTTTTATTTGCAATACAACCTCATTTATTCAAGACAATTAATTTTCATGATTTCACAATATTGTAACATAAGTGGGAGTACATTCCACATAAAAAAGTTGGTATAGCATGTATTAGATTGCATGAGACAGAGTTTGTTATATAATTTGAAAAAATGTCAAATTTTATCAATTTGTTTTTAATAAATTGGTAACATGAAAGGTTATTAAATTTGAATAAGAAATTCTGATACAGCAACAAATTGGAAATTACAATTACATGTATAGCAATATTAAAATAAATTTATAATTTCATTTTGTTCACTTATTATTTATTTTTTTTAAATATGTAAAATACTTAAAATTTTATTACTTCAGGGAATATAGAAAATGTAAGGAGTTGAGTAATGGTGTTTAACGTCCCAGTCAACTAGATGTCCCCAGCTATATGCGAACATGCAGAAATTTTGCCTATGCATTATGCTGATGGCAGGGTTCTTTATCATGCCAAGCCTACGATGACATGGAATTTTGTTTATTTTAAGTTTCAATCAGAAAAAAACATGACTTTAATTTCGTAATGCCGAGTGCTTAACGAAAAAACGGTCACTATCCACTTTCAAGGCCTTGGTAAGACCAGGTCAGGTTTCAAACCCACGACCTCCCACTCATGGAGCAAACACTCTACCGATTGAGCTACCACAGTGGTTTAGAAAATGAAAGGGTTTTCAATTTAAGGCCAATCTACCACCCTGTTACCAGTGTAAATTGTTTAGTTACACTTTTTCATTTTATGGAATCTTTTATTTACTTTAAATTGCTTTATATTTGTACATGCTTAATTTCATGATTTTACTTTATAAAAGCAATAAGCACAGGTTTATTTTATCCTTCCAAATTTTTGTGTGCACACATGTAGCGCCACTTACACAAAGTTTCAAAGTTATAGTTTGTAGGACCTGTGGGACCCCTATATGTAGTAACTACCACAAATGTAGTAACTACCACAAATGTAGTAACGGTCACAAATGTAATAAAATTGTGTCACATATGTAGTAACGAACCACAAATGTAGGAACGACCGTTACCACAAATGTAGTAACAATTTTTGTTACCACAAATGTAGTAAATGAAAACCGCTATATGTAGTAACGAAAATTTTGAAATCTGAAAGTTAGAAACCAACATTAAAGGTGCGTTCTAGCCCGATAGAAGCGACTGTTGTTCCAATATAAGTGACTTTTAATGCGTTAGATGTGACTTTTAACCAGATAGAAGGGAATTCTATCCCGATAGAAGTGGCTCTGATTCCGATATAACCAAACTACCAAAGAAAAATGTATGTATAAATTGTTAATTTTGCTGGGTTTTTTTTTTCTATTTACTTGAAAACTATTAGTGTCACATAAATCGGCACATTAAAAAATGATTAACATAACATCTAATAGTAATTCAGATATAAATGTAATAAATAACTACAAGTATCTGATAATCCTTGAAGGGGTGTTACCCCTGTACGTATGTTATGTATTATGCGATGAGCGGTAATGCCAATTGGCCTCTTATTTTCATTATATTACGGTTTGTAAAGTACATGTAAAATTCAGTTTTTAAATTTAAGTTTCTGGGTTTCCTGTATTTTGGCAGATTTTAGTAGGGTACATGTATTTATTATTATACTCCACGAAACTTAAGACGTAGGAAGTATAATGCTGTTGGTCGGTCCCTCCGTCCGTCCATCAGTCAATTATAAGTTTTCCACATTGTTTCCTAAACACTTTCAGATACTAGGCTGAGTAAACGTTTTGTTTTGCTACGAATTCGATCCTTTGCAATTGTCTTTGATAATTTGATTGAAATAACAGCTTTCTGCTTTTTCGTAAAAGCTTGCACCACATATTGGACTGATTTGGCATGTAGGTCTACCACAATGTGTTACAGATCAAGTTCACGTTTCATTTTGCTTCACTGAAATGATTTCTCTCTCCCCTCTCTCTCTCTCTCTCTCTCTCTCTCTCTCTCTCTCTCTGTTGCATTTACAATACTTTGTATATATCGTTATTGAAGTATATGAACTGCATTTATAAGATGTGTTAGTTTGTAAAATAGAACGTCTGTAATCATATATGGTGTATCTTGTTCTTTCGAAAGCACTCTGCATAACGAAATGAAAGTCAGGATTCTTTCAGATGGGAACTTAAAAAAAACGAGGCCCCGTATCACGGTGGACATGGCACGCTTAAGAATGCTGTTAATGCCATCAGCGCAACGCACAGCAAAATTCTGCACCTTCGCCCATAGCTGGCGATGTCTCGATATAAGTGAAATATTCTTGACTGGGATGTTAAATACCATTACTCAACTCATCTCTTGTACCCTGCTTAGTGTTTAAGTGCACTTCTCACAGGCTAGTTGCGTACAATCCCCCTCCCCCCCCCCCACCCCCCCCCCCCCCCCCCCCCCCCCCCCCCCCCCCGAAAAAAAACGAACATAATAAGCAATTTGGCGTTTTCGTTGTTGTAAGTGATGGTTTCATACTTTAGCCATTATCAGATTTTTTTATTTTGTTATTGTCGAGTTATGTACGCATCTCCCCCCTCCACTTCACCCCCACCAACACACGCACACGAAGTCACTCTGTATTATTTGCTGCACTACAAACTGTCTATTTTGATTTGTACAAAGGTTACACCTTTTTAAGGCTTTTGATAAATATACAAATCTCAATGTCCATCCGACGTCATGTGTAATTTGCAAGAGTATCGATCCGTTAAATGAATGAATGTTCCACTTATATCAAGACTTCACCAGCTATATGAGAAGTGACAGAAAGTTTGACCCATGGAGTGCAATGAAATGCGCTAGTATTCTTTAACGCGTCACACCTGGTTTTAAACAAACCATAACAAATAAATAGACCTCAACTCGTCAAAGATAGGGGTGTGACCAACAATAAAATATATATATATATATATATATATATATATATATATATATATATATAATATATCTTCGAAGTGGCGACTAATAAATGTACTGGGGACGTGAAATTCATCTCGGGACTTCCTTGTAGTAGCCTTGTTAGAGCTGAAAATGACTGTTCACATGAACATGAACCGTGACGTTCCACATCGTTATGAGTAGCTTAGAACTGAAAAATCTACTTGCATTTGACTCTGGCTTAACATGGTTGAAACCGAGGCATAATATGGGTTTGGGGTTTAATTCCTTAAATTACCCGACAGATATACCTTAAATTACCTGACATAGAAACCACAGTGTTTGTCATTAATTAACACTAGCCAAGATATTACCCATATTGAAAAAAATATATTTTATTATTTTTTAAATTTTACTACATTTGTGGTAAAATTAAGTTGTTACATTTGTGGTAAGATTTTGTTGCTACATTTGTGGTAAAACTTTGCTACATTTGTGACAAACATTTACTACATATGTGACAAACCTTACTACATTTATGGTTCGTTACTACATATGTGACACAATTTTATTACATTTGTGACCGTTACTACATTTGTGGTAGTTACTACATATA
Organism: Anadara kagoshimensis; assembly: GCA_021292105.1. NCBI lineage: Eukaryota > Metazoa > Mollusca > Bivalvia > Arcoida > Arcidae > Anadara > Anadara kagoshimensis. Next base: position 13,845,454 of record CM037860.1, on the reverse strand, counting down.
GGGGTCCCACAGGACCTTATGTCTTTATTTGTTTTAGGTCCCATAAAAAATTTTGAAAGTCCAATATTCACATTGGAAGGTCCATGTGCCATTATGTTATAATATAGAATAGGTAGAATTATTGTACTAAAAATGGCAGGTCCATTGGACTTTTACAGGTAAAATTTTAAAAGTCAAAATTTAAATGACCTTGGACCTGGGAAATTTTGAACCCCTGTTACGCTTTTTTAAGACAGTTTTTTAAGCTGAAAGGTCAAACCAAAAGAAAGGTTAAAATAAATTGTGATTCTCAGTGCTGATATTATTATAGAAAACATTGGAATCTAAGGTTTTGAAGTGGTTAGAATGAGGCTCACCGTTGTACCATGTGATACCCTGTAACGTTTCTGCGGAACACTTATTTCCAATTGATATGGAATCACATGAAATGACGTTTTCCCATGAAAACAATGTCACCCCGGGAATCTGTGATATTTACATTTTCCAAAACGTTCCGCACAAATGTTAAGAGGTATTGATTACGTGGTACAGCGGCAAACCCCATTTCAACCTAATTCAAAACACTGGGAAAATACTGAATTATTTACTGTTAAGTATTTTCCACTAAGAAAGAAATGAAATGGTTAGAACAAATAAACAAAATTATGGGACTACAACATATACAGAATGAACCAATAAATTTACATATTGGCCGGGTGATTTTTTTTCTTTATGGTTTTACCCACCATCAGATATTCAGTTGTTTTAATAAAAACTTAATGAAAAGGAATTCTACATCATCAAGCAAGTCACTTATATTAATAAGGTGAACCTAGTGTGATGACCATATCAGGTGAACCTAGTGTGATGACCATTTCAGGTGAACCTAGTGTGATGACTATATCAGGTAAACCTAGTATGATCACAGTGGAATTATGTGTCAATGTGACTATGTGATGGTAATAAAAATATCAAGCATTAAATTTTGTTTGAATTAGTATAGGAGATAGAGAGAAGATCAAAGTCAGGTGACCCACAAATAGACTTTGTTAGATATAGGGTTCAACTTCCAGCTAGAACTGTCAGTGAAGCTAACTTTTACCCCCTGCATTGGTTGAGACATTGGATAAAGACCCTTGACCTATGCACTAAATTCGGTATGAAAAATTGTGTCATGTTGGTTTACATTTTTTCCAAGTTTGATTAAAATCCATCCATAGGCATTATAGAATGATATGGAGAAGACACCATATTTGGAGACAGCCAGATGGACCAAATACAGGCTGATAGGTCAAATCTTATATACCCTTAATTTTTGTTTGCATGGGAAGGGGGGGGGGTTATAATTTGTAAACACTTAACAAATAAGATACTTAAGATTTTTTTCCTAGAGCTTGCATGCTCACATCTATACAACACTTAACTTCACTTGACTGAAACATTGATTACCAATCTCAATATAATGGAATTTAAATTTATATAATTACCATTATTGTATGGTTTTAACTGATCCTAATCTGTCAAACTAAAGTAACCCTACCTTTCATCTTTACTCTGAATAAACTCTTCATTGTTCTTAAACATGGAACATTTTCTGCTTCAATAAAAACGAATGGACTTCTTTCTTTAATTTAATACCCTGAAATTCAAAATCAAAAGAAAATATATTTATTCCATCCGATTGAACAATTTGTAATATGGTTTTCAATATTCTGATTCAAATAGAATTTACAAATGTTTTCTTAGAATTAACTGGATATAGATTTTCAGCGGAGATCTGTACTTGGCAACGGTCTATCAAGTAAAATCAGGCCACAACAAATAAATGATTGATTAGTTGATTGAATGGGTTTGAAAGTCCCATTTAATAATATTTCTCTTATATTAAGACATTACCAGCTATAGGTGAAGTGGCAGAAATTTTGACCTTTGCAATGTGCTCAGGCCAATGTGCAGAGAGGGTTCTGTCATGCCTGCTGTGACTCGTGCATCAGTTTTTAAGGTCTCTTCCAAGGGACCCAACAAATGAATAAGATGACAATAAACAAAAATATGGTAACATTCATTACAAATTGAGAACTGAACTACTTGATGTGTGTAGTAAGACCTTAATTTATTGCCGACATTAGTTAAGTCAATTTTTGATAAATCAGCGCCGGGTTATAAATATTGAGACTATTGTACTTATGTGGTGAAAAGTAAGGTGGAGAAGTTATCCAGGAACATGGTAACAAGATTTTACTGTGGCACAGAAACCTCCAAGAACTCGCAAACAAGACCCTATGAAAACCAGACACCTAAAAAACCCCTCTGTAAACCAGGTCCTACTCATGGCCACAAGGTTTAATCTAAAAGGTTTTGACCAACATTTTGGTGTCGTTTGTCAGTGATCACTAGCATCTTTTGTTTTTGGGTTGTTTTTTTTACAAAACATGTTGTAGTTTTGCAATCATTCTTTAGAACCAAGATTTTGCAAAACTTAAATCTTGCTAATATGATACCCTAAAAATTTTGTTAATTTGTAAAGATATAATTTGGGAGTTTAAAGTGTCATTTTGAAGGTCACTCCAAGCAGGAATTTAAGGTGTCATTTGGAAGGTCACTCCAAGCAGGAATTTAAGGTGTCATTTTGAAGGTCACTCCAAGCAGAAATTTAAGGTGTCATTTTGAAGGTCACTCCAAGCAGGAATTTTAATTGCCATTTTGAAGGTCACTCCAAGCAGGAATTTAGGGTGTCATTTTGAAGCTCACTCCAAGCAGGAATTTAAGTTGTCATTTGGAAGGTCATCCCAAGCTGGAATTTTAATTGTCATTTCGAAGGTCACTCCAAGCAGAAATTTAAGGTGTCATGTTGAAGGTCACTCCAAGCAGGAATTTAAGGTGTCATTTTGAAGGTCACTCCAAGCAGGAATTTTAATTGCCATTTTGAAGGTCACTCCAAGCAGGAATTTAGGGTGTCATTTTGAAGCTCACTCCAAGCAGGAATTTACGTCATTTTGAAGGTCATCCCAAGCTGGAATTTTAATTGTCATTTCGAAGGTCACTCCAAGCAGAAATTTAAGGTGTCATTTTGAAGGTCACTCCAAGCAGGAATTTAAGGTGTCATTTTGAAGGTCACTCCAAGCAGGAATGTAAGGTGTCATTTTGAAGGTCAATTCAAGCAGGAATTTAAGGTGTCATTTTGAAGGTCACTCCAAGCAGGAATTTAAGGTGTCATTTTGAAGGTCACTCCAAGCAGAAATTTAAGGTGTCATTTTGAAGGTCACTCCAAGCAGGAATTTAAGGTGTCATTTTGAAGGTCACTCCAAGCAGGAATTTTAATTGCCATTTTGAAGGTCACTCCAAGCAGGAATTTAGGGTGTCATTTTGAAGCTCACTCCAAGCAGGAATTTAAGTTGTCATTTTGAAGGTCATCCCAAGCTGGAATTTTAATTGTCATTTCGAAGGTCACTCCAAGCAGAAATTTAAGGTGTCATTTTGAAGGTCACTCCAAGCAGGAATTTAAGGTGTCATTTTGAAGGTCACTCCAAGCAGGTATGTAAGGTGTCATTTTGAAGGTCACTCCAAGCAGGAATTTAAGGTGTCATTTTGAAGGTCACTCCAAGCAGGAATGTAAGGTGTCATTTTGAAGGTCACTCCAAGCAGGAATTTAAGGTGTCATTTTGAAGGTCACTCCAAGCAGGAATTTAAGGTGTCATTTTGAAGGTTACTCAAAGATTATTTATAATGTTTGTACTTGGTTATACTTAGTTAAAAAAAATTTTGCCAAAATTTGCTGCTGGTAATTTAAGGGGAAAATCTTAAAATGATTGTGAAAATGGTGCCATGGCCCTTATTGATATTAAATTATAACACAATAGTGTAAATGTTACCTGTCTAATGAGCTCTATAAGAAAAAGAATGGTTTATAATGTGCCAGTAAACAAGATACAAGCAAGAAATCATTTAATCTGGATGAAAAATGAAAATATTCTTTAAAAAATTATCTCCAAGGTTTGGCTATTTTTCTTCATAACAAAATTAATTATTGGCAGCAAGCCTCTCCTTCAGACTGTGAAAGCCCTTGTCATGCCACGTGCCACCTGTCATGTCTAGTAATTATTAATCTCTACCTTACGGATGACACATGTAAAATTCCACGATGAAATCCAAGATTATGTTATCAAAGGAAATGGTTTTAAGTCATTTTATCTTTTAACTTATAAAAAAGCATTCTGCAGACAGTTAATTTTTCCATAAAATTTACCAATTTTTGTTCCCAGATTTTAAGAGATATTGATTCTTCACAAATTAAAAAAAAACGGTCATAAATTTAAAACATAAAAACTCCACATTTCCTTCGAGACATTTAAAAAAATTGATTTAGTATTTTATCTTTAGCCTTTAAAAGATAATTGTATTTGATGACCTTAAATTACCATTTTTTACCCCAAAAATCAATACGAAACCATTAATCATATTAATATTGTTTCCATAATCGTGTTCCAAACTAAAAACCCGTTGAGATTTAAACATACAAAAAATTATCAATTTTGTCCCAAAAGATTTATTGCAATTTGAAATTCAATATACAGCCTTCATGCTACACTTACAACCAACAATATGAAAATTGCTTAATAAGTTAATTTCTTCATTTCCACAAATTAACCTTCCAGGAATCGTTCAAGTGCCGAATTAAAATGTAAAAATCGATAATTTTTTATTAATTAATGTCAAACAGAGTTGGAAATCAATAATGTTGTAGATTTTTAATATCAGATACAATATTCATTCTTTTTAATTATATACCTCTGTGAAAAAAGAAAAAAAATCAATGGTTTGTTTATATGGAACCCTTGGTTATCAACTGTAAATTTTAATGACAAAACTGTGTTAATTTAAACAAACACATGAATGTGAGGATAAGGAGATGAAAATGATTTCTTTGGGATTTTCTTGGCATTTGTTTGAAATCAAGTACATGCAAACTCCTAAACTATTTTTTTTTTTTTGCGATTTGTAAGGAATTTTTTTTTAAGTTATATTAATTCACCTTTTAATCACCAAGTTCTCTAAAATTGAAGACAAATTTGTCTATACAGGCTAGGAAGCAAACAATTACTGATGAAATGGAATAAAAATCCAGTAACTGGCCTAAATATCAAGGTGGCTTCATACCAAAGTGTTATTTATACCAAAGTGGCCTATCAGTACATATCAAAGAAGCTTCAAACCAAGATGATGTGGTAGCTCAGTTGGTAAAGTGCACGCTCTGTAAGTGGGAGGTCATGGTTTCAATCCAGGGTCGGGTCTGACCCAAGACTTAAGTTGGTACGAAATGAAAGTCCTGGTTCTTTTGAATGTGAACTTAAATAAATGAGGTCCCATGTCAAGATGTGCTTGGCAGCTAAAGAACCCTGCTGTAAAATGCCATCATAATTTCTGCACCTTCGTCTATAGCTGGCGATGTCTCGATATAAGTGAAATATTCTTTTTTGGAAATAATATTTTTATTGTCCTTCCATACTATTAACAAAAAAACATATAACATACAGATACAAAATATTACATCATTATTACATTTCCACAAAGAGTTTTTCAATTACTTTCCATTTTGATCTAATTAAATTTGCCTTTTTAGAGGGATACATAAAAGAGGAGAATATTTCTATTGTCATATGATTTTTTAAATAAAGTAAAGCACCTAGGTAGTTTGGTATCGTCTTTCTGGCTCTACAGAGATAGATGTAAGATTTTATAATCAGAAAACATAAATTAATGCTATAGTGTCGAGGATCATCATAAATACCAAATAAGAAATTTTCGGTTTTCTTCTTGATTTCAATGTTGCATTTATCTCTGAGATCCTGCAGAAGGCGATACCAGATAGATTTAGTATGTATACACTCACAAAACATATGTATAATTGTTTCCTTAGTCTCAAAACAGAATGTACATAACTCTGTGTCAATTAATTTACATTTGTAAAGCCTGGCATTGGTAAATATAATGTTATGGTTAATTTTGAACTGCAAGGATTGCAATTTAGAATCGTCAGTTATCCTAAAAGGCGATCTATATATTTCTTTCCAAATATTAACTTCAAAATAGCAATTTAGTTTATTGTGATATGATTCTTTTACACGAGTAGGATATTCTATTACTTTCTTTAGATACATATTGTAAAAGGGTTTGGTAACTTTTTCATATTTTTTAAGAATTTGTATATAATCATTTTTTATTTCTGTTATCTTTTTAACGCCTCTTATTTTTTGCTTCCATTCTTTTGGTATAGCGTGGACTAAACGTATATAATCAAAGTCTTTTAGACGAACTTGATAAATATCCATGCATTCCTTGCAGTTCAAAATCTCTCCTTGCACATTTACAATATCATTGATAAAAAATATGCCCTTGTGTAACATCTCTTTATTAAAGATCATTTTATTATCAATGGTGATAAGTTGGTTGTACCAAAGAGGTTGCGACAGAATATCTGCAGGGGTTGTGGTGGCATTGGTTTGAAGTCTAGCCCAGTTTTCGAGAACATCCATCCAAAACGCGGGGAGCTTATTAGAGAAACTTTTTATACCGGATTCATCTAAGAAGAGTATTTCATAACCTCCGAATTGTTCAGTTATATCTGATAATAATAATTTCCATGGTGACTTATTGAAAGGATCTATAAGTTTTTTAATCCACGTCATTTTCAGAGATCTATAAAAAGATTCGATATGGGGGACACGTAGTCCTCCATCAGCTTGATCACAATACATGATGTTTCTTTTGACTTTATCTGTGTTTCCATTCCATATAAAGTTAAAAATAGTTTTTTGAATCTCATTCGTTATACTAGGTGGAGGATCCGGAAGAGCTGTTAGTACTTGGATAAGTATTGGAAGGGCAAGTGACTTAATAACTGTAGTTTTACCAATCGTTGTTAAATTTCGATACGACCAAGATAAAAGTAATTTTTTGAAACAAGTTAATTTTTCAATATAGTTATCAATGTAAATAGGGGTTTTGTTCAAGTTAAATTTTATACCTAATAGTTTAAATACTCCTTCGTGATTCCATCTTAATGGTTTTACTGTTTCCAATTCTTCACCACAACCCCTCCTTACACCAATCCATATTGCCTCCGTTTTATCAAAATTTGCTCTTAAGCCAGAACAGTCTGCAAAGTGGTCTAGTAATTTAATAGTAGAGTTTAATGAAGTTTCGTCTGGGTTAAGCAGGAGGCAGGTGTCGTCGGCATATTGCGATATTAAATATTCCGAGTCGTTAATTGAGATACCATTAATATTTGGGTCTTGCTTAATTGCGGCACTGAGTAATTCAGCAGCAATAATAAAGAGGTAAGGAGATAAAGGATCCCCTTGTCGAACCCCTCGTTCTATTGGAAAAAAGTCGGAACAATGTCCATTATATTGAATACAACTTGTGATTCCAGAATAAAAGGTGTTAAACCATTTAATTATGGACTCACCAAAGCCAAAAAACCTTAGAGATTTTTCAATAAATGACCATTCTATTGAGTCAAATGCCTTTTCAAAATCCAACAGTAAAAGAACTCCTGGTATTTTTCCAGCCTCTGTTCTATCTATGATATCTAAAATAAGTCTTGTTGATTCCCCAATATACCTTCCCTTTAAAAAGCCAGTCTGTGTTTCACTGATAATAATATTTAGTTTTTGTTTAATTCGTTCAGCAATAGCCGCGGAAGCAATTTTGTAATCTACGTTCAATAAAGATATTGGTCTCCAGTTTTTCAAATAAAATTTTGATTTACCCTCTTTTGGTATGCACGTGATAACACCTTGTCGTTGTGACACCGAAAAAGATCCATTTTTATACCCATAATTAATTGATTTAACAACAAAATCCTTAATGTCTTTCCAAAAAAATTTATAAAACTCTATTGTAAAACCGTCGAGACCTGGTGATTTACCGTTTTTCATATTATTTAATGCACATGAACATTCAGATTCAGTTATTTTTCCTTCTAAAGATTCTGAGTCAACGTCACTGAGTTTATTAATAAAGGGATTATCACTATTGAAAAATAAGTCTTCTTTGTCAAGAGTTTGTAAATTACGTGAGGAATACAGGGATTGGTAAAACGATTTTTGAGATGCCATTATTTTCTGTTGATCAGTTATTTCTATATTGTCCTCTATGATTAGTTTTGACATGATTTTTTCTGTAAAATTTCTTTTCTCTAAATTACAAAAAAATTTGCTACTTTTATCCCCCTCAACCAACCATCTTGCTTTTGCTCTCAGAACTAAACCCCTAATTCTTTCATCTCGAAGCTCTTTAAGATCATCTTGGACTTTTTCAATATCAGTAGCCGAAGCGTCAATTTCATTTTCATAATATTGTTTTAATTTATTTTCCAATTGTTTTTCTTTTTCCATAGAACGTTTCTTTTTGTGAGAACTATAGGAGATTGTTTTACCCCTTAACATTAATTTTATTGTTTCCCATAGAAGTTGGTCATTTATTGAAAAATTTTCACCGGATTCATCAGTCGCATATTGATCTATAGTATTACGTATACATTCTTTAGCCAAGTCAATGTAAGTTTTGTCATAAAGAAGACCGTTGTTAAACTTCCAAGTGCCCCTTCCTTTTTCATGTTCTAAAAATTTAAAACTTATCCTTACTGGGGAGTGATCTGATCTATAACATATATCAATGTCAGAATCATAAATCTGAAGATACTAAAAAATAATCTATCCTACTGAATTTTTGATTTTTTTCTCTTGGTCCCCGCCATGTGTATTTAAAAAAATCTGGGTTCGAATCTCTCCATATATCTTTTAAGTCTAGTTCAGCAATAATTTCAAGTAATTTTTCATGTGATTTAGGGTTATTTTTATGAACATAATTCTTTGTGTCGAGTTCATAATCAAGTGGAACATTAAAGTCCCCACCTATTATAATAGAAGAATTTTCGAAAATATTAATATTATTTTTGAGGTTCTGAAAAAAATTTGGCTGGTCAGTGTTTGGTCCATAAACTGCAGCAATTGTTATTCTTTTATTCTGTGTTTTAATGTCTAGTATTAAAAAATTTCCCATCGGGTCTTTTATTTCATTTAAAATCTCGCACTGAAACGAATTTTTAAATAATATCGCAACACCACGACTGTTACTGGCATAAGAGCAAAATTTTGCTTCATAACCCCATTCTGCTCTCCAGAAACTTTCGACCTCTTTTGTACTATGCGTATCTATTAAAAAGGAAATATCGTAGTTTTTTCTACATCTATTAAATATATCCCTTCTTTTTAAATTATCGGAAAAAAGTCCCCTGCAATTCAGACTTCCAAATTTTATCTCAGAACCCATAATAAGAAATTATTGATAATGCATAACATGAAAATATTCTTTGTAAAAATATAAAAGTGTGGAAAATTAAATGAGCAACATTTCATAAACATGTATATGTATGGAAGGTTTTTCTTTTGTATAGTCCCCATAAACAATCCCGCCCAAAAACTCAGGTATACTTCCGGAAACAAGTATAAGTATACCTATTATATATATTGATGTAGGAAAAACCAGATTACAGCTCCAGCATACTTATCAATTGCCTTTGTTGATTAAAAAAAAAAAAATAAATAAATAAATAAATAGATCAGATTTCAAAAAAGAAAACAAAAATAGACATAAAAAAGACGATTTGAGATACAACTTCATAGTTTTTGCAATTTTTCATCGCGAATGTTCATAAGTAAATGTCCGAAGTGATTTTTTCCTTGACCATTCTTCCGCTTTCCCCAAAATGTATGGGACACATTGTGAACTATGATTTGTCCGAGACTTTCATGAAGTGCATGCCTAAAATCGACGACTTGGTTAAATTTCAACAAGAGAATTTTTTTCATGATGCCAAGTTTCATTTGGTACCATAAATTTGAAAGATGCGATCTGCCAATAGATTTGGACAAACGCTTTGCCTCATGTGCGTCTACGGCGTTTTTAATATCTAATGCCAATTCCTCTCTGTTGAAAAAAGATGCTTTTTGAAACTGATAAAGATGCTCAGCACTTCTGAACACAGCCTTGTTTTCGTCAGTGATATCACACGGGTAAAAATTGGATAGTATGCACTTCTCACCACGGACATACACGAAACCTGTAATAGGAATGAAAAAAAAAACTACAGAAGTACAAAACCTTAAAAGAAAACAAGTAGGGAGAAAAATAATAAAAACAATAAAATTGTATCTTCTATCGTCGAGACAAATGTGTTGCGCTATGCAAAACTACCCACCGAAACATGACCTTAATTTGCATATCGAACCGGCCGTCAGAATCGCATGACCAGGTGACCGAAGCTCTATATAGCTTATCGCTTGCAGTGCATTATCGACCGACTATTAGTGTGACCTTCCCTTATTTGCATAACGCAGTTCACAAACTAAACAGCCACTCTAAAAAGCTTATCACATGTAGCGAATTATCGATCCGACTATTAGTTTGACCTTCCCTTATTTACATATGCAGGTCACCAAAATATAACCCGTCAACATTTTTAAACTAAAGTTTAAATATAGACTTAAATGTTGACACATTTTCAGGATCGGTTTAAACTTTTATGAGAATTCACCCATTGCGGGAAGATAAAAGAAAAGGACAAAAAAACCCATGTTTACACGTGGCTAATTTGCATAACTCAAACATGTACAACTTGTTTCTAATAAGAAACCCCCGAGAGAGGAAAAAAACTGACAAAAGAATATATCAAATGTTGTAATTTTTCTATCACTTTTCAATAAATTTATAGTTTATATAAACTTTTATTTCAACTTATTCATTTGATTTTTTTCGGTTAATGTTTAGTAAGTCTATCGTGATTATTGTTATGATTAAGCCTTGGTCCATAATCGTACAAACGGGTACTCCCTAATGTATACTAGTTTGGTTTTTTTCTTCATGGTTTCAGGTAGGGCATTTCGTTCACGTAATAGATTAATTCGCACTTTGTTGATTTCAGGGGGCAGATCGGGGCTAATCCCATAACCAGAGCCGGCTTTCAATTTTTTGGCTAATTCCAAGATTTCATCCCTATCTATCAGATTGTTGAATCTTACAATGATGTTTCTTTTTGACTCTATGCCATTTGGTAGCCTGTGTATGGCTTGGAAAAGTATATTATCAGCTTGATGACTTGGGACACCCAACACAGCTTTAAAAAATTCTCTAATTTTCCCATCAGTTGTACGAGGATTTTCTTTCAATTCCCCCGACACCCCTCTAATAATAAGGTTCCATTTTCTCCCCCACATTTCGAGTTTTATCCTCTCTTTCTGCTCACCTTCAAGTTTTTCTTCAACCTTCGGTATTGCTCTCTCGTTTATCTCCTTTATTGAATCCTCTGTGAAGTCCCTGTAGTTTTCTAGGTTGTCCACCCTCTTACTTAATTCTTTCACCTCTCCCTTGACATTTTCTATACTTGACTCTAGCTTTGATTCTAATTTTGCTTGCAACATCGCAAAACACTCTACCATATCTCTATCTTTGTATAAAGACTTTATATCTTCGGAAATATCTCCCTTCGTATTAGATATGTTGTCAGAATTACTAGCCATTATTCAATCTATATAAGCCAGGCGTGAATGAATGCACGGGGAAAAACGTGAGCTGTATATGAATGTCAATCAATGTCAATCACCCGGGGTATATATCTTCGTTTTATATCAAAATGCTGATTATGTACAGTTAATTATTAATGCAAGACCGCATCTATAAACTTACTAGTTTTACTTTTTCAAGCTTAAGTTGGTATGTTAAGGCTTTTAAACAACTTTCTGAAAAAATATTTTGGAGCTGTTCTGAAACACGACCTACATGTTGTTCCACCCAACCGGAAGTTCCAAGTGAAATATTCTTGACTGGGACCTTAAACATCATTACTCAACTCAACTTGTACCAAGATGAATTATATATCTAGATGGCTGAATATGGTGTTACCTTTATAGGAAGAAGGCCTTCAACCTTTGTATAAAGTCCACCTTGATATATCTGTCAACTTGGTATAAAAACAACCTTGATATATGGACCACTTTAGTATGACCACCACCTTAGTATATACGCCAATGACTAGATTTTTATCATCAGATTTATTTAAAATTGAGGTCTTTCAAAACGGATTGGCTGTATTTCTATTTCTAAAGTTGTGGGTAATGAGGGGAGCATCATCCTTTTTACCTTTAAGACACAAACTACAAACGTTCGTTTCGTTGTTCTGCAAGGAAACCAACTTGTGTACGTTCACATCACCCCGATGTCTTCCTACAAAACCAACCTTATCACGTGGTGCTCCACATCCAATATACTTAGTTTTATAAAAATTAAAAGAATGCACGGTGTATATAAAAGATTACATCATAGTACTTTATAATGAATCTGGTCACTGTGTGAAGGTTTCCTTTTTGTTCTGGAACAGTGATCCGATTTCAGTTTAAAGCGTGTGTATGAATATCTCCTTCAAGAACTTCGTTTCCCGCGGCCCGTGAGTTCTAAACAATTGGCGGGAAAACGGTATACCTTGTGGTTCCGGCTATATAATGTATCATCAATCACTGGTTTTAACAAAGATTTTGCTATTGGTATGAGAAGAGTTGTTTCCCTTTTACCACGATTAACGGCGAGAAATAAGAAATAAGTGCAGACCAAAGCTGATTACATATTTTGTTTTATTCCATTGTAATATGGACAAATTGATTTTTGCCCACTAAAATTTAATTTTAAATATAAAGAGACTAAATGATAAACAGTGATACATCCCTGGTGAACTTCATTAATTTTTAGAATTATTTTATTGTAATTTTTTACACTGCTGACCGGGAACTGGGTGAAAACAGAGCGGACCATCTATAAGTTGCATTCATCAGTAGTGAATTGCCCGGGAATAATAATTATTACACTGCCACATGCATTGCATTTGCAGGTTACCATAATTTGATAAACCACTTTTCCCATTGTTGGCGTGTTTGACTTTTTGTCTTGCAACGGATGTGTTTCGCGTACACGTAGCTTAACTTTACATGCAGGCTTAGTATCCAATGGCTTACCATGTAAACAATGCCGATGACCAGAGTTACCAAACCGAAGATGTGTTGGTTTTCTACCAGTTTCAATTTAAACTTGCTTTTGGGATTGTGATTTGAACATGGACCGGTATGTTTGTGTTTTTGCTTTTGGGATTGTGATTTGAACATGGACCGGTATGTTTGTGTTTTTGCTTTTGGGATTGTGATTTGAACATGGACCGGTATGTTTGTGTTTTTGCTTTTGGGATTTTGATTTGAACATGGACCGGTATGTTTGTGTTTGATTTTGAGATTTTCTGTCTGATACTTCTTCAATATGATACAATTATATATAGTGTGTTTCATCTGTCAAATCTGTAACATTGTCTATAAGGTTCAATTGCAAGCCTAAGCTTATTAATGCCCTCTAAAAAGATTTATGACCGTCATCACAATAATGTTGATAAGTATATGTCTCTGTGTCTAGGATTTCCCTGGACTAGCTAGGTACACGGAAGGTGATTACCCCAGCACCCAGGCTCACGTCCCTGGTTGACGTTCAGAAGGTGATTATCCAAGCACCCAGGATCACTTCCCTGGTTGACGTTCAAATGTTTATTCTAATTGGCTTTGCTTTGGGATTGTGACTTTGACATGTAGTTACTCGTTACTTCGATGTCCGAGTAATCTAAAGCTTCTGTTCCTCTCATTTCTTAGAAGAACTTATCTTTATTTCTCAGTTTTAGTTCGCTTGCCGAACATCGTTACTTTTCCCGCGGTTTACTATCCATTCCATAACTGGACCTTCAAACAAAACAGAACGTAAAACACCATCTACCAACTACCACTTGTTTATTGGTTTGTTATACACGTGACAGATATAGATACCTTGGTCTCCTGACAAACTATAAAAGCTTATTCTTCAGAACACCTTTTCTCAGTTTTAGGCCAAAAGTAATAAATGTTGTGTTTCCACTTATCCGATCGGCCCTTTGGAACCACAGACCCTATTTTTTCCGGTTTCGGTCCGAACCGTTTTTCATAATGATGTATTCTCGATATTTACTTTAACGCAAAGTATCCTCAATTGGAGACTAGATATTAATAACACAATTGAAACCCTTTCAGAGCATATAATCTTCAGCAAATATTAAGAAAGAAAGCATACCTACCAAACCTATTTTTTCAGATTGCAAGCGGAAACACGTTTACTTTTTCATGGCCTTATCTGATAAAGTTGTGACCATTTTAAGGACCACTAATTTCCCCGCGATCCCAACATAAGTCTTTGGTTTTATACTGTACTGCATTATTGGCACAATATGCTCATTATTATTTATTTATTTATTTATTTTATTGTGATGATGGGAATAAAACTTTTCGAGGACATTGATAAGCCTAGGCTTGATAAATCATGAAAAGTATAAAACACTATTTTTCTTAATATTGCTAATTCATGCTTGTCACATGGCAGGACACACGGGCCTTATGGGGTATCCCTTGTTTGCAAACATTTCATACTTAATAAATTCATGTGATATTTATGAGCAGATATTTTGGGATTATCAATTGGCAGCTGTGTGTTTGCATCTACGTTCAACCAACTCTAGACTACGGCCACCTCGATGAAGATGTTGACAACTTTAATGAGTATGGCATGTCTTATTCAGTTATTTTTGGACACGGGTGTTACAGCAGCTAATTATTGTGGTTAACAGAATGCAATAACTGTGATACACACATAGACTACTCCCACCATTAGTATTAATGTTATTTGTTTTACAATATTCACTTTCTATATTATTTGCCACATGTTGTGACAATTTTATCCTTTGAGCAATGATATAGCTATCCTAGAATGCCCATTCTTATATCTCAAGGATCTTAAAGGTCAAGTAGTCTAAAGCGCTAACTTACAAATATGTTTGAATCCTACCCTAGCTGATCATGTTTACTTGTAAGTTGATTGGAATAACAAAGTTCAGCGGCTTTTTTGGGTGTTCCGGTTTCCTCCACCATTCCCAAATTAACAACTTTGATATATAAGTAAAAGAACAAAATAGATTTGAATCCTGCCCAAGCAGATCCTTGTGTACTTGTCAGCTTATTGGAATGACAAAGTTCAATAGCTTTCTTTGGGTGTTCCGGTTTCCTCCACCATTCCCAAATTAACAACTTTGATATATAAGTAAAGAACAAAATAGATTAGAATCCTGCCCAAGCAGATTCTTGTGTACTTGTCAGCTTATTGGAATGACAAAGTTCAATAGCTTTCTTTCGGTGTTCTGGCTTCCTCCATCATCCCCAAATTAACAATTTTGATTTATACGTGAAAGACAAACAGTGTACTTGTCAGCTTATTGGAGTGCCAAAGTTCAGTAGCTTTCTTTGGGTGTTCCTGTTTTCTCTATTATTTCCAAATCAACAATCTTGATATAAGTGAAAGAAATTTGGTTAGAGTATAAAAACAAGAGGCACAATAGGGCCTGTACCGCTCACCTGGGCCATAAACAGCACAAAAACACAAGAAATATTTCAGAAGCATGAATAGTTTTCAAGATAATGAACCATTCCAGTATTTTCTGCATCTGTGACCTTGACCTTTGAACCCATGACCTTAATCTATATATCAAAATGATCATTGCATCAATACCATCAATATTCTAATATGCATGTCTATACAAAAAATTTATAGTTTTCAAGATAATTAACCATTTTGGTATTGTTTTGCTACCATGACCTTGATCTTTGGACCCAAGACCTTTTTCTATATATCAAAATGATCGCTGTATCAATACCTACAACATTCTGATATACATGCTTATACAAAAAAATTAATAGTTTTCAAGATAATAAACCATTTCAGTATTCTTTTGCATCTGTGACCTTGACCTTTGAACCCATGATCTTAATCTATATATCAAAATAAATGTTACATCAATACCAACATATTCTAATTTACATGACTATACAAAAAGTTTATACTTTTCCAGATAATAAATAAAACCAGAAAGGTAAAACATTAGGTCATGACCTTCACAATTGACCTTGACCCCATTTTGAAGGTAATTACAAGAATATGTCAAAACTGAAAACCCCATGTCATTATCTGATCAAATAGTCAAGTTATAACAATTTGAAGATATTTTACGATTTTTGCAAAATAAAACGCAAAAACGTGTAAGCTTCTTTCAACCAAATTTCACGAAATGATCAAACTTTAATGTTAAGACTATGCAGAATCCAAATATCACATCAGTTTTTGCCTCCAATGAGTGGTTCAAGAGAAGATTATTTTTTTAGGTTTTGTCTATTTTAAGTTTAAGTATCCATCTTGGATATTCTATCGCCATGATTTTAACAAACTATAGTTATCTCTATCAAGGACCTTCCACAGCAAATTTGGTTTTAATTGGCCTAATAGTTTCAGAGGAGAAGATAAAAGTTTAGTGACGCACACAGGCACGCCTCGCCATGCCATAAGCTTACATGGCCTTTGGCCAGGTGAACTCAAAATACATCACCACTTCTATAGTTTTGGAACAATTCCTTATATTTTTCTATCTTGATTAAAGCAAAAGTTGTAGTTTCATTTAAATAGAATTAATGTTATTAAGCAAGGAGTTGCTGTGTGTACTACCATAGCAACACAAAGTACACAGACAATGGTAACTGTTGCCTAGAAACCATGTTAAAGTTCATTGCTGATAGATTCTCCAAATGAATCAAATATCAGTTGTCATATTTGGCATCATCTAATGAAAATGGGAGTTTTAAACTCATCAGTGGTCTCTTATGTATTCATCTTGTATCTTGATTCCATGTTCATTTCACTCTCAATTTTGATTACACTTGTGGCAAGTGTAGCTAGCTAAACAGGAGGTGCTTACCCTTCCAGAACACCTGGCCTCACTTCCCTGGTGAAAGTGCACATGTTTAACCTAATTGTGTAAACGTCAGTTAAAAATAAATTAAACAATAAAAATAAAATTGAAATTCTCTTTATTATCAAAAACATCAAGTTATTCAATATTTATCACTATTATATGAATCCATATGAATTATTTATGAACACAGCTTAATAGTGGTGAAAACATGATTATAAAATTGTCTGTCCAGGAACACTGTGAGCCAGACATTATAAAAGTATTAACAAATGTACTCCCTAAAACACAGTATTCAGCTTCAAAAATCAACTTTCATACTACTGTAAACAAATTCATTTTCGCAGTGTACAAATTTTCGATTATTTCGCGGCCAATTGTTTTGTGCGAAAATTAATACTAAGTGAAAATGATATTATGCTTATTGTGTTAAAGTGCATATTTCAACAACAAGAACTGTACCAATATGTCTAAATTTCCTATACGGCGAAAAAAATACATGTGAAATTAAATATGTTTACAG
Organism: Anadara kagoshimensis; assembly: GCA_021292105.1. NCBI lineage: Eukaryota > Metazoa > Mollusca > Bivalvia > Arcoida > Arcidae > Anadara > Anadara kagoshimensis. The sequence continues at coordinate 13,828,043 of CM037860.1, read as the reverse complement.
TTTAACCACATATCAAATCAAATGCAAACAAAAAGAATACACAAAGAATGAGGTTCATCATCATACCAGGTGATACACCCCCCCCCCCCTTAATGTTTATGTGTAACAATTACCGGTACTTCCATTGGATATGGAATCTAAGCAGTTATTGTTTTCGCATAAAAATGGTGTTATTCCATAATTTGCAACATAAACATTTTCCAAAATGTCTCACACAAAAGTTATGGGGTGTTGATCACTTGATACAACAGCAAACCCCAATTAGAGCCTAAACCTTCCTAAATTCCAAAAAGCCCCATGTACATTTATTGTTGGAATTCAGATTCACTTTATAAAGTTTTTTAAATATTCACTTAAAATCGTATACTTGTTGACTTCGCTAAATGGTAGCCCCCAATGTTATCATGACAACAATGAAATGTAAATATCCACAAAACTGATCGAGCTACTACTCATTTAGTATGAACAGTTATTTGATACAATAAGGTGACCACTTTTTGAGTCAATTTCTTGCAACAAATAACTGTTTGTCCTAAGAGTCACTTCACTTTATGAATGATGACAGATATCTGAGTCAACAATGTCACAAATCATGAAATGAACAGTAAGTTGATACAATAAGGTAACTACTTTTTGAGTCATTTTCTAGCAGCAGATAACTGTTTGTCCTTTACTTCCTGAGCTTTCAACATAGCTTTAATAGCCCTAGCTCTCATTTCAAGCTCCAGTATCTCCATTTGATTCTGTGTCAGAACAGTTCCTAAAGACCTATCTTCTTGTTCTGTAGTTTCCTCATTTTCTGAAGCACCTTCATCTATCTCACCCTCAGATTCTGAATTATCTCCCTCTGATATAACCTCTTCTATATCAGCACTTTCCTCCTCCGCCTCCACATTTTTTTCTTCTATTTCCTCACAAGAGTCATCTCCCTTTTCACATGTTTCGCTCACATCTTTATCATTATCGTTACTATGGTGATCCTCTGTTGGTGGGTCATTATCGTCTTCATTTTCCTCCTGTGAATTGTAAAATAAAACTAATTACATTCTACACTATAATTGTAATTTTTTACCGCTAGAATTTCCTTTATATCTAAAGTCTAATACAGTTAGTATTCGTTTAAACATATCAAATATATCTAATTAACTATTAAACTACCTTCTCATACTGGGGAGACTATATGATATTTAAAATTACACTTAAAATGGTCCTTTCATTTACAATCAATAATTTGTCCTGATAATGATATAATTAACGGATAGACATATCAAACTTTATGAATCTGATACATAATATGTTGTTTTCTATGAAATTTTCCCGGTTTTTAATATACTGAAAAGGTTACATATATTACCATAATGGTATTTTACAAGACAGTTTTGTGTTGTTTAGTGAGATTAAATTGTTATTCTTCATTGTGTGATTGGAATTTAATTTCCCAAAAGTAATCCATTTTATTTGAAAATCATTCATTTGTGCAAGTGTTACGGAATAAACTAGGGGTGTTGATGAATGATATTAAAGTGAAATACAATAAAAAACCAAATTAGTACTGTCCCAAGCATTAAAATTATCCGAGATTGAACATGAAAATTGGGCAAACTGATATATACCTAGACAAGCCAACATAAAAAAAGTCTAAAACTGAAAATGAAATTGGGATGTTATGATACATTGTTACACTGTGGCTTAGACACAAACAATTTTAGCTAATAACAAGACATATCAGAACAGCAGAGATTGTCTGCACATTAAGTCTATAAAACAAGAGGTTCAATGGGCCTGATACGCTCACCTGGCAGATAATGGTTAGTTAAAATAAGATAAGTCAAAAATATAATTCACTAAGTCATGAAATTATAAAAACTTTACAAAAAATGTCATTGGCTTTAAAATATATTTAAAAATTACAGAAATAGTAACAAAAATACAAAGATACTTAGTTATGACCTTGATCTTTGACCTTGCTTTTATGAAGGACATCTCCAAAAACATAATAACTAAAACCCCTTTGCAAATTACTTACATATAGGTAAGATACAACTCATTAAGGATTAAATTGCAAATAAGGTCATGACCTTGATCTTTGACCTTGGGTTGTTGTTGGAATCATATTCCTTGATTTATTAATTTACAAGCAAGTGGGACAACAGTCCATTATTATTTTTTTACATGAGGGACAGCCCCCATGGCTACATGCATTAGCTATTAGAGTCTTTATAAGTGCTAATAGATCTTGCAGTTGTGTACTAAACAAGCTGTGAAAACTATATTTATGAAAATGCCCCTTGAGTTGTTTATTCTTAGCATCTTTGAATAAATATGTTTATTGTTTACAGGAAGTAAACAGCCATTCCTTAACCGCAGCTAAAATGTGCAAATAATTAAGATTAAGTGTGAAACATGCTAAATGTTTCTCAAAGTTTCTAAAACACAAATAACAACACCGCATTAATTAACTAGCTCTAATGAAGAAACTGTTAAAACCACTGTTGCCTACACAAATCCATGTTACATGACCAGTAAATATGACAAAGGACACAACATTAATTGAACGAAAAGGGTTTTACATCCTAGTAAGAATATTTCACTTATATTGAGACATCACCAGCTGTAAGTAAAGTTGCAGAAATTTTTACCTTTGCAGTGCACTCAGGACAATGTAAAAGAAGGGTTATTTAACATGTCATGCATGCCTGGGGTGACATGGTTTCTTTCCATGACTTTCATTTCTAAATGCTGAGTGCTTGGCAAAAGAACAGTCACTACCTATTTTTAAGTCTTGGGCAGATCTGGTCTGGGTTTCAACCCACAACTTCCCTCGAAGAAAGCAAGCAGTCTAATAATTGAGCTACTGTAAGAAATCCAAGACCAACACACAAAACAAGTTGTGCTTGACAAATGGTTTTATAAAAAGAAGAAACTGTCTCAGACAAATCTTAAATCTTAAATTCTATAAAACACAACAAAGATCATGACACAGACTGAAAGAGTAAGAAATCCTAAATCAGCACACACAAAACAAGAGACTATCAATGTTGTATCTATGATTCAAACACTCATATAAAAGAAACAATTGGTGTCAAGATGTCTGCAAATCATGTCCTTTCTACCACACTGAACAAAGAAAACAAAACATAAATCTGGTGTGTCTGACTTGTCATTTATCTTTTCATAGAGATTTAAAACTCACACAATAAAAGTAAAGCAAAGAAACACATGGATAACACTGAGTATTGTAATTGAGTTAAAATGATCATATTGTAGCAAGACTTGTCAGAAATGTAGATCATTTGGTAGAAACAGGGATCTTTTATTCTCACACCTGTGATATGGAAATCCTTAATAAGTTGGGAAAGGTTCCAAAGTCAACCAACACTTTCTCAACGTCAACAAAAATCGATTATGTCATTTTCAGCAGGCACAGGGTGGTGACATGAAAACTGAACATTTGAGGCAATTTTTTGTTTACAAATCATGTTTTATGCTGCAAATGTGTGAGAAAAAGAATCCTACACCAGTAACAGGGCAAGACAGAGATATCTCAAACTCGGATTAATATTTTCAATGTCCAGAACTCGCTAAAGCTCATTCTGGGCGTGAAAATATTCATCCTTGTTTGAGATATCTCTGTCTTACCCTGTTACTAGTGTAAGATTCTATTAGTCTCAACCACAGACAGAGTTTTACATGTTGTTCCTGATGATTTTTCAAGCAGCAAATGACAACAGTAAAGCAGCAACAACAATGGCAGCAGCAGCAACAACAACAACAAACAATAAGAGCATCATCAACAAACAACAAGAGCATCATCAACAAAAAAACTACAACAGCAAGTTGTTTTAAACAACAACAATAAGCATAAACAACACATTTTGACTTTTATTCTTTTAAAAAATACACAAAATAGAACCATGAAACAACAGTCAAGCCAATCTAGAAATAAATACCCAAATTTTACTTAATCAATCTTCCAAACACAAGAGACAGAATTTATAATAATAAGACAAAAAAAAAAAAAAAAAAAATATATATAACAAGATCTCCCTTTTTGGAGCCCACCCATTGTGATGGACATACGGAAATTTAAATGATTTGTGACCAATTCTGAGAATTTTATTGATTGATATGATAATTAAGCCTAAGCTTTTCACTTTTCAATGTTATAATTGCAAAAGCTTACAATCTAAGTTCAGATCAAAGTAAGGATTTTCAGGTCATGATTTTAAAAGCTTCAAAAATAATTAGGATCGTCAAATTAATCAGTTTTTGTTCCGACAGGTCACTCCAAATTGTTTGTCTTAATGACTACATACCAGCAAGAAAAATATAATTTGAGGACGAAATATTGATTTTTTAATCTTATAGGATAGATGGACGAGGGGAAATTATCGATTTTCATTTGGTGTAATATAAGTGAAGAATTTAGTCCCAATACTTAATATGCCAAAGATGAAAATTCTAACATTCATCAACTGTAAAATACGTATGGAGATTACTGTCTGCTTGTCTTAGAGAAACGTGAAGATTTGGACAAACTATATAATAAAGTCAGGCTAGCAAATCAAGTTAAAAAAATGTTATATAAAATTGAATTAGAAGGGTCATCTATATGTTGTAGAAAACTTACAGGGATATTTATATACTGTGGTCACTCTTTGACTCTGCTTTAAATAACTTGTACAAAATATCCACAGGTCTTAGGTCTTGTCTGAAAATTAAAATTACGAGGGTCCATGTTGGCTGAGTGGTCTAATAGGTTTAAATCCTAATGGGAGAAAGTTAGCTTGCTGACAGTAATGTTTTTCCCTGCATTCAAGTTCCCTCGAATATACCACTGCATTAATGCAGTTGGTGGAGTTCAAACCCCAGCAAGGTCTGACCAAAGACTTGAAAAAGGGTAGTCATGGTTCTTTCGGAAGAGAACTTAAAACAAAAGAAGGTCCCATGTCATGGTAGGCATGTCATGATAAAGAAACCTGTTGTATGATGCCATCAGCGCAATGCATGGAGAAAATTTCTGTACCTTCGTCTATAGTTGGTGATGTCTCAAAAAAGTAAAATATTCTTGACTGGGATGTCATTAGTCAACTCAAATATACCAAAACTGACCATTTCAATATTAAGTTAATTTATCTTTATTGGGGTATGAAACACCATTACTCTTTGTAATGTATCTACATGTATACAAAAGAAGTACAGACTTTGAGTGTTAGCTAAAAGATTTAATTGTTTGAAGGCAATAAAAACTTGAACCAAACTGAAAAAAATATGACTGCTGTGTCTTGTCTGAAATGTCTGTATCTATTCAATTGAAACATTAATATACTGTATCTGGTAATATGTGATAAAAAATAGTGTGGGCGACATCCATTAACTGAGAAAAATTTAAAGCCCTCTAGATCAAATGGGGGATAATGAAGAAATAATGAAAATATTATTTATCTTTATCATATAACAAAAACCTTTGCAAACTACCTTATCAACTCTTAAATGAGTTCAGACATAAACTAAATGTAAAATGAAAAACCACAAGTTGAAACAAGAGGCCCAGGGGCCACATCGCTCACCTGAGCAACTTGCTAGGTAGAAGCCGAAATGAGTTCAGTATTGAAGTGAGTGCAGGGGAGGGAGGTTTTGTACAAACTGAAATCTATACTTCCTACCGATGCTTTTCACTAAACAATTTGTAAGTATTTCTATGTACCGTAAAAGGTTGATGTTTCGACAAGCCTCGGCTTATTCCGTTACCTTTTCTTACAGCATTTCAACCAATGAAATAATTTTAAAAAAAATTTTCATCATGCAATCTACCAATCTCAAAAGAGAGAAAATGCATAGGCCGAATACTGTAATCGGGAAATGGCAAATAGAAATTATAGAATACAGCAGGATTTACATTAAAAATTAGCTTTTAAATACAAGTACAATTAATATATTTCTCATGAACAATATATTTAACTTTATATCAAAATACTTATATAAAAGAATACAGCATGGAAAATACACTATTATTTAACCATGATTTGAACAAACTTGAATCTACACTACCTGAGGATGCTTCCATTTTAATTTGAGCTTTCCTGGCCTAATAGTTTTTGAGGAGAAGATTTTTAAAGATTCTCTCTATATATTCCTGTGTAAAACTTGACCCCCCCTTGTGGCCCCACCCTACCCCCAGGGACTATGATTTGAACAAACTTGAATCTACACTACCTGAGGATGCTTCCATTTTAATTTGAGCTTTTCTGGCCTAATAGTTTTTGAGAAAAAGATTTTAAAAAATTTTCTTTATATATTCCTATGTAAAACTTGATCCCCCTCTTGTGACCTCTCCCTACCCCCGGGGACCATGATTTGAACAAACTTGAATCTACACTACCTGAGGATGCTTCCATTTAATTTGAGCTTTTCAGGCCTAATAGTTTTTGAGAAGAAGATTTTTAAAGATTTTCTCTATATACTCCTATGTAAAACTTGATCCCCCTCTTGTGGCCCCTCCCTACCCCCGGGGACCATGATTTGAACAAACTTGAATCTACACTTCCTAAGGATGCCTCCACAAAAGTTTAAGCTTTACAGGCCGAATAGTTTTTGAGAAGAAGATTTTGAAAAATACCAACAAAGTTTCAATAATTCTCAATTATCTCCCCTTTAAAGAGGGTGTGGCCCTTCATTTGAACAAACTTGAATCCCCTTCACCTAGTGGTGCTTTGTGCCAAATTTGGTTGAAATCTGCCCAGTGGTTCGTGAGAAGAAGATGAAAATGTGAAAAGTTTACGACGACGACGACGACGACGACGACAGACAACGGACAAATTGTGATCAGAAAAGCTCACTTGAGCCTTTGGCTCAGGTGAGCTAAAAAGACATACAAAAAGAGAAAAAAAAAAGAAAACATGAAAAGAATGTCATACCAGGCTGCTATAGACACCATAATGCCTGACTTGGGGTTTAAAATAAAATTTACATACAGATTTTACTTAACCAATGCCAATTTCAAAGCCATTATGGTGTGAAAAAGAATGTAAAACTCAATTTTAAGTCTTCACTTCAAAGGTGCTTTGGTTGCCAACTGAGACAAATATTGTTCAGATATAAAACAGGTAGAAAGAAGATTGTGAAATAAGTTTTGGTTTAGCAAACTTGTTGTCATAAATGATCACTTAAGTATGAACAGTGCATTAGACTGTAATGTTAAATTCCAATTTTAGGAGTGTACAAGTTATTGCAGTAGAAAGAATGGCAACAAAAAATTTGGATCAAATTACATAGTATACCAGTTTTAATTTTACAGCACTAGACGGTCGTTTCGGAATACAATTCCTCTTCTCAGTGGTGCTTGGACCAAAATTGTGGAACCGCATTTATTTCCAGATGTTGAAAAGATACCCAAAGGACAAAAATATATTTTACCAAATTAACCTAAGGAAATACTCTGCGTGAGGATGTATACCTTAGTTTTTGAGGAATTTAAGATTCAAAGCAACTACTAACTTTCGCAATTTGGACTAAAGCTGAATATTTGGTATAAATAAAACCATTTTGGAAAACAAATTAGTGATGATAAACTTTCAAGATTATTTTGTCCTCATGAAACATGTGAGAGTTAATGGCAGGAAATTAAAGTTGGTTTACAGTATCAGAGAATTTGAATTTTAAATTGCCAAGGTATCCAATTTTCAACACTGAATAACCCTGACACTGTATTACATGTATTAAGTTACAAAAGGGGTTAGTGAGGCTGTTCTATGTCATGAAACAATACAACATTGGCTCATGGGCAGACATGGCCAAGTGGTACTGTCACCAGTTTTCTAAGTCAAGGGTTGTGTGTTCAAATCTCACTCAGGACTAGGAAATTTTCTGAGATAATTTTCATCTCCTGTCCATGTTAGAGCTGTAAAAAGCTTAAAGTACTAGAATAGTCTTTTGAATGAGACTCAAAGCAAAGGCCCCGTGCCTCAGTGCACGCTAAAGACACACACCTCTGTAGAGTTCGAAAAAGAGTAAGCCACCTGTGGCCACTACAGAGAACACTTACAACTAGAAGTAATTGAAACAGACTGAGCAAGATAAGATAATACCACTGTTCAATCTAGAACTGAATCTATCCCGGCCATTTCGGCCAATGCCCTTTATATTTAAAAAGGTATAAACAAAATTATACTACTCAGATTTTTAAAAAACAAAAGAAAGAATTCATGAGAAGAGAACAGAAAGATGGGCAACATGGTTAAGGGTGGCCTGCACATAGTATTTTATTTCATTTTAGTACCCATGGGGCAACAGTACTTTCAGATCAAACACAGATTTAATTCATTTAACTAGCGTTATCTTAAATTACCATTCATTCTTATGGTTTTGATTCTTAAACAGGTGCCTAACCTTCTGTGGCACCTGACCTCACTTCCCTAGTTTAAGTTCATGTTTTTCAACTTCATTTGCCAGGTTTCATAGTTTTTACATTGCTTCTGGAATTATAATTTTGACATTGAACTGGTATGTTTGTGTTAACTTTGCCTTTAGGATTGTGATTTGGACATTGAACTGGTATGTTTATGTTAACTTTGCTTTTGGGATTGTAATTTGGACATTGAATTGGTATGTTTGTGTTAACTTTGCTTTTGGGATTGTAATTTGGACATTGAACTGGTATGTTTGTGTTAACTTTGCCTTTAGGATTGTGATTTGGACATTGAACTGGTATGTTTATGTTAACTTTGCTTTTGGGATTGTAATTTGGACATTGAATTGGTATGTTTGTGTTAACTTTGCTTTTGGGATTGTAATTTGGACATTGAATTGGTATGTTTGTGTTAACTTTGCTTTTGGGATTGTAATTTGGACATTGAACTGGTATGTTTGTGTAAACTTTGCTTTTGGGATTGTAATTTGGACATTAAACTGGTATGTTTGTGTAAACTTTGCTTTTGGGATTGTAATTTGGACATTGAACTGGTATGTTTGTGTTAACTTTGTTTTTGGGATTGTGATTTGGACATTGAAGTGGTATGTTTGTGTTAACTTTGCTTTTGGGATTGTGATTTGGACATTGAACTGGTATGTTTGTGTAAACTTTGCTTTTGGGATTGTAATTTGGACATTAAACTGGTATGTTTGTGTAAACTTTGCTTTTGGGATTGTAATTTGGACATTGAACTGGTATGTTTATGTTAACTTTGTTTTTGGGATTGTGATTTGGACATTGAATTGGTATGTTTGTGTTAACTTTGCTTTTGGGATTGTGATTTGGACATTGAATTGGTATGTTTGTGTAAACTTTGCTTTTGGGATTGTAATTTGGACATTAAACTGGTATGTTTGTGTAAACTTTGCTTTTGGGATTGTGATTTGGACATTGAATTGGTATGTTTGTGTTAACTTTGCTTTTGGGATTGTGATTTGGACATTGAATTGGTATGTTTGTGTTAACTTTGCTTTTGGGATTGTAATTTGGACATTGAATTGGTATGTTTGTGTTAACTTTGCTTTTGGGATTGTGATTTGGACATTGAACTGGTATGTTTGTGTTAACTTTGATTTTAGGATTGTAATTTGGACATTGAACTGGTATGTTTGTGTTAACTTTGATTTTAGGATTGTAATTTGGACATTGAACTGGTATGTTTGTGTTAACTTTGCTTTTGGGATTGTGATTTGGACATTGAATTGGTATGTTTAAGTTTACTATGGTTTTGGGATTGTAATTTGGACATTGAACTGGATTGTTTGTGTTTTACCTAGATAAGGTAATTTTTTAGCAGAAGTTGACACACAATGATAAATTACCGTCGTCCATTGCATCGAGTGTAAGTTAGTAAGCTTTGCCTACAGCAGATATTGTCAGATAAAATCTCGCAGCCATTAACTTCTTTACTGGGACATTTAACTCTATTCCATCAATATTATTCTTTTAAAAATCAATTTTAAACAAATACCCATGAAAAGTTATGACATTTCTCAGGTCATGATTGACTTAATAACCAGTGATCTAATCTAGTTTAACATGCAATAATTCATATAATATGCGACAATTCAAATGCTTTATTACTGTTCAAAATGAGAATAAGATGAAATTTCAGCACAAATTAATGTGAAAAATGGCTTTTTGTAACTATTAACTTGTTTGTTTATTCAAGATTTTAACAATTTTTATGGTTGTACAAATGAGGCGGAGATCTTAAATTTCCAGTTTTATGAAGAGATTCATCAAACTCTGATTTTATTGTCTTCATTAAAATTTAAATCACAATTCATTAAAACCACACAAAATCATTTCCTCCAAGTTAATTTTATTTGATCTGCAGCAGGAACGGAATTCAGCCCATAATGTAATCAACCAAACATAGTTTTTTACAAAGTAGAAGAAATTTCCGATTATGTTTCAGAACAAAATTAAGTTATATAATATAAAAGCTGTATTTTCACTCTAATCACGGTTTCAAAACAACAGAATAACTTTGATATGAAATGTCAAAAAATCAAATTAAAGGGTTGCGTAATGAAAACGCACATCCGACATTTCAGATCATAATTTTGAGATTAGGCAGATTTTAAACTGAAATATTTGAAGCATTATTTAAAGCCTTTAATTAATGTGTTATGAAGTCAAACAAGAAAATAATGATAAGCATATACCTGAAGTATGACTTGTCAATTATACACTGCATGTGCTTTGTCAGTTGATAACTCCTTCCTAATTAAGCACACCCATTTTCACCCATCTCAATTTACTTTAAAAGCACTTGTAAATCAATCTATTGTATAAAATCAGAAGTATAAACAACCTATTATCAGGAAAATAATTACGATTTATACGGCCATGTTTCCACAAAATATGACCGATATCCAGAATTAGGCAGCAAAATTAAGCTAATTTTAAAATTAACTGCTCAAATTTTATGTCATTTAAGATTATAAAAAGGTCAAATTAAAATCAAGTCTCGTAATCTATGGGACATTTTACTGAAATATATGCATTTAATGAAACCATTCACTTCCTTTTTACATAAAAATATTTTGAATTATGACTGGAAGGCATGTCGTAAATTAAATGTTTTTGTTTTTGACATGATTTTATTTAAGCTATCAATGCCACTCCGTGTCAAAACTTAATGTTGATGATAGAGAATTTCTTGTCACTGCCGTATTGATCATATCTCGGAAGATGATTTAAATTGTTCATGGAACAAAATTGTTGATTTGATTATCATTATTTCTGCTATGAACAAAGAAATCTTTTTACTAATTCTTTTTTGCAATCTGGAGGATGCATTTAAATCAATTGGCAAAAAATATGTTTTGCAATTTTTTAATTTTGTATTCTGTTGTATATCCTTGGGTCTTGTTTCTTTTGTAGTGGTGTTGTTTTCACTATTAGTAATGGCTAAATATTTGCCATACACATTCTCATTTAATTTTATGTTAATCTGTTTATAAATCACATATGGTTTTCTGTTGATTTCTTTCTCAATTCTTCTTAAAATAACTTAGGCGGGGACCTCGGTGGCCAAGTGGCCTGAAGTCTGCCTCAGATAACAGTACTTCTCACTGCCTAGGCAAGAATCTCACTTAGGTGAATTCTAGTGTGAGAAAATTTGTCAGTTTGCTTTCTGAAGATCAGGTACTCTGGTTTTCTCAATCATGACCACCTCGATAATAGTGAAAGAATCTTGATTTCACTCCTACCTGAGGATAGACAGGCATAAGATTCATTCGTGAAACAAATAAAAAAAATGCTTAATCTTAAAAATTTGTAACTCTTAAAAATGACTTAAGGAAAAAGATTAAAAATGTTTCATGAAACATGAGCTGTGATACACAACAAACAAATGGACGAAATACAATCATATGTCCAATAATTATATAAGTTTGATGGGCAGAAATGTGTTTTATGCCGCTGTCAAGATTATTTCATTTATATTCAGGGCGGACAAAGCTGAGTGGTAGTGTCACTGGCTTATTAAGTCAAGGATTGTGGGTCCGAACCTCACTAAAGACTGAGAAATTTTTTAGATGATTTTCATCTCCTGCCCATACTAGAGCAGTAAAAAAAGCTCATTACCAGAATAGTCCTCAAGATGAGACTCAAACAGAGGTCCCGTGTCTCAGTGCATTCTAAAGACACCTCTGTAGAGTTCCAAAAAGAGTTCTGTGGCCACTACAGAGGACACTTAAAACCAGAAGTGATTGAAACCGACTGAGCAAGAGGATAAGGTGGTTATTCTAAAATGGTTGAGGAAACTGGAGTACCAAGAAATAAACTACCTGTCTTTGGTTAGCAAACTGACAAACTTCTTCAAAACAGGATCTGTTGAATGGGATTCACACCTAAGCAGACAGAGACTGATCTGTAAGCTCGTTACTTTTGACTGCCGAGTCATCAAGGATCCTTTAAAGTTTGAAAGGCGGCAATTTTATTAAAATTTTCATGCGTCTGATTCTATCAAACTTCAATTTTATTATCATTAGAAAATAATTTCTTGATCAATTTTCTTTCCTGAGGTAAAAATTAACGACCAATTGTAAATCACCAGTCAGCCGTGCGAGACCGCCATTACAACAGATAATTATACTGCATCTTTTTCTCCAGATTTACGACTTTGTCTGATATTTTTGGAGATCATGATGACATTTTGATCAGGTTGATTTTGATGATGGGAAGGAAAGTCTAGAAAAAAAGGACAAATATTCAAAGCCTTGCCGTGACTGGAATCTGGTCAGTGGTATGAACTCATAAAAATACCACATGGCGTCTGGACATAAAACTTTATAATGTGTTCACACAAAACCCGTGTTCGTTACATTAAATGTGATTTTATCACTCAACTTCCAACCATTAATTGTATATTTCTGTAATTAATTTTAGAGATTTCCAATAACAGCAATCTTTTAATTTACTTTTTGTTTTGTGTTTTGGCATTTCATCATTTCTAGGAAACAAATTATCAGGTCAATGGATAAAAAGAATTATATTTTGAGAGAAAAGAAACACATATACAAATGAACTTGTTTAGGGATAAAAGGCATAAGAATTACTAATTGTTTAATCTAGAACTTAGGTTAGTTAGTACATTCTAGCTCTACCTTTCAAAAAATTGGTGAGATATTTTCAAAAAAAAAAAAAAAAACAAAAAACAAAAAAAAAAAAAAAAAACAAAAAAAAACAAAAAAAAAAAAAAAAAAAAACCAGAAGCAGAAGAAAATTTTTCTCAACAATAAACTGACACTGGACAATAATAAGTCAATGAGTTTATATTTTTTTTAAAATGACTTCCTGATCAAAGTTTCTGGTACAAACATTTTGACATAGTGAATGCCTGTACCCAATGATTCTTGCCAGTTTAGAACATGACTACTGCCTCTGAGCATTTGTGCAGAACAATATAGACAACAATTAATGTATATTGCAAATTCTTGTAACAGCATGGTAAAATCTTACTGGAAAATGTAAACTGATTTGTGATTCCATATCCAATGGAAATAATTGTTTGTGCAAACTTTATGAGATGCTTTGTGGTACATTAGAAATTCCATCACATCAAAATCTAACACAAACCTCTGACAAGGAACAAACAAGAAACAATGGTAAAATATTAAATTTAGATCTGGAGTATGTTAAATACCTTAGGACATGAACCATAAGGCTGGTGGTCTGAGCAGGACTTGAACTCACAACAATGAGAGACCCTGGCTTTGTAGACTATCGTCTTATCTATTAGGCCACCTAAGCCTCTTTGAACCATAAGGAAAGCTCTATTCAGATTGGTCAATCTTAAAGCATGTTGCAGTCTTGGTAGCTCAGTCAATAGCAACAAATATATATTAAAGGGAGGTCTTGTTTTCTAGCAACCAGAACAAAGATTAACAGTTACCTTCAAAAATGTCAAACAAACAATACTTTAACATATACATCCATCCAAAATCTTTATTTTGTGCAAGTCAATGCTCATGCTAGCTGATGCCAAAAAGTTTTTTTCTGTATCTGAAAACAACAGATGGAATTAAAACTTAAGACATTTTGTCTGTATAAGTCCAGATATGTCAATCTTGTGACATATATATAAAAATCTCTTTAAATACTGACAAATGTAACTCCTTAAAGAGTGAGTTTTACAGAAATTGGATTTGAGAAAAAATCCTAAATGTATTTGCTCAGACGTAAATGTATCCCTAATGTAAATTGACCTAACACTTGGATTTCCGAAAATCAATTTCAACAAAGCCATAAATTTTACACTGCAGTAACACAATGTTATATAAAATCTTTGTTACTTCAACAGTTTACAGAAACAAGAGTTGTAAGAGGGCAACATAGCTGACCCAAACTTTCAGATAACAGCTCTTAGGAAATCATACACCAAAAACTTTAACATTCCACAAACAAGGCATGGCACCTGGAGTAACAGCATTTGCTCTTGTCAGGAAACAAAATATTTTGCTTAAAATTGTAAATTGAAAGCAGGAAAAATGCCTTTAAATATCATTTGTTACTAGAATTAAACTTATAAAAGTAAATTGAAGATGTGCATATACCCAAAATTCATTAATTGAACCAATTATATTTGACATTCACTCATACTGATCATGAGTTGGTAATTTTGTTGTTTGAACAATTCGAAATAGGGTTTCAATTCAAACAAATTGCAATACAGTGTGTTTTATCACTAATATACCTTAAAATTAGTAAGTGGTTAAAAGATAAGGGGGAAACTATTTTTTTTGAGCATGGGATTTTCTATAGAAAAGAGAGATAAGGCAGAAAAGCAGGGTGAAATTTAGTTCAATTTAGTAATGGGTTGTCCTATTTGAACATTAAAAAACATATAGCAAAAAGTGATAGCAACCTATGAATTATTTTTTTCATGTTCCAGTAAATATTCCTGTATTTTGAATTAAATATATATAGTCAAACTTGTCTGTAAAGGCCACCCAAGGGAACCAGTAAAAGTGGTTTTTATATACAGGTTCAAATAATATGAATAAAGAACAACCGAGATACAGTTCTAGTGGACTTCATAAGCAGGTGACCCTTATATAGAAGTGACCTTTAAGGCAGGTTGGACTGTATTGTCTATACAGATTAAATTGAGTTTTATTTTTTGTACTATCCTCAAAGTTTTATGGTCTTCATCACTATGTTGTTAATAAGTATGATGTCTCTGTATCAAAAAATTGTATTTAATATATGTACATGTATTTGACGTCCCATAGTTCCATGTTCCTTCCATTCTCAATTTTGATTTCAGAAATGGCAGATGTAGCTAGCTAAACAGTAGGTGCCTAATCTTCCAGAGCACCCGACCTCAACTCCTTGGTGGAAGTTCATATGTTTAACTTAATTTGCCAGTTAATACAATTTTTATTTTGATTTTGGGATTGTGATTTGGAAATGGGTTGGTGTGTTTGTGTTTGATTTATTTCTAAAATAGTATAGGTATTTTAGTCCAAGCACAGTGGATTTTTTTAATTTAATAATGTACTTGTTTTAAATGTCATTAATTGCATAGTAACATATAATCCTAGCCACAGTTTTCTCTTTTAACTTTTGAAACATTCTTTACTTCCAATACTGAGCTAGTCACCAAATTAATTTTTTTATATTTTAGTATTTACAGTCAAATTTTTGGCATTATTGCTTTAGAAAAAACTCAAATATTAATCATTTAAACCCAAACATTTTTTTTTAAAAAAACATGCCAGTATTATGAATATATTTTTCCTCAAAATATGTGTAAAACTCCATTTACTTAATACAAACATTTTCTTTTGATACATGTACAGTTGTTTATTATAATAACTATCTGAGACAAGTGGAATTAAAATACTTTATGTTAGAAATTATTTTGAGGTAAGATACTATTTTTAAAATTGTCTGGACTATTAATATTTTTATGTAAACTTCCGTATTAATGTAATTCTACCTATTCTAGATCTATATTTAATTAGTATCTAGGTGTGAGCCAAACTTGTCTATTTTGTCCAGACATATACATTTTTGTGAATTTTAAATCACTTTCTGTCTAAACACTGATTGCTTTAATTTTGATTTGCAAAGCACATATCTAATTCTACTTATCTACCATAAATGAAGTTTTTCGGGATGTTATAACAATTAAAATGCTTTTGCTCCTACATTTGTTAAGGGTTATCAAGTAGGAAAATTCAAGTGAAAACCTGTGAAAGAGGGGTATAATTATGAAATTACCTACACAAGTGTGAAGATTTGTGCCTGGTACACACATTTTTAAAAGGATAATAAATCGTAGATAACCTCAATCGTAAATTTCAAGTTTTCAAAAACCTTGTATTTCTTTAACAAACTCTGGCCCTTTGCACTGCTGTATGACGTTGACTATACTAATATCTTTAAATTAATTTGTTATACAAAGTGAAAACTATTTTCCCCAACACGTGTATTTTTTAACAATTTCCATAAAAAATTGCAACAAATATTTTAAAAATTCTTAAATTATCAATCCCTGCTTTATTTTTATTTATAAATTTTTACAGATGTGTAGGTAATTTTATAATTGTACCCCTCTTTCACTTTTTTCAACCAAATGGTTTTCCTACTTAAATGACCCTTAAACATGTATAAACTTGAAACAACATACTCTTTTCTTGAACGGTAGAGGGATGCTACTATTGTAGTTGATAAAAGTTAATCAGTTTTCAAGAAAGCCGACGATTTTATTTTCTTTTTTAAATTTTTCAGTAGAAAGCGTCACTTATGTTCTATGATATACTGAGTAGTTTTAATTGAAATTTAAATAATGTTCTTTAATTATTTTGAGGAAGGTTTTTAATGGTTTCCAAGCAAGTGTGGGGTTTCCGAGTTTGGAATATTATTTCATCATATGACTTTATGTTTGGCATGATGATGTAGATTTTGTATCATCAAACACTGAAGAAAACATCATATAAATGTCCAAAGATAAATGTATATATATTAACAGGTTCAAACAAGTTTTTAACACATCTTGAATTTTTTGTACTGAAAAAAACATGCTTTAATCTTTCACTTCTAATGGAAGATTACCAGTTGTCAGTGACGGGTATTCACCCAACAAAACCTGTACTCTGATTTATTTAGTATTTGTTTTGAATAAAGAGTATTATCAATATATATATATACTTTGTTATATATATATATATATATATATATATATATATTTGCTATTCCTAAATTAGTTTCATGTTCCCTCTTTTTCACTTTCCCTTCATATCAACATTACATTTGTTAAGCATAAAACAGTGGTTTGGATAAAGTCAGCAAGGCAACAAAATTTGGCTGCTACTTTTTTGGATTTGGATAAAGTTGCCTATTTTCACTAATTTACAGTTTTGAATATGTTTTGCAATACACATTACTCCATATTTGCTGCCTTCTTTTAAGAAATTTGTCTTCTAATCTAAAATTTACTGAAACTGCTTAATTAACACATATGGTATTTGCCTAACAAACAAGCTAATTTCTAAACACAAACTGTTCTTTCTAAAGGATTTCAGAACCCTGTATGAACACAACTGTAACTCTCCTTGTCCTACATCCTATTTTTACATGTTTTTACATACCACATATTTCTTTATCAAATACAACAGGTAATCTCATTTCACATTTTATGATACTTTATAAATACAGTTCAACCTGTCTTAAAGGCCACCTCTATATAAGTGCCACCTGCTTATAAAGGCTAGTAGAATTGTATTCCAATTGTTTTTATTCATATTATTTGAACCTGTATTTAGGCCACATGCCCATAAAGACCACTTTTGCTCATTCCCTTGGGTGGACTTTATAGACAGGTTTGACTGTACTTGATTATCAGCATAGCAAATTGTAATTTATGTACAAATTAGCAAAAGTAAAACAAAAGCGAAATGTTGGAAACTCTAAAAACACAACTTTTGAGAATTGTTGTATCCATGGTGACTGGTATAAAACTGATGAACTAAGGGACACAGTTAAGGAAATTACTGACTTCACGTTGGTCTTCTTTGGCTACAATTTCCTGATTTTGGGACTTTCACTATATTTTGGAAATGGTTTATTTCAAAAGAAAGAAGACTTGAAAATTCTGGAAAGAGATTTATAGTGATTGAAAAATACATTTCTTTCATAATTGCTGGTTGTCCATTTCATTAGGCTTGATTTGATTGAAAAATACATTTTCCTTTCTTCCAACTTTCCTAATTTCAAGATACAAAAATTAAGAATTGCTTGATGGCAATACATTTTCCTTTCTTCCAACTTTCATAATTTCAAGTTACAAAAATTAGAAATTGCTTGATGTCAATTTCATTAGACTTGATTTGATTGAAAAATACATTTTCCTTTCTTCCAACTTTCCTAATTTCAAGGTACAAAAATTAAGTATTGCTTGATGTCTATTTCATTAAACTTGACTTGATTGAAAAATACATTTTCCTTTCTTTCAACTTTCCTAATTTCAAGGTACAAAAATTAAGTATTGCTTGATGTCTATTTCATTAGACTTGACTTGACTGAAAAATACATTTTCCTTTCTTCCAACTTTCATAATTTCAGTTACAAAAATTAAGCGTTGCTTGTTGTCTATTTCATTAGACTTGACTCAATTGAAAAATACATTTTCTTTTCTTCCAACTTTCAAAATTTCAAGTAACAAAAATTAAGAATTACTTGACGGCCATTTCATTAGACTTGACTTGATATTTAGTGATATTTATTTGTTCAGCTTCTAATAAAACTACACGCATGGGATTTGGAATAAAGAGTCTAGACTGTGTCAAATTAAATGTTTGTTTTTCTTCATTGATCATAAATTAAGCTAGATAATGACCAACAGTAAATAATTCCACGGTTTATCTCTCCCATATAACATTTAATTTTCTTTCCGAGTCTGTCTCCTCATTTGAAAGGTTTAGAAATTTATATCGCGTTTGATCGTGAATGGGTTGTTCAAAATTAAATCCAGGTCTTGATCTATTGAATGTCTTTCTGGAAAAAAATGAGGAAAATTTGACCGAAATTAATGATATAGAATTCCTTTGGTGCACAAAAACCTACAGAATGTTTTTTAAAAGTAGTAAATTTAACCAAAATTAATGTTTTAGAGTCCCTTAGGTACAAATGAATACTTGAATATGTGTATAAAGAAAAATCACACTAGCAGACAATGTGCTGCAATGGTGGAATGAGTCATTGCAGGATTAGTTCTGAGAATGGCAAGCAACCAGATTGATAAATAGATTCTTCACATACAACTCACTAGAGACAAGAACTGACCATATATATTCTTTTTTGTACCTGTCTGAGTGAGTGCAAAGTTTCAAGAAAAACTCAGAAGAAAATATTTCATATGTCTGTTGAAATTCAAAACTAAATTGGGAAAATGTTTTTCTTTTCACCAGCTGCTTATCAACAAATCTGCAGTATTTGTCTAATTTGCCACACCATTGTTATAAAATTTTATTTATTTTTTAATGCCAGTACAAAACATATGAAGAAGCCATACAATGTTTGGTCTGTCTAGTCCATCTGTTTATCTGTAATACATTGGTTTTCTGCACAATAACTTAACTTTGCTTAAATTTGACTGAATTTTATCAAACTTAATACACTGACAAGAAATAAACATCATGATTTTGGAGGTCAAAAGTCATAAGTTAAGGTCACTGTAGATGTTTTGTGCAATAACATAAGTTTGATTTGATGGAATTTCATTATACTGTATCTGCTAATAGTTAGATATTTTGAAGTTTTGAACTTTAGAGTTCACAGGTCAAAAGGTCAAGATCATTGTAACTAAAATGGACGAGTTTCTTTGTAACAAAAAATGGGAGAGTTTCTTTGTAATAACTTAAGATAGCTTTGATAATATTTTATCAAACTTTACTTACTGATTTTCTTGAAAGAAAGAAATCTATTAATTTTGGAGGTCAAATATCAAGGTCATTGTTACTATAAATAGATTTTAGGGTTTCAGTCAGATAAGTTAAGTTTGTTTTGATGAAATATATTGGTGTAGTGGTATTTGTATTACAAACGTTTTCTATTTTATTTTAAATCTTAAAAAGAGGACGGTCATTGTACTTTTTTGCATATCCCAATACATCATGAAGTACAGAAATGCAACTTTAAAAGCCTGAGGCGTCTATAGGATAGTAAGACATTTATTACATTTTTCTTAAATCAATTATTTCACTTTTATGAGAATTTACTAGATGTAAGTGAAAGGTGCATACATTTGCATAAATGCTGCAAATGATAAAGACTATTTGCCTACTTGTTTCAGAGGAGAAGATCTAAGCTTACGCATGGACACACATTTCCCCAAGCTATAAGCTCATCTAGCTAGATGAGGTAGAAGATTTTACTATGGTAATACCTCTGATTGGTTCACAGAACTCTGGCTGTCCTTGTGACCTTGACCTTCCCTAATCTCTCCTTCTTCTTCTTCTTCTTCATCATCATCTTCATTCTGGTCCTCCGCCTCTTGGTCTGACCCTTCCTCGTAACTCCCTCCTTCACAGAGGTTCACCCCAGTCTCATCAGCATTGTCCTCTGTTACTGCTTCCTCAACGCTACAATAGTATTACATACGATAGTGTTGAGATATCATACATTGATTATTGAGTAGATCTGACAGAGTATATCCCTGTGATTTTAGTCTTTAAGTAGATTTTAGTGGTCTGAACAGCTGGCTTATGGACCAAAGTACTCTAATTTCCTAGCTTCGAGTCCCACTTGTGCAGATGCAAATGGCAATACAGTCAATCCTGTCTATAAAGCCCACCCAAGGGAACCAGTAACATTGGCTTTTATGGGCAGGTGGTCGTTATATACAGGTTCAAATAATATAAATAAAGAACAATTGGGATACAATTCTACTAGCCTTTATAAGCAGTTGGCCCTTATAAAGAGGTGGCCTTGAAGGCAGGTTGAACTGCATGTACAAAAAGAACATGGTTTTCTCTGGACACATGTTTCCTACATTGTTTCAGAAATAACAACAACATTATATTATTAAAGTAAGTAAAAGAATCTTGAATAGGGTGTAAAACTCCATTCCTTCATACACTTCACCCATAGACTTTAACTCTAAGGGCTCATATGATGAATATGAAATTAAACACAAAACCTAATATTTAAAAAAATTTAACACTGGGCTCCATTAACCTCAAAGTGGCAACCACATTCATGCCACAAGCATGACATAAGTTCTGCTGTTCTTTGAGCAACTCAAAAACAAACATATCGGTCCATGTCCTAATTACAATCCCATAAGCAAAGAAAAAACTTTGAGTTGGGTTGAGTAATGGTGTTTAACGTCCCAGTCAAGAATATTTCACTTATATTGAGACTTCGCCAGCTATAGGTGAAGGCGCAGAAATTTTGCCTGTGTGTTGCACTGATGGCATTATACAGCAGGTTTCGTATCATGCCAAGCCCACTGTGACATGGGACCTCGTTTATTTTAAGTTCCCATCTGAAAGAACTGTGACTTTCATTTCATAATGCAGAGTGCTTGGCGAAAGAATAGTCACTATCCACTTTCAAGTCTTGGGTCAGACCCGCTTGGGCCTCAAACCATGACCTCCCACTTACGGAGCAAGCTCTCTACCAACTGAGCTACCACAGTGGTTTGAAAAAATTTAGAGAACTGGCAAATTAAGTTTATCACTTAAAATTGCACCAAGGAAAAATGAGGAAAATAATGGTTATGAAAAATAAAGGAGGATAATTTACATCTCAGTCAAGGTTCTTTCTGGGATGATGGAAGAAACTGGAGTGTCCTGAGAAAATCACTGATCTTTAGCAAAGGGGAATTGGAAAACTTCCTTATACTAATATCTGAACAAGTTGGATTCAAAGTTTCAAACCTGGCCTGATAAAGGCACTATGATCCATAAAAGCCTGTGCTTTAGACCACTTGGCCGCTGAGAATCCGAAAAATAAATTGATTCTTTTCCTAGTGATTGTTGGTCCTTAGTCAACTTATCATACTTCTGAAACTTATCTAAAACTACATATGCTGGTAGTTTTTATGTTGAATAAAAACAATCTTAATGGTAAACTTCAAATTTAAAACAAAGTAAAATGGGTTTATAAAATATGATATTGTCTAGCTATATTGACTCTTTTAATAAAAACCTCAAATTCGTGACAATTACAAAGATGAGTAAGCCAATACATGGACTGCCGTTGGTAATACATGTACTTGTAGACAATATGATAAATTTAATTTAAAAACTTTGGGATATAAATAATTTGGATGTGAAGGTTCTTAGAAAACAGATACTTTAAAGAAAAAAAATTGTTTTTAAAGACAATTAAACATTTTTGAAAAAAAAAATTAAAAATGCCTAAAAACAATTAGTATTTCAATCATTTTTGTAACCATTCTGATTCCCATAACTGTTTAAGAAGAATATCATTTTTATGTCTTTAAGCTAGATATCATTTTTCAGAAAATAAAATTACTTATAAATTTGATTTTATGTAAATTGATTAAAAAAAATAAAATCCCAAAATGCAACATTATCGATTCTACTGGCGTTTTGTTACATATTAAAGTGTACTCATCTAAAAAAAAACTTGGAAAAAATCAATCAGTCTCGAAAAATACTGATGACAATGTCACATTTTTATATCTTATGTCTGAAGATAGACATATAAATAAAATTCTATAGAGATATTTTTGTTGAGGAAAATAAAAACACCCATCATGAAATTTAAACAAATAGTTGGTTAGTCATAAAAAAATTTCCATCTTCTTAAGTTTGTAAATTTTATACAAAGTTACCATAAAAATCTTTCTTAATAAGAAAAGGCAGGTGTCTTTGCTAAAAGGTATGCAACTCTATGCAATTTATATTTTTGTTATATTGACTTGATTATACATATATAAATATCGTACATAAATATATATAAATAAACAGTTTCATCCAGATGGTTTTGGGTCCACCCATCTTCTAAAATTGCAGATTTTGATTCTATGACTTTGTTGTTTGGTTTTTTTAAGAACTATTCTAAAGAATATTTTTTATCAAATGAAGAAGTAAAAAATAATTTATTTATTCTATAAAAGAAATAACAACTTGTTAAACATTTCCTTCTACATTAAAGCCTTCTAGGATTTCAGTAAATGGCAATTTTACCACTCTTTTTGATAAAACATAAATATTACATTTGTTAGATGACAAAAGTTTTATAAACATTTTTGCTTATTAAGGCCCTCAAAAAGTTTTATGGTCGTCATCACAGTATTGTTGATAAGTTTGATGTGTCTGTGTCCAGGATTGCCCTGGATATATTTGACGTTCCATAGTTACATGTTCCTTTCACAATTTTGATTACACAAGTGTTGGGTGTAGCTAGCTAAACAGGAGGTGCTTACCCTTCCAGAGCACCCGACCTCACTTCCTTGGTGGAAGTCATGTCTAACCTGACTTTTCAGTTCCAAAGTTTTTACTTTGCTTCTGGATTGTGATTCGGACATGGATTAGTATGGGCTTTTTTTTATTTTGTTAATGGGTCATCGAACCACAGTTAAATACTTAAATTTTCAGCAATTTTTGTTTGAATTTGACTAAAAAGTTTAAATAATATATTTTCACATGTTGGGGTTTACCAACTTGTAATTTTTTATTATAAAAATGATAAATAGTTTATTGTTGTAAGACATCTTTAATGACAAAAACCCCCAAAAATTAACAATTGAATCACTGCCTAAAAAAACCCCACATGCACACACATGCACACACACACACACACACACACACACACACACACACACACACACACACACAGACACACACACACACACACACACACACACACACACACACATGCGCGACCTGAAAATATGTCTTACTAAAAGTTTCATCAATCTCTATAAAATTTAACAATTGCCCCTTGAATAAATTTAAGTGTTCTTTTCGGTAATAATCCTTAAGGTGAATCTCTCTCTCTCTCTCTCTCGCTCTCTCTCCACAAATTTTTTCCAGACATAATGATGACCTTATGATTCATGTTATGATGTCCTGTTGAATAATGATTGGTGTATTTGTGTATGTTAAAAACAATATGATCTATTCAGGCAGCCAGCAGTTGGAATGGCCACAGTAATAAATCTGATTATTTGTCTTCAGTAAGATGATTTGAATTTATATAGGGTTTCTATTGATTGTAAAACAAGTCACATTTTTTATACTGGACAACTCATCAATCAATTCAGGGAATTATCTTTTAAATTTTGTCTTTAGACCACAGAAGAGATGGCCAAGTTAGTTTGTTTAAGATGATGTCAAAATAAAACTACAACACCAGACAATGTTTTTCTTGTTAATGACTACCATGGTAGTAGCTCAATTGGTAGAGTGCTTGTTCCATAGGTTCAAACCCTTGTTGGGTCTTCTGACCAAAACTTGAAAATAGATAGCAACTGTTCTTTTTGCCAAGCACTTGGCATTTACAGATGAAAGTCACGGGGTCCTTCGAAAGAGATCTTAAAAACCAATGTCCTGTGTCACAGCAGGCATGGCACTTAAAAGATTCCTAACTGCACATTGGACTGAGTGCACTGCAAAGGTAAAAATTTCTCCACTTAACCTATAGATGGTGATATCTCGATATAAATGAAATATTCTTTACCAGGATGTAAAACTCTGTTTAATCAATCAATTGATCAATCAATCTTAAGGATTGAATAATGTTTTAATAAAACATTCTGAAAGTTCTTTGGTCTTTTTTTTTGTATTTTACATGACATTAGACAATATTCACACATAATATATAACAGCATTCTAAAAATATTGTTCAAGCAATGCTAAGTATCTTAGCAGCAAATGTTTAACTAAGAACACTTTACATTGACCTTAGGTTTGGAAGAATTGTACAAAGGATACAGTGGATAAGGATATAAGGATTTAATTTGCCATCCACCACCTTGCAAACAGCAAGAAAGTAAATTTATTGTCATAAAAAATCATTAGACCAGAACAAAACTCAAACTTGATCTGTAAGTCATGATGGTAGAGTCGCTATCACTAACATACAAAATATTAATTCAATACCTGCAAGTGTTAAAAAAAGTCTGGAAACTTATTTTTGAGGAAATTTTCTAAGTACATAATTTCTTTCAAAAAATCATTGAAAGGGAACATAACTTAAACTTGATGATCACCTCACATATCAAATATTGGTTTAATACTTGAATGCATTTAAAAGAAGTCTTGTGTGACTGACAGATGGAGTGCTAACCTATAGTGACCCTTAACAATGTTGGTAGGGACTAATAAAATGCAGTTTGTGTTCACTAAAAGATCAGAGAGAGAGAGAGAGAGAGAGAGAGAGAGAGAGAGAGAGAGAGAGAGAGAGAGAGTCAAAGATCAGAGAGAGAGAGAGAGAAAGAGAGAGATCAGTAACTGATGGAGAGAAGACAAGAATACAAGTTTTTTCAGAGAGAGAGAGAGAGAAAGAGAGAGAGAGAGAGAGAGAGAGAGAGAGATATCAGTAACTGATGGAGACAGGACAAGAATACAAACTTTCTCAGAGAGAGAGAGAGAGAGAGAGAGAGAGAGATATGTACCTGTCAATATTAATTGGATTTGCAGCTACACCATATGGAGAATCTGTAACTGTTTCTTCATCCGCAATATTATTGCCAGTTCCATCTATAATAGACAATAACGAAAAATAATTAATTTTAATGTTCTAAACATAATTGTTTAAAAAAGTTAAGCTATTGTCTGTTGTAAAATAAAACAATTATGTTTTGGAGGGGGCATTAAAATCTGACAACACAGTTCTTTGTTTATTCAAAACTATATATCAGTTGAAAAGGGTTTTCATATTACCAAGATTCAACGTTATAATCTTACAAGTATAAAAAGAGAAATAACTGTTTAACAAATTGGTTTTGGAAGGGGCATTACACTCTAGCAAAGTAGCTCTTGTTACTGCTTAAAAAAAAGGCAAAAGGCACCATGACACCCATTGCTTTTTACTCCTATAAAGTTTTGATAATACAGGTCAAGCCATCTTGGTAAAACTTGTCAGACAAGGGTTGGGGCAAACTGGAAGATGAAGAAACAGTAAAAACAATATGTCCCCTACTTTGTATGGGAGACATAAGGATACCATAGCCAAGGCAAACACCTGTTCCCTAACAAAGACAAATGACAATGAGGCTGAGATCACATAGACATTGTATTTAACACTGTTACTTGATAGTGTTGAAATTCCCTAAACTGAAATGTCAATAGAAAGGTTGAAATGATGAGTGTTGAAATTCCCTAAACTGAAATGTCAATAGAAAGGTTGAAATGATGTCCCGTTATACTCAGATACTGTCAAAACACTATTAGTATTACAAATAAGAAAAAAAGCTGAAACTGTACTACTACACTGGTGTTTGCACTAGAGGATGTCAATGAAAATGTATGCTGATCTCTTCAACCTTGGAACATTTAGAGTGGAGCAGTAGAGTGGAGTAATGGTGTTTTACACTCACGTAAAGATTCTTTTATTGATATTGAGGCAGTCAGTTCAGGAATGGTGGAGAAAACTGGAGTTTCAGAAAAAACTACAAACCTTACCAAGAGAATGACAAACTTTCTTACATTAGGATTTGCCCTAAGTGAGTTTCAAACCTTGGCAGTGAGAGGCACTGTGATCCATAATCATACACTTAGACCACTCGACCACAGAGACCCCTGGAACATTAAAAGCAAGAATGGGGAAAATAGGTTTGGGGTCATGCACTTATATAAAGTGAGGTACATTATATATGTACCAGTAATTAAAAGCTTTTTATAGTTTTAACATTGAAAGCAAAAACATTTTAGTTTATAGCTATAATATGGCTGATAATTAATGCAATAAATCAGTCAGTAGTTTAATTACTAAAATGATTTTAAAATTAATTAAGATCAAAACAGGTGCCCCTTCCCCTACACACATTTTTTTCATCATAAAAACCATTTAGCCTATTTATATTTTGTTATTTTTTACAACAACATGTTTCTAATTTTGATATTACAACCTATAGACAACAAAATACCAATAACAATGTTAGACACCATCAAATAAACCATACATCAATGTCGTTTTAAGTCTTAAAATATTTCACATGACTCCAAGGATTTTCATTTTCATCCATCAAAAACTTCAAAGAGTTACTGGTCATTATTCTCCCGGGAGATTTTAATTGATGGCATTAAAATGCCAAGAGGCCGTGGCATATCAAACACGGATCTATCATCTTATCAAGACAAGGACTATGTTAGAATTATTTCAACATTCTTGTAATATCATGTGTAAATTAAACTTCTTTTCTAGGAAATATCCTAACTGACCCCTCTGTTAGGTCAACTGACTTAGCTATGGCTATTTCAATGCACACATAAAATACTTCTACATTTTTTGTAAAATCACATAAAATCCTATGTCTTTCTAGGGAAATGGTCTAACTTACAACTTAATTCCAATGTTCTTGTATGATAAATATAAATTCACATTAAAAATCCTTCTAGGAAAATTTTTCTAACTGACCACTCTGTCACGTCAGGTTAATTGAATCGGCTATGACAGTTTCAATACATAAACAAAACATATAGGAAAGATAGAATTTTTGAGTATTTTTTGTGATGAGAAAAATATCTGGACATTTCATGAATAATAATGTTTCTTTATTTTCCATCAAAATTCTGCACATTTCTGTTAAAATGTCTTTGTTATCACCCACACACTGTTGGCACTTAAACGTTTATCATCATAAACTAAATTACTGCTGGAATTCAAACAATATTTCCTTAAAAGTAGAACTCCCACTATCCTTGAACTGACCACTTGATATAATTGAAAGAATCTAGTATATTCCACATGCCTGTCAAGATATTTTTTAAACTTCATTGAGGGTCATTTCTTGGATAGTGGGAAAAACCAAGAGTACCCAGAGGAAAGCACCATCCTACTGTAAGTGAACTGACAAACTATGTCACACTAGGATCTACCCAAGCTTAACCACTGCAGTAGCTCAGTTGGTAGAGTGCTCACTCCGTAAGTGGGAGGTCGTGGGTTCAAACCCCAGCCGGGTCTGACCCAAGACTTTAAAGTGGGTAGTGACTGTTCTTTCGCCAAGCACTTGGCATTACAAAATGAAAGTCGCGGTTCTTTCAGATGGGAACTTAAAATAAACGAGGTCCCGTGTCACCGTGGGCTTGGCATGCTAAAGAACTCTGATGTATAATGCCATCAGCGCAACACACAGGCAAAATTTCTGTACTTTCGCCTATAGCTGGTGAAGTCTCGATATAAGTGAAATATTCTTGACTGGGACGTTAAACACCATTACTCACTCACTCTACCCAAGTTGGAACAGAGCCTAGATGATAAGAGGTACCGTGTTACATAATCCAGTACTTTAGAGCACTCAGCAACAAAATCCTCTGCTTATTTCAGTTACATGTATGTAAAGAGTACAGATTGTTGCAGTTGGATAAAATTTACTTTACAATATCTAGCTATCAAACAAAAACATGCTTTAATCATAACTTATGAAATCAGAATGATAATGAAGATTTGAGACTGAAAAGCACACAAAATGGCAATAACTAGAAGTTGCACTAACCGGTGCCATCAGAAAGTAAGACTGCAAAACTTTTATATGCAGAAATTTTGAAATCTCCCGTTGAATAACATGTACTTGGCAATACTCAGGATACAAGAATATATCACAACAAAACTTAGAAGTGAAAACTTGCAAAAGATAAGTTCTTTTTCCGGGCACTCCAATTTCCTCCACCCTTTTCAGAAATGACCTCTTCAATATGACTAAAATAATTTTGACTTGGGAGTGCAATGCAATTCCACCAACAGCACTATTACACTAGTATTTATGTGACATATGGTGTCAGTTATGTTATCAATGATAAAGTAATTGGCACCATATATGGTATTAGCATATGAATAGTTCAAGTAGTACTACAAAAACTGTCTCCTGACATGGATTGATGAGTGTAAGAATATTCCAGGTCACCTTTTTAAAATTTGGACAGAAAGGTTATTCATGGCAGTGTGTCATGCACATTAGGACATGGAGCAGACAAATTCATTAACAGAATTCCTACTGCCAAGTTATTTATAAATCTAGAAGACCAATTCCAATTACCACCACTAAGTGATTCATGAGATGGTTAAATTGAGCATATTAAATAAATGAATTGCTCTTGGTTTCATAAAAGTAAGAAATACCAGTGCACAAACCAAAGTGTCAGAAAAAATCAAATTTTCATTTCACTTGTTAACTGTGTCACTGCAATAACAATTACTGCCCACCATTTAGATATGCTTGAAGTGGATTAACAGTGTTTTGTGCTCCAGAAAAGGTTTTTTCAATAACACCTGGGTGGTCAGTTCCAGGATCATTGAGGAAACTGGAGGGCCAGGAGAAAACCACTAATCATGGAAAAGGAAATTGATAATTTCTTACACTAAGATCAGCCAAAGTTTGGATTCAAACCAGTGAGTTCAGTATTTCTATAGGGTACTTGGGTACTTCTATAGGGTACTTGGGTACTTCTATAGGGTAACAAGTTAGTTCTATAGGGTAACAAGTTAGTTCTATAGGGTATAAGAGTAGTTCTATAGTGTACCAGAGTAGTTCTATAAGGTATAAAGTAGTTCCACTGTATACTATAGTAGTTCTACAGAATACTAATGATGTTCTATAGAGTACTAGAGTAATTCTATAGAGTAATATTTAGGTTAGTTCTTTTGTGTACTAGAATAGTTCCATAGGGTACAAGGGTAGTTCTTTAGGACACCAGGGTAGTTCTATAGTATACTAGAATAGTTCTATAGGGTACAAGGGTAGTTCTATAGGGTCCCAGGGTAGTTCTATAGGGCACCAGGGTAGTTCTATAGTTTAATATAGTAGTTCTATGGGGTACTAGGGTAGTTCTATAGTTTACTAGAGTAGTTCTATGGGGTACTAGGGTAGTTTCTATAGTTTACCAGAGTAGTTCTGTAGGGTACCAGGGTAGTTCTATAGTGTACCAGGGTACTTCTATAGTGTACCAGGGTAGATATGTAGTGTACAAGTGTAGTTCTATTGGGCAATATAATAGTTCTATAGGATATCAAGGCTATATAAAGTACCAGATCAGTTCTATAGGGTACCATAGTACTAGTTCTATAAGGCATTGAAGTAGTTCTATAGGGGTATTAAAGTAGTTCAATTGTGCACTAGCGTAGTTCTATAGAATATTAATGATGTTCTATAAAGTACTAGAGTAGTTTTATAGGGCATCATTGTAGTTCTATAGAGTTCTAGAGTAGTTCTATAGTGTACCAGAGTAGTTCTATAGTGTACCAGAGTAGTTCTATAGGGCACCAGGGTAGTTCTATGGGGTATCAGGGTAGTTCTATAGGGTATCAGGATAGTTCTATACGGTATCAGGGTAGTTCTTTAAGGTACCAGTGTAGTTCTATAGAGTTCTGAGTAGTTCTATAGGGTACCAGAGTAGTTCTATAGGGCACCAGGGTAGTTCTATAGGGTATCAGGGTAGTTCTTTAAGGTACCAGTGTAGTTCTATAGAGTTCTAGAGTAGTTCTATAGGGTACCAGAGTAGTTCTATAGTGTCATACGGTCAGTACTCAAGAACCATCTCTAAGATCCTTTGTACTCGAACCATGGTATGTATATAATAACACTAGCTACAACAAAGTATTATTAATATTCTATCTTACATATATCTTAACTGACTCAAATTCAATTATATCTTAATTTTAATCATAATTGGTGGCTTTAAATCATAGCATGGAAACTTGTTATTTTTTACATGAATAATTTAAATCTTGTATTGTAAAAGTTCACCGACATAGAATACAAATTACTAACTAGTACAAGTGTAATAAAAATTAAGTGCTTTAAAAATCCTTTGTTTTAAAATCAATAACGTGCCTTTATTTCATCAATCTTAATTATTTATACATGTTATTTTAAATTTGAGTCAAAATTATAAGTTTCAACATGAAAGGTTAAGTTCATGATTATAATCTGAGGCCATTGTTTGTGGGATGATTTCAGAGACGTTATCAAAAAAATCAATATTTTTTATGTTGCAAAAATGACATTTTTGGACCTTAAAGAATAAATTATGTTTAGTTTTTATAACACCAAAAAAGCACAATAAAAATGGGAGCTAGACTAAATAATTTTATTAAAAAAATCATCTATAAAAATTGTAAATATATGGTTAGGATATTTCATAAAATAATTTTATAAAAAAAAATCATCTATAAAAATTTTAAATATCTGGTTAGGAGTATACAGTATACACATATTTTTATATTATACATTTGTTTTAAATTTTTGGGAAATAATAACTTTATTTTTCAAATTAGGGAGAAAAAAATATTTTAAATTAAATTTATCTATTTTAAGTCTGGGATGGTTGTAAAATAATGGCTTTTCTTGATAATGTCCTTAGTGTAACATATACTATAATGATTTAGTCTGGCCCTAACTGATGGAGGTTGGTTTATCCATATGATGTACTTATCACCATTTTTATTTTTTAAATGTGCATATATAAAGAATAGCTGGTTGTGAAAAAGAGATTGATTGATTGAATGGGGTTTTATGTCACAGTCAAGAATATTTCACTTATATTGAGATGTCACCTGCTATTGGTGAAGAGCTATAGAAAAGATATATAGTAAAATTCCCAATTCTTTATACACTTATTGAGCCAAATATCTGGTACATCAGGTGATAATATAATTAACAGAAAATAACATGACAATAACAAACTAAGAGACTGAGCATGACAAAGCTTACAGATTGTATTTTCAATATAGCTTTAAATTTATCTATGTTTAATTCAAATTTATGCATATTTTGTTTTCAAAAATACTTATACTTTTCATAATTTGCAGTTTTTTTCATATAAGAATATTTTTAGTAAATAAATAGATCTCAACACTTGATGAAACATTAATGGTATTATTTATTATATATTGCAGATAAAGCACAACTGAAGACCCTATTGAATCATAATATGAACCATTTTATAGAACTCTATTGAATACCTTAAGCCTATCGCACACAGAACACGGTTGGGCACACGGTTCCAATACGGTATACTCGGTTATACACGGGTTGACTGGTACGAGTATTGAGCTCCAACCGTGCCTGAGGATGAGTTGGTACGATTTAGACTCGAATGTATAATTCGTACTTGAACAGTATTGGTTGTATGGCGATCGTATGAAACCGTATTGGTCGTATAAAACCGTGTGTACACTCGTGTGACATTCGAGTGGACTTCATGTGCGGTTGTATATACGGTCTCGTACGGTCTCACACGGTCTAATACAATCATACACGGACATGGCACCCGTGCCAGTTTTTTAAAAGTGTTAAAAATCATACACGGCTTTCATGGATACACTCGAATGGCCAGAGTGTAAGTCGGATAAGGCCACGGTTGGTTCGGTTGTATGTACGGTTTACATGGGTGGCCAACCGTATAAGCTGTGAGTTCTGTGTGAGACAGGCTTTAGGTATCCACCTGAAGAAACAATACCACATTATATACCTTATGGGTGTTGTTTCCTTTATTCAACTTATAAGAATATTTTATAATACATGTACTTTGGTAAATATTTAGTTCAATGATTTTCAAAAAAATCACACTGAAACAAATCAACAGAGATGGACAATAAAGGCAGAACCTATGGTAACATGTTAACCAAGTAGTAAGTACTTTGAAAAACTTGTTGACATTTGACTTTTACTATTACCCCAATACTAAATCAAAGTGGCACACTTCTGATTTTCATTTTTTTTAAATGCCAATTATCTTTTTTTTTAGATACAAATTATCTTTTTTTTAAAATCCCAACTATCTTTTTTTTTATAAAAAAATATACCAATTTCATTTAAAAAAAACAAAATACCAATTTTCATTTTTAAATACTGATTCATATATTTATCTTTTTTGAAATGATGTGACTTATTCTTTTTCAAAAGTATACATTCTTTTTTTATTAGATTTGTTCATTAAGTTTAAGTTTGTAAATGTAAAAGCAGTAACCAAAATATTATAATTTCATATATATAAAAAACAAAACAAACATATTATCTTCATAAAAAATTAATTTGTATATCAAATTATAGCAGAATTTTTGTTTTTATACAGCTACAAAATCCAGGAATTTGCATCTGGTAATTCTTTTCGGAAGAATTTGAGAGTTGTGAATTATATAAAAACACAATTCCATGACATTTCGCATTGATAATTGTGACTGATTCTTCAATTATAACCATTTTTCTTTGAAAATCGATTCTTGCACATTTTTTTTAACAAACCTATAAAATGTATGAATTTGTACTAGATACAGATGTTGAAATACATATGCTTTACATAAAATTGGAATCTGATAGGTGTGAATAAATACACCATTTTTTATGCTTGACAATAAAACCTTACAAAAACCGAGACAACCATAGTGAAATGAATCAAAAATCAAATTTTATACAGTCTGG
Source organism: Anadara kagoshimensis (assembly GCA_021292105.1). Lineage (NCBI taxonomy): Eukaryota > Metazoa > Mollusca > Bivalvia > Arcoida > Arcidae > Anadara > Anadara kagoshimensis. The sequence goes on along the minus strand of CM037860.1, from coordinate 13,794,498 downwards.
CTGTTTTTTTTAATTTGGTTTTTTCCCCTCGTTTTTCTTCATTTTTTCCCCTTTTTATAATGAAGATTTACGATATCTCAATGCAGCACAATGACAGTAATATTAGATTTACCAACATGTTAGACACTCTAGACATGTCTGAAATAAATTCAAATTTGATACTTTTTAAGTACAAATTTGTTGTTTGGTTATAAGAACCTATATAGCATTCATTTGACCCAGACGTGTCCTCGTTCACCAAGGAGACGTCCACTTTAGTCTGGAAGAAACAGAAAGTTATTTAAGTTAATGTCAATCCAATGAATTAGACGCATATTAAACACGAAATCCATTTTGAAAGCAGAAAATTGAATGACCAGTCTGCAGACTTTCGCCTAACATAAAATTTAAATTGAGTCTCTTTATAATAGATCGGTGTATTGGATGATGTGAAGAATTATATTTAATAACTGAATGTATTGATTTTTTAGAGGCTTTTTTCTTTTATGCATGTCCTCAAGTCTGTCATATCGCTACAAATTTAACACGTTGTTCAGACAGAATTTAGTAAATGACAGAACAGACCAATCAATCATTAATTTAACACAGTTACAGACTCTGCATCCGTCAATTTCATATTAACCAAGCTCGCAAAATTTTAACACGGAATTTTCTATTTCATTTTTTGGGAGATTTATATGTATAAATTACCAATGTAAGTAATGAATTATCTCCCTTGCACTGCGGGCAAGCCTAGTACCTTATCCACAAAAACATTATTATTTCTATACAAACATCAAGTCTTATCTAAAAGAGGGGTGCTGTTGTTAGTGGTGGTAGCAGGACTGGCTTGATTTTTCATTTGTTTTAAATTTCATATCTTTTTTGAAAATCAATCAACATCTGAGCTGATCTCTTCTCTCTCTCTCTCTCTCACACACACACACACACACACACACACACACACACTTTTTAGATAATCAGGACAATGGCATTTGACCTTGACCTTGTTTAGCTTTTTTAACAAATGTAATTATTATGTGGATTTCAAAGAAAAAACTTTTAACACGTCATTCGTAATTGAAGTGACACATAAATGTCCAATTAAAACAAAAAATAACAAAAAACAGGTACAAAAAACCAGAAATATTGAGTAAACATATGTAAATGATTGGTTGAAAATTTAATAAATGAATTTTCATTTCATGAATTCTTGACACTTACAATTTTACTTGATAATAACATAGTAACACTAATGGTTCAAATGTGACAAAAACTCACCAATTAAACAACCCAAAAGGTGTGGCTAGATTGATATAAACAAAACTATTTTATTTTAATTTTTTAACTTATTTCTCTCAATTTGACATACAACTATATTTTTTTCTGGAATTACTTCCTTTTTTGGAAATTAGCTAAAATTACAAATTACAACAATAAACTGTCTTAATGAAGACAAGAAACTTTTAACAAGATCTGTTACAGTACAGCTTGTAGCTCACTTGGGCATGAAGCCCACAAACATTAAAAAATTTATCTAACGCCACATGAGTTTGTATTGTTTTGGACCTTATGATACTAAATTCTGTATTTTATTTTTTATAAATTACTGTATTGCTTTGTTTAATCAGTTAAAATCGTACCCTCATCCATTACATTCTATGTAGTTTTTCTGGCATATTATCATTTTCCAAAATATTCAAAACGACATATTCCATCATGTTTAATTTTTTCAGTCAAAAATAAAATTTTAGTGAGTGATATAAATGGAGGGTTTTTCCACCATGATTGATCTACTCTTGTTTAAATTGTAAAGTAGTGTCTTCAGCATGTACTAAGGTACAGACAGTACCTCAGTTCTGAGTTCCCTTCAACTTTTCCTGGTCATGAGAGGTTTGAATACATAATTTTGAATTTTTAAAGCCATTGGAAATACTATGTGTTTCAGCCACACCTCTGTAAATTTTGCAAAACTAAATTAAAATTATATATTAAAAATATATATGAAAATCATTAAAAATAAACCCACATTTAGAGCTAAATATATATTTTTTAAATGATTGTTCAAAAAAATTCAATCGCATAGGCAAGCATATATATGGTGGATTTGCTAAATATCTAGGAGTTCATAAAATCAGAAATTCAGTATTTTTTTCTATAAATTTAACAATAAACAAAATAAATGAACTAAAACAGCTTGATTCAATAATTTTGCCATTTTTGGAACTGTCCTTAATATGTAATGTATATCTGGTTTTCTGGTTCGTAATATTAAGTTTATTGCCTTTAAGTCATAAATTGTTTTGGCGTAATAATTTGTTTTTTAATGGACAAATACTTGAGTGAAAGTTACAGCAGAGTGGAATAGAATCCTATTTTTTAACTAGAATTTATAAGACCCTGGGGACACACAGACTTATAATAGGGTCATTGACCAATCCAGTATAAAACCCATTTAACTTGTTATCCTCGTCCATCCACAGTCACAATCTAACAAGTTATTGATCTGGTCATAGCACAAATTAAATTATTTTTTCTTCATTTTCCTAACTGACCAACTTTAGTAGCTGAGGAAATTTAGATAGCTGAATAGAATATTATATTGTTGCATGTAATTAAACACAGGACTGATGTATTATAGAGCTGCCGGCATGTTTTGTATTCACGTCCACATAAAAATATCACATCATTTTCAAAAATAAAATCAATGATTCTCTTTCAGAATATTTTTGTGTTTAGAAATAGAATAAATATTTTTGAGTCAAATGAAAACATCTTTTTGAGTAAAATGATATATTTCTTCATAAAATTGATTTTTAAAACAAAAAATCCATATTTTTTCCATATACCAATAAAAGTCAAATTATATCTACTTGTGCATGGCTAGAAAATGAGATTTTAAATCATAAATGTTTTATTTCAAATAAAAAATAAATATAGACACATATAAGGGTACCATGCTTAATATTGGCAAAAATTGGTGTTGTTAAGAGTTGTCTCCCTTGCACTATGATATACAGAGAAGATCCATTTCAAAGTGTCTATATAAGATATCAGGGACAAAAAGCCTGAAAAAATGTACTTCCTTACCAAATGTTCTGACATAATCAACCTTCAGGAAGTTAATTCATACACATCTCACATTTGGACAATCAAACCCAGACTTGGGTAAGCCCTTTGTTTTCGACCACTTGACCACTAACATCCCCAATGAGTGACTAGGGGCATGATTAGCATAATATCAAACTTAGAGGGGTATAGCTAGGTGTTCATTATTTTTATAACTCAGAGCAACACAAACCTACAATATACCAGTATATTTATATAAATTTAGATTTTTATGGGAAACTCTGCAGACAGATATAAAGTAACTAAATATGTAAAATTATTATTTATCTGTAGTTGTTGTTGCAAATTTTGTGTATTTATATATTATTTTTCATATTTTCATAAAGAACATTAGATTGTATTTTGAGTAATGATGTTAATTGATGTTTATTATTAAAATCGTGATGTATAAAACTATAATTTTCAGTGGGGGTAATTCTACACTATACGATTGAGGCAGTAATTATCTAGCACTGTAATTGCAGTAATATTGGATTAAAATTAGATAGTAAAAAACATTAATACAAGAATATTTCATATCAATAGAAAACGAAAACGCTATGAAAAGTGAAACCAAAGAGATCGCTAGAAATGCTTTGTAATTACAAAATAAATTATAATATTTTATTCACAATAATCTATCTCTCGATGGAATATTTCATAAAATGTTTATATTCACTAATGATTATTTCAATGACACAAACTGTTCAATAAATTTGGACTTAAAGTTTTCCCGTATTGACGATGATATTGGGTAATAGTGTAATGATGTATATTGAAACAGTTGTATAAGTCTAGTAGTTAATTTCTGTAATTACACTTTGAAAGATATAAATACGGGAAATTATCGCATCAACCTATAATATCGTTAGACCCCAACAACTAATTTACCAATATTTCCATTGTTAATTATTTCAGATTTCACAAAATTATATTATGTTAATTTGAAACCATGGAAACCTTATTGCAAGTTCATGAAGTGAAAGAGAAAATTGTAAATTTCATTCTGTAATGTATGATAACAATTGTAAGAATTATAACATTGACGGACAGGTGCAGTATTGATTCCACCGTTATATTGAAAATCTACAAATTTTGTCTTCCATTCAATATAACCAGGATGATAATTAAATGATATTAAAAGGCCAAAATATTGATTTTTTGTGTGGTATTGAAACTGTACAAATGTCATAAAAGAATTCAATGGATATCTTTATTGACGATACACAGATCATGAAATATATTGGAATTAAAGTCACTTGTAATTAAAACTAGACGTGGAGGGAGGGAAAGCCAGCAATTAGTTTCTTTTTTCCTATCTCTGTAAACAACTTTTATTTACATATAACTTTCTTATATATAAAATTTGTTTATTGTCACAAAGCCAATTTTTTTAATTAAACAGAAAAAAAGATACCGGTACTGTAGCATCACTCGTTTAACTTGATGCGAATTTTCATGGTCAGCGTTTGAAAAGACGAAATTAAATAAACTCCATAGAGATGGAATGGCAACTATAAAATGTATTTTTGACAAATGTGGTGTGGCTTGTACTCCTAGAAGGTCATATTGGATCAGAGAACTTTAAATTGACTGTCATACATTATTATTTAATCGAGCGGATATGAATACTAGTATCACAGAGAACTTATAGGAACTACAATAACTAAATATCTTCTTGTATTATATAAATCGCCGTTAAATGTTAAACTGTCTGGGAAAAAAAACTTAAGAAGAATCGGTAGGGTTTGTTGTTAAATGTTAAACTGTCTGCGAAAAAACTAGAGAAGAATCGGTAGGGTTTGTCTCTTACAATCAATCTCTATTGTGTCTCACATTTTGATATCTTGAGCCTTGCTGACATTTCTGTTATATGTCTTGGGAATTTATTTCAAATTTTCTACAAAAAACCTTAATCGGATGTCCTATGTTGAAAAAGATAAATCTCTTTACTTTTTTCTTATTATTGGACATTTTCATCAATATTGGCTTAATATGACTTTGAGTGATACTTGCACGAAATCTATTCATCTTTTTTAATGGTTATCAAATTTCCTAAATCTTTTTTTTCCATAAAAGCACTCACTTTTCTAACTTACCATACATCTAAGAAGAATTACCATGATATCAAATGACTTGTCATCTAGATCTACACCTTTCTTCTCCAAAGCATCTTTATAACATTTGTAAAACACAAAATTCTGTCATCTGTTTAGTCTTAGGTTGCCGACCGAGTGGTCCAAAGTTCCGACTTCCAAATCACAGTGCCTCTCAATTATTAAGTTCATATCACATTTTGGTAGTTCCAAATGTGAGTGAAAAGTTAAATTGTCATATTGTTTGCCAAAATGTTGTAGTTATCTCCAGTTTCCTCTATCATTTCAGAAATTATAATTTCACAAGTCATGATATTAAAATCTAAAATCTTTAATAGGAGTGAAATACCTTGACTAAGGTGAAGGCCATCATTATACTTGCTAACTAACCTAATATCTTCTGTTTCATAGGAATTGAAGCTGTTTAACTGGTCAATTGGCAGGATTTTTTCAAAGAACCAGTTTGCTATATAACTTAAACTCAAAACCTGGGCTACTAATAACTTATAAAACATGCCTCTATTTGAGTGTAACTTAACTTATGAAACATGCCTCTAATTGAGTGTGACCTAATTATGAAACATGCATCTTATTGAGTGTGACCTAATTATGAAACATGCCTCTAATTGAGTGTGACCTAATTATGAAACATGCCTCTAACCAAGTGTGGCCTAATTATGAAACATGCCTCTAACTAGTGTGACCTAACTAATAAAGCATGTCTTTAACTGAGTGTGGCCTAATTTATGAAATACCTAGGATAACTAATGAAAATGCCTCTAACTGAATGTAACTTAACTTATGAAACATGCCTCTAACTGAGTGTGGCCTAACTTATGAAGCATGTCTTTAACTGATTGTGACCTTTTTATGAAATTTGCATCTGAATGAAGCTAGGATAACTAATGTAACATGCCTCTAACTGAGTGTGACCTAACTTATGAAACATGCCTCTTACTAAGTGTGTCCTAATTATGAAACAAGCCTCTAACTGAGTATGACCTAATTATGAAACATGCCTCTGAGTGTGGCCTAATTATGAAACATGCCTCTAACTGAGTGTGACCTAATTATGAAACAAGCCTCTAACTGAGTATGACCTAATTATGAAACATGCATCTAACCGAGTGTGGCCGTAATTATGAAACATGCCTCTTACTGAGTGTGACCTAATTATGAAACATGCCTCTAACTGAGTGTGGCCTAAATTATGAAACCTGCCTTTAACTGAGTATGTTCTTACTAATGAAACATGCCTCTAACTGAATGGGCCTAATTATGAAACACTGAGTGTGTGGCCTAATTATGGAACATGCCTCTTATCATGAAACAAATCTTTAACTGAGTGTGGCCTAATTATGAAACAAGTCTCTTACTGTTTAAACTGGCCTTGAAGGTGGAGTAAAACAGAGTGCCCAGAGAAAACTCCAACCTTTCGACAAGCAAACTGACAAAATTTCTAGCACTTTGATCTGCCCAAGTAGGAATTGAATCTAGATGGTGATACATAAATACATGCTTTAGAACACTAGGCCACCTAGAACACCAAGCAAATAGGGCCCGGGTGGTTAAAACAAGTGTAAAGTAAATGTCTTGCTTAAGGATGCTTAAACAACCATGTCAAATTATCCATATAGCTATTGCATGCATCATAATTTCTACAGCTAATTGACAGACAGCAGTGCCTGGTAGAAAAAACAACAAATGCTGTCAAATGATTTAAAACTCTATGCTAATCAAGTATACATAAAGGCAATTTCTGAATATTTCAGAATTTCTTTTTTTTTTTTTTAAAAAAAAAAAAAAGAAAAAGAAATTCTGAAATATTCAGAAAAAAAAGCTTTGACGGAAATGTACTTATATTTTGATTAAGTTGCATTAAATGGTAGACATTTTAACTATAATGATGTCAATTTTATATACAAGTATATTGAATTTTCAATAGTCCATTCATGTCAATGTATATAATTATGTTATCTTTAACTGAAAAGCCAGCTATGTAATTCCAATATTAAGCTATTTCTGAGGTTCAGAAGGTTGTACTTAAGTTTTGTATTTATTTCAATGATGGCCGCCTTGCATGCGACTATCCATATCAAGTGAACACTTTATTTTCTTTTCTTGTGAAATGGCTGTCTTTCATTGTAATTCATTGTAATAAAGATATCAACTAGACTTCTTTATACATTATTTAATGTTTAAACTGAAGTCTCCACATTGAATGTTGCCCTTTAAAGTGTCATGAAAATTGATCAATTTAGTGCTGTTTTACACAACATCAACAATATTGAAGCAACTTTTGATCAAATTGTGGTAATTTAATTAAATATCTTTATAGATATGTCATTAAAGATGGTCATTTTCATAATTTACACTTTTCTTTTTGAAAATATTATGACAAAATTTAAAAGCATATTCTTGGTTTTCTCAGGGAAGCCTATGTATGAATTAGTTTTTTATTGTTGTCAATTGAATGGATGTATCAGTGTTTATACCTTAATTATAAGTAATTCCACGCATAGCAAATAATGCGGATGCAAAAACCCAATGAATGTCATCCAGCAAGCTGACAAACTTATTCACTCTAAGACCTGACCTACAAGAATCTGTACCCAGGGAATGGGAGACCTTTAGATCTTTCAGACCATTCCAAGACCCGTACTTTGGACCAAGACTTGACATCATTTACTACATAATACATAATGGAACAAAAACACATGACTGTTAGAAGAAAAAATTAACCATCATTAATGCAATTCCTACTAAATTACTGCAAACTCCTCTGGTATCAACTTGAATAAGATATATCCACGCTGTTTTAGGTTGATTTACTTTGAAATTATTATTACTATTTCAAAATATGTTTGCATCCTGCACCACTTCATTCTGGCATGATCAAAATATATTTTTGGATTCTAGTATATGCACTGTTTGTCACATTAGAAAGAACCGGGGCGTTGACAGTAATTGAGGGATTGTTAATACTAACAGTTGGCTCTTCACAATCCCTCAATTACTGTTACCTTGAAAACAGTCAATGAAAACTGAAACTGACAGAGAGGTGTAAAGAGTGCCCACACAATTCTTCAGTCTCTTGACAAAATCACCTTAAAATGTGTTTCACAAACAAATGTTCTTAGCAATAACAAAAACAATGAAACATAACAAATACAAGATGTATGATTAACATATATTGGTGGTGAATGTAGCTAGATATACAGGATGGGCTTACCCTTCTTGTGCACCTAGTCTCACTTTCTTGGTGGCTATACAGGAGGTGCTTACCCTTCTTGTGCACCTAGTCTCACTTTCTTGGTGGCTATACAGGAGGTGCTTACCCTTCCTGAGCACCAGGTCTTACTTTCTTGGTGGCTATACAGGAGGTACTAACACTTTCTGAGCACCTTGTCTCACTTTCCTGGTGGCAGTACAGGAGGTGCTAACACTTCCTGTGCACCTAGTCTTAATTTCTTGGTGGCTATACAGGAGGTGCTTACCCTTCCTGTGCACCTAGTCTCACTTTCTTGGTGGATATACAGGAGGTGCTTACCCTTCCTGTGCGCCTAGTCTCACTTTCCTGGTGGCAGTACAGGAGGTGCTAACACTTCCTGTGCACCTAGTCTCACTTTCTTGGTGGCTATACAGGAGGTGCTTACCCTTCCTGTGCACCTAGTCTCACTTTCTTGGTGGCTATACAGGAGGTGCTTACCCTTCCTGTGCACCTAGTCTCACTTTCCTGGTGGCAGTACAGGAGGTGCTAACACTTCCTGTGCACCTAGTCTCACTTTCCTGGTGGCAGTACAGGAGGTGCTTACACTTCCTGTGCACCTAGTCTCACTTTCTTGGTGCCTATACAGGAGGTGCTTACCATTCCTGTGCACCTAGTCTCACTTTCTTGGTGGCTATACAGGAGGTGCTAACCCTTCCTGTGCACCTAGTCTCACTTTCTTGGTGGATATACAGGAGATGCTAACCCTTCCTGTGCACCTAGTCTCACTTTCTTGGTGCCTATACAGGAGGTGCTTACCCTTCCTGTGCACCTAGTCTCACTTTCTTGGTGGCTATACAGGAGGTGCTAACCCTTCCTGTGCACCTAGCCTCACTTTCTTGGTGGCTATACAGGAGGTGCTTACCCTTCCTGTGCACCTAGTCTCACTTTCCTGGTGGCAGTACAGGAGGTGCTAACACTTCCTATGCACCTAGTCTCACTTTCTTGGTGCCTATACAGGAGGTACTAACACTTTCTGTGCACCTAGTCTCACTTTCTTGGTGGATATACAGGAGGTGCTAACCCTTCCTGTGCACCTAGTCTCACTTTCTTGGTGCCTATACAGGAGGTACTAACCCTTCCTGTGCACCTAGTCTCACTTTCTTGGTGGCTATACAGGAGGTGTTTACCCTTCCTGTGCACCTAGTCTCACTTTATTGGTGGCTATACAGGAGGTACTAACCCTTCCTGTGCACCTAGTCTCACTTTCTTGGTGGCTATACAGGAGGTACTTACCATTCCTGTGCACCTAGTCTCACTTTCTTAGTGGCTATACAGGAGGTGCTTACCCTTCCTGTGCATCTAGTCTCACTTTCTTGGTAGCTATACAGGAGGTGCTAACACTTCCTGTGCACCTAGTCTCACTTTAATGTTAATGTTAAACTTTCGACAGGCCTGCACTGTATGCATTGAATATTTTTAATTTTAAGTAAATTTTGAATTTTCACTAACCATTTGACTGAGCTAATGAAGCTATGGACAACCAGGCCTTGACTTTCTATCAAGAGAGATCAGTGATCATTTCACTGCTAAAGAAGGAAGAAAATTCCTGATTTGTATTCAGAGAAGACGCTCTATCAACCGAGTTCAGGGATTACAAAAACATTGTAGAAGACATTATCAGATTTACAGACTTTTTATTTGATCAATCTGACTACATTTAAATCTCTTGATTCAACTATTTAAAGAATTTCAAAGATATCAAAGAAAACTGAAGCTGACAGGTTTAATTTCTCTTGAGAAACTTTGTATAAAAAAAATTTACATTTGAAAATTCTTAATCAAACATCAAGTTGAATCGATATTGAAGTATGCATTTAGAAATGCTTAAAATCCAGAATGCAATTATCTTTTTAATTGAAAAAATGAAGAAATTAACAGTGCAATGTTACCCAGTTTTAAAACAATATTTTATTATTAAATCTTGATAATACTAACATTAAAAGTTTGTTGGCCAGTAAAAAGTCAACTTCTTTACCTTAGAAACATGTTTTTTTTTAAAGGAATAGACATCCATTAATAAAAGATCCAAAATCTGATTCTTTGTGAGGTGTTTATTTACACCTGTCTAATTCAAACAAAATTACAAGTGCAGAAGGTTTTTGGGTTTACAAAAAACAAAATTTAGTCCAGAAGGTTGATTTATTGATTAAATGGGGTTTTATGTCCCTGTCAAGAATATATCACTTATATCGAGACAACACTAGCTATAGGTGAAGTGGCAAAATTTTTTACCTTTGTAGTGTGTTCAGAGCAATTTGCAGGGAGGGTTTTGTTACGTGCCATGCCTGCCTTGACATGGGGCATTGGTTTTTAAGGTCTCTGACAAGGGTCATGTGACTTTCATTTCTAAATGCTGTGTACTTGTCAAAAGAACAGTCACTACCTATTCTTGGTCTTAGTCAGACCCAGACAGGGTTCAAACCAATGACCTCACACATACAGAGCCAGCACTCTACTAACTGAGCTACTTTAGTCCAGAAAATGTTTGGTTTACAATACATTAATCAGTCCAGAAGGTGTTTAATTAAGATATGTTTCACTGTACTATAACAGATTACATACCAGTTATAAAATATTTATTTTCATTTTTTTATTACTGCTCATTACTTATTTTTGTGTCCAAGAATAGAATTTCATAAATATCAAATGATATAAAATTTTATAATTCTGAAGATAAAATTTTTTAATCTATTTTAGTGGCAAATACATCATTCAGCAATTAACAGTTTGAGCAACTGTAAAAACTGTCATTTCAATAATTCTGTCTTTTTTCTCTCGTAATTCATTAAAACATATTATCATGTAGTAGCATGAAATGAAAATTAAAATGACCCCTGAGAGGGCCTTGGCACTGTAGCATATAACAAGATTATAAACATGTTATTGATTTTTTTAGGTCTTGGAATAAAATGAAGTAAATTTCACCTTTTAGCTAGCACAGATAATAGAAAATTTGATGATAATTAGAAAGGATTAAATTTCACAGGTGTAAATTGTCCTTATCAGCACTACACCTGAACTGTTTTTATTAATAATTACACTACCAGTTAAAAGAAGCAGTATTTTCATCACTGTCAGCAGCATCAGGTAACCTCTGTAACTCACCTGTATAAGATCAAATTCATACCTGGATAAATTGCATTTAAACTAGAGGTTGAAAAGTTAAACTAAAACCTTATTACCTGACATTGTTTATGTTGAAATTCCTTGTTTATTACTGGCTATTTAATAATCAATCTTGGTTTCCAGTAGAAATGATGTTTGTACTTTGTTGTGCATCAAACAGTGTTTTATATAAATACCTGTTTACAAAGAATAAGTGTTTAAAAATAAACAAGAGTTTCTGGTAATTATATGTCTCACCACCACACACATTTACTGTAAAAACTTTGGGGAAAGGGTAACATTGGAAAGTAACATACCGATGATACCCCCGGTATACTAGTATTACAGATGTTTGTCAGAGTTTAACATCTACCGGTACATGTGACCTGTCAGCTAATGTGCTGACTGCATTACAGTAAAACCCTGATTATCCATCATCATTAGCTCAGTCAGATTTTGGCATATTGAAGAAGTTTGGGGGTAAAACAAGAGAAGCTAATAAAGAAAAATATACAAGAAATGGATTTTGGGACTACAAAACCATTTATGAATAGGAGAGGTGGCAAAGTTATTAAAGGGTTTAAAACATGGTGTTACTGAATGTCTATTATGAAGACAAATAATAGCCAAAATGTCAGGGAGGAATCAGAGAACATAAGTTAACTTTTACAAAAAAAACAGTGCTCAAGGTTACTCATCCCAATCCAAACGAGGCAGTGTTTGGTTGATTTCACATAGTCTCACACTCCCATCACTGTTTATATTGACACATCACCAGGATGATACCCCCCCCCCCCCCCCCCATCCACAGTATGTTGACGTTGATCGCAGTGATGTAACTTTACTTGCAATGTCCCTTTCCTGACACAGGGCCTAATAATCCAATAGATTTGTTGATAACCAGAAAGTACAAGCAGTTTATGAACTGCAAGCATGAATGATTGATTAGAATATATGTGATTGATTGAATGTATAATGGATTGATGAAATCTGGTCATCATTGATTGATTGATTGATTGATTGATTGATTGATTGATTGATTGATTGATTGATTGATTGATGATGTGATTGATTTAAAACCTGCTTAATGTCTGATGCCTTCCTTGTTCTGGATTCACGATCAACTAATCAGCTCCATCGATTTATTGATTAATTTTAACTAATTAATTCAATCACATGGTCAGTGTTTATCAAGAAAATAATCAAAGATGTTTGATATATAAAATCATAAGTCTTTGTCATGAGTTTGTTTATACAGTGGACAAGTATCATTATGGAGGACATGATGGAATCCAGCACAGATCAGCAACTGAACCAATATCTATTTTGAAGACATATCATTATAAAAACACTATAATTATCTACCATGAGACTGAATACTCTCAAGTCTAAACAGTGATTATGTCAATCTCTCTTCAAGATTTATTTTACTCACATTTCTTGTATGGTCAAAAATGTCTATCATTATAAAATATATGAAATATGAGTTTTTTCACATTCGGTCAATCATTATTTTTTGTTGTTTTTTTTTATTTATTATTTTTGAAATATGAGTTGAAAAACATTTCATTTTATAGAATATTAAGGTCATAAAATATCTATCATTCCACTTCTAGATTTTAAGGTCAAAAGAATATCTATCATTCAAATTTGTCAGACATTTTACATTTTCTCTACTAATATATGGTCAAAAAATGTCTGTCATTAAAAAAAAATTGAAATATGACTTTTGTCAAATTTATATGTACACAACAACCAGAAGTGATTTCAGTCAAAAATCAGAAAAATGAGTTTCTTCGTAATGAATGACATGAAAAGAATGAGGGGAAAACAATACCCCCCCCCCATTAAAATGTTTCTGACATAAAAAATGGACTTATATACCATTTTGCTAAGCAGCATACATTCATAGGGATTCATCATCAGTGGGATGGACTGTATATAGAGGTAGAATGTTTTGAGAACATTATTTCCAGAAGCAATGGAATAATGGAGTTGTTCCCAGTCAAAATGAAGATGGTCAGTTCTGGGATGCTGGAGAAAGTCCCAGTTAAGATGAAGATGGTCAGTTCTGGAATGCTGGAGAAAGTCCCAGTCAAGATGAAGATGGTCAGTTCTGGGATGCTGGAGAAAACTGGAGTGCCCAGAAAACCACCAACCTTAAGCTTTGACAAGCGATCTGACAAACCTTCTCACATTAGAATCTGTCTAAACTAGGCAGTTAGAGGTGCTATTTTCCATAAGGGTATGCTTTACGTAAAATGTGTAATTTATAACACTCAGTCAAAGAGGCCCCTATTTCCAGGAGGAAACTGCAGTATGTAAAGAAATCTAGTAACAGCTTGCAATTTTAATGCTGTGTAACAATATGGGAGTTGTTTCAATACAGTTCAGAGGGTTCACAAGATGGTGTTACATGAAATAATAGTTATCTTCTGAAATACATGTACATGGTACAGTGAAAACCAAGAGTAAACTAAAGTACACAAATGTTTTAGGAATGGATAAGATGTCAGTCTACAAATTCAGGGTCTCTCACCGCTGTGAGTTCGAGCCCCGCTCAGACCACATGTGGGAAAGTGAAATTTCCTTTCCATTGGTCTTTACTGAATCACCTGATATCAGTTTAATGTGACTGGGGTAGTGGTACACTTGTCTGCAGCATACTGATTCTGTGAGCTAGCACGTTAAGGTCATCCCAAGTGCGCGCTAGTACTAGGCAGGCCATAAAACACACTTGCACTTCACATGCATAGATTAACCCATAGAGATTAATAAATTAGTTCTTGTCGTGAATAGCTGAAAAATTGCTGATGCGACGTTAAGCAACATTCAACCAACCAACCAACTAATGTTTTAGGCCACAACCTTGAATTAATCTGTAAATTATTAATGGAAATTTGTATAATCTGATTTGATTTTGTTCTTTATGATTTTAACTTTTATTCCAACTTTATGATTTGAAGATATTCAGAACCAAAAGTAAACCATTGTGGTAGCTCAGTTTGTAGAGTCCTTGCTCTATAAGTGAGAGGCTGTGGGTTTTAACCCCGACCTGGTCTGACCCAAGACTTGAAAGTGGGTAGTCACTCTTCTTTCACCAAGCACTCGGTATTATGAATGAAAGTCTTAGTTCTTTCACATGGGAACTTAAAATAACCGAGGTTCCGTGTCACAGAAGTTTGGCACGATAAAGAACTCTGCTATGTAATGCCATCAGCACAATGCACAGGCAAAAGTTCTGCACTTTAAATAGCCTATAGCTGGCGACATCTCGATATAGGTGCAATAGTCTTGACTGGGATGTAAAACACCATTACTCAACTCAACTCAGAATCAAAAGTAACCTGTACAATATGTCAAACAAACTAGTATGTTTTCACCTTGACTTTCACATACCAAGCACAACTGACAGTTAATTTTAGATAGTGGGCGCTGTTATTGTCCCTGATAAGACATATTCTTCATTCTTTACTCACGATATTTAATTGTTATTGGTCCTTACAAGCAGTAATTACAATCTCAGGTGTGACAAGGAATAAAGTGCATATGCACAGTGATCCTACTAAGAAAAGTCGGTTGATTATGGTTGCTTCATCATTAAAAATAATAGTGGCATTCAATAATTTATTTTATTTTTTATTTTTATTTTAATATGGATTTTTAAATTGATTTAATTAAAAAAAATGTAATATTAAAATTAAATAACAAAAACATGATTTTTTTTATTTAGTAACAGTGTTTTATTTTTACACTCATTACCTCAGGGATTAACATTAGCAGGGACCCAGTAGCCCATGAAACCTAAAAATCTGAGCTCTTTATATTTATACACTTCAGCTATTTATTACTATTACAACTTATTTTCTGAAATGAACTAGGTCCAGACTCAAAAACAGCGAACCTTCATTCCTACATCCAATGATGTGAGTGATACTTGAGTATCAATGACATCTCTAGTTCAAATAGATTCTATTATATGTTCAAAGACTAATCTGTTTTTTCTGAGGAAAACTTCAGTTCCAAAGGTGTTCAGTTAAAACAGGTTCTACTGTGTGAGTGAAGACTAGCGTCAAAGATTTATACAACTCTTTTTCTAAGAGGTGAGAGGAAATTCATTATTTTTGGAAATACAAAAACAAAATAATAAACAGAAAGTGTTACACGGGATGTCCGTCCTGTAAACATTTTATTTCCTGAACTATGTACTGGACATGGGTCATTTTTATTTTTATCAGGTAAAAAATGCCAAAACATATTAAAGCTATAATAATTTTTACTATGTTAGTGTGGTCAATAAAATGGACATAGATAATTTTTGCTGTAATAATATTTTTGGCAAATGGTCATTACTTAGGTGGTCATCCATCATAACAAATGGCTGGACATATGACAAAAATTTGAAATGACCATTGTAAAAGGAATAATTAATTGTCAGATGTCAAAGTGACTCAGTGTTTACAGGTATATTATTATACAAACATATAATTTGATGAAAAACAGAAAAGAACGGAAAAAAATATTTATAGAAATAAAAATATATTTAGTGTACCTATAAACAGAAAATTAGAAAATATATGTGAGAAAAAGTTCAGGTGTGACTCTATGACTCCAAACATCTACAAAACTACAGGTTAATGAACCAACTTCTTAAAACAGTTTTCTGATAATTAACACAAAAATTAAAATATTTAAACAAACCTCATAAATAATCAGTTTTTATCTACTTAATTTTCGTGTTAAAATTACGGTTTACTTCCTTAATTAAAACCAACAAAAAAAAAATCAATTTTTAATTGCCGGAAAGGTTGGGAAGATGTTTCACATAAATTATATTCGTAATTGTTAATTTGACAGGTTTTTAAGGACAATTACACATATTTGATAATCATCTCTTTTAATCCTATCAAAATAATTAAGAAATTAGTTTACTTGTCTGATCTCGAAAAAATAAATGAGGAAAAAAATTAAACTGATTAAAAAAAACAAACATAAAATCTGAGACAATATGTCTATATCTAGGAAAAAAATAAATCTCTAAGTACCAGCTGTTTTGTAATGTATAAATCTTGATTTTTAGTATTTAAAAAAAATTGAAATGAATTAAAATTTTTAAAAGGATAAAAAGAAAATATGCAAATTTAATGCACTTTGAACATCTGTAACCAAATTATATTGTGGTTTTAATGACCAGGTTCAGATTCTAGCACTGATTGAAATTTTTTTAACAAATTCAAAGTTAAGATCAATGTTTGTAACAAACAAAGAAACCAATGACAGCAATATCGTCAAAACAAAGATGAAATATTCCCAATAAACAGAATGTGGTCTATCTGTCCCCAGTACCATATGGTGATGGGACCCCTAATCCAGGCTGGGTGATGATGAGACCTCTCACCCATGCTGCTAATGCATGCTGGGTGGTGATGGGAACCCTAAAACAGGCCAGGTTAAGATGAGACCCCTCACCCATGCTGTTAATGCAGGCTGGGTGGTGATGTTTAAGTGCCTTGGGATAAAGGTTACAGAACAACAATAATTACATTGTACAATATATCTATTTGATTAATTTAATTTAATTCATAAATAATAAACATCAATTAATTAGAAGCACAAAACTACAAATTAAGTTTGACTTGGTCAGGGATAAAACTTATGACACTCTCAAAGTACCTCTACTTGGTCAGGGATAAAACTTATGACACTCTCAAAGTACCTCCACTTGGTCAGGGATAAAACTTATGACACTCTCAAAGTACCTCCACTTGGTCAGGGATAAAACTTATGACACGTACCTCCACTTGGTCAGGGATAAAACTTATGACACGTACCTCCACTTGGTCAGGGATAAAACTTATGACACTCTCAAAGTACCTCTACTTGGTCAGGGATAAAACTTATGACACTCTCAAAGTACCTCCACTTGGTCAGGGATAAAACTTATGACACTCTCAAAGTACCTCCACTTGGTCAGGGATAAAACTTATGACACTCTCAAAGTACCTCCACTTGGTCAGGGATAAAACTTATGACACTCTCAAAGTACCTCTACTTGGTCAGGGATAAAACTTATGACACTCTCAAAGTACCTCCACTTGGTCAGGGATAAAACTTATGACACTCTCAAAGTACCTCTACTTGGTCAGGGATAAAACTTATGACACTCTCAAAGTACCTCTACTTGGTCAGGGATAAAACTTATGACACGTACCTCCACTTGGTCAGGGATAAAACTTATGACACGTACCTCCACTTGGTCAGGGATAAAACTTATGACACTCTCAAAGTACCTCTACTTGGTCAGGGATAAAACTTATGACACTCTCAAAGTACCTCCACTTGGTCAGGGATAAAACTTATGACACTCTCAAAGTACCTCTACTTGGTCAGGGATAAAACTTATGACACTCTCAAAGTACCTCTACTTGGTCAGGGATAAAACTTATGACACTCTCAAAGTACCTCCACTTGGTCAGGGATAAAACTTATGACACTCTCAAAGTACCTCTACTTGGTCAGGGATAAAACTTATGACACTCTCAAAGTACCTCCACTTGGTCAGGGATAAAACTTATGACACTCTCAAAGTACCTCTACTTGGTCAGGGATAAAACTTATGACACTCTCAAAGTACCTCTACTTGGTCAGGGATAAAACTTATGACACTCTCAAAGTACCTCCACTTGGTCAGGGATAAAACTTATGACACTCTCAAAGTACCTCCACTTGGTCAGGGATAAAACTTATGACACTCTCAAAGAACCTCTACTTGGTCAGGGATAAAACTTATGACACTCTCAAAGTACCTCCACTTGGTCAGGGATAAAACTTATGACACGTACCTCCACTTGGTCAGGGATAAAACTTATGACACGTACCTCCACTTGGTCAGGGATAAAACTTATGACACTCTCAAAGTACCTCCACTTGGTCAGGGATAAAACTTATGACACTCTCAAAGAACCTCTACTTGGTCAGGGATAAAACTTATGACACTCTCAAAGTACCTCCACTTGGTCAGGGATAAAACTTATGACACGTACCTCCACTTGGTCAGGGATAAAACTTATGACACGTACCTCCACTTGGTCAGGGATAAAACTTATGACACGTACCTCCACTTGGTCAGGGATAAAACTTATGACACTCTCAAAGTACCTCTACTTGGTCAGGGATAAAACTTATGACACTCTCAAAGTACCTCCACTTGGTCAGGGATAAAACTTATGACACGTACCTCCACTTGGTCAGGGATAAAACTTATGACACGTACCTCCACTTGGTCAGGGATAAAACTTATGACACTCTCAAAGTACCTCCACTTGGTCAGGGATAAAACTTATGACACGTACCTCCACTTGGTCAGGGATAAAACTTATGACACGTACCTCCACTTGGTCAGGGATAAAACTTATGACACTCTCAAAGTACCTCTACTTGGTCAGGGATAAAACTTATGACACTCTCAAAGTACCTCCACTTGGTCAGGGATAAAACTTATGACACTCTCAAAGAACCTCTACTTGGTCAGGGATAAAACCTAAGACACTCTCAAAGAACCTCTACTTGGATAAAACTTATGACACTCTCAAAGTAGATTCAATCATTCCTCCACAATACACCAACAACACCTGGTAATGACATTGAAAATACAACTGTCAATGAGGAGAAAGCAGTTGATTCTAATAAGAACTGTAAAAAAGTCAAAGATCCAAAAACACAACATGAAATGGTCATGTTTAGCCAAGAAAGGAACTAGTATTGTGATGAAACTTTAAAGTGAAAAAGTATGTGGGAGGTCGTTAGTTTAAACACCGGTCTGAGTCTGACCAAGACTTGAAAATAGGTAGTGACTGTTCTTTCAAAATTCACATAACATTAAGTAATGAAAGTCACAGAGTCCTTTGGAAGAGGCTTTAAAAACAAATGCTTAGTGTCATGGTAGGCGTGGCACATAAAAGAACCTTCCCTGCACATTGCCCCAAATACAAAGCAAACATAAAAATTTCTGTCACCTCACTTATAGCTGGTGACATCTTAATATACATGAAATATGCTTAACTGGAATGTAAATCCCCAATCAGTCAATCAATGTACAGTGAAAAAGTGAGGTAAAAGTAACAGACACTGTAATAAAACTCTCAATGCTGCATGAACAAACAAAACTACTGATAGTAAACAAAAACAAATGAATATGTTTTCACCTGTGTTCTATAGTGACCAAAAATTGTAAAAAATACATAAAAACTAGAAATTAACAAAGGGTTCTCATAGGTCAAAGTTTCTTGTCAATCAAACCATTACAAGTAATATGACACATATCTGGTGACAATATTCTACAACAACTCACTGTAAATGTCATGATGAGTGAGAACACAACAAAAATTAGTCAAAAACTCAAACAAAATACACACACAAAAAAAAACCACTATGACATCAACACTGAAAATTTTTGAAAAACCAAGAAAAGTGAGGAGTGGCATAAAGAATAAATAAATATAAAAAAAATCCTTAATGGTAAAATGTCAACTTTATTTCTAATAAATCATTCTTTTCATAAAAGCTTAAAAATGTATTTTTGATAGCTGTGATTAATGTGGAATTTTGGTCAGTATTGCAGACAAAGATTATAGTCTTATCAGCTTGAAATATAATCAATAGACTCTGTTTAAATGTATTGTTTTTCAATCAAAAGGATTAATTTATTCAGAACCGATGCCAAATTCTGGAAAGATAAGCCTCAATTTTAAAACTTTATCAAGGATTTTATATTTAACTGACAGATATTTAGAGCTAATTTAACAGTACGAACACAGAATTTTTAGCCACTTAAAACAAAATATCTCTAAAGTAAGGAAAGCATCTCACTGATTTAAATCTTTTGATGACAGAGCAGTTGTTACCATTTATGTAGACAAGACTTTTCTGTGTGTCAATGTGTTGGTAAATGTGTGTCATTGTGTTCTAGATCTGTGTCATTATGTTTTAGATGTGTGATGTGTGTCATTGTGTTTGTAGATGTGTGCCATTGTGTTTGTAGATGTGTGTCAATGTGTTGGTAGATGTGTGTCAATGTGTTGGTAGATGTGTGTCATTGTGTTCTAGATGTGTGTCATTATGTTTTAGATGTGTGATGTATGTCATTGTGTTTGTAGATGTGTGCCATTATGTTTGTAGATGTGTGTCAATGTGTTGGTAGATGTGTGTCATTGTGTTCTAGATGTGTGTCATTATGTTTTAGATGTGTGATGTATGTCATTGTGTTTGTAGATGTGTGCCATTGTGTTCGTAGATGTGTGTCAATGTGTTGGTAGATGTGTGTCATTGTGTTCTAGATGTGTGCCATTATGTTTTAGATGTGTGATGTGTGTCATTGTGTTTGTAGATGTGTGCCATTATGTTTGTAGATGTGTGTCAATGTGTTGGTAGATGTGTGTCAGTGTTCTAGATGTGTGCCATTATGTTTTAGATGTGTGATGTGTGTCATTGTGTTTGTAGATGTGTGCCATTATGTTTGTAGATGTGTGTCAATGTGTTGGTAGATGTGTGTCAGTGTTCTAGATGTGTGCCATTATGTTTTAGATGTGTGATGTGTGATGGGTATTCCCAAGGTGTTTTTAATCATACCTGGCCAGGTAAATGATCTAAAGTGTAAAATTATCTAATGAAAAGTTTAGCTAAAACCTGGCAAATGCTCTAACAAGAGCAGTCTAATGAATGAGCACAGAAATGGTTAGAGTCACTACAGATTGTAATTTAGCAGGCAAGGTAGCTCAGTTGGTAGAACACCATTGCTTATAGTGTGGAAGGTCTCAGGTTCAATCCCCAGTTCAATCTGGTATTTTTTCTCCTTCCTGATAAGTTAGACTGCAACTAGAACGCTGACTTCCTATATTCTTATGCTTCTACTATATCCAACTTAATACTGAACTAATGAGCCTTCTGAACTTAAAACAATTTCATGAAACGCAGCATTGTGAAAAATCAAGTTAAACTGACAATCAAGTGAAAAATTAACTCCTAAATGACAGCGATTTTACTCAAATGACCAGAAAGAAAAGAAAAATTAGCATAAAAATTCCATGAAAAAATCTAAAAAGCACTAAAGAACCTCAATAAAACGGATCAAGAAGAAAAACAATTAATTATCCTCAATGTCCTCTTGAAACGAGAGACTTTGTCAGAATTAAAATTGATTGGCACAGACTTAAATCTTTTATTTCAACTCTTAACACAGATAAAAAGAATCTCCATGATTAAAACTTTTATCCATCTGACTCATGGACAGAGAAAAAAAATCTTGGACATCTGAAGATTTTACTGATGTTTTCATTGACATTTAATTTCATTTAGTTGTAATAAGTTTAGCCAGATTTTGTGTTCTTTAATTTGGAGTCTGTGATTTAATCTCGTTGTTTTGACAGGTGAATCGTAAGGTATGACTTCAAGAGATACAAACATCTTTATAATAAATGAGAACATTTTTACCTGCACAGGTAAAAATCAAAACTATCCTAAATCTAATACATGACTTATATTAAACACCTGTCAATTTTTATTGTTTGTTTATTTGTTTGTTTGTCTTTAAACTCTTTGTTTTTGTTTCAAGTTGATTTTTAATGTCTTAACTATTTTTTGAAAAATAAAACAAAATGTCAGCACTGTGTAAATAATCTTGCTATAAAACCTGCATCTAAAGACTCTAAAAATGAGTGCAATATTACTTGCTGTCATTGCACAGCTATTTCAAAACTAAGGATTGTTAAATATTTTGTATTCAAATAAAGGTAATTGTTTTTGTTTGCCTGTCCTGGTGTAAAGCTTTCTTTTTTACTTTAACTGATTGTAAACAAAGGTAAATCTTATGGTAACTGTATTAGGACTGAAGCCGACCAAACTCGATAGGTGGCCAGGCAGCTCAGTTGGTAGAGTATGCTGTTAATATAGGGAGGTCACAAGCTTGATTTTAAGTCTCACTGCCTTAGGTTCAAATCCCACTCACTTAGATATGGCTAATTTCACTACTAAAGGTAATGGTGGTATAGTTTGGATGCTAAAATGATGAAAAGATTGATACATTGAATGAGGTTTTACTGTCCCAGTCAAGAATATTTCACTTATATCGACATGTTGCAACTCGCAAGTTAAAGGTGAAGTGGCAAAATTTTGACCTTTGCAGTGTTCTCAGGGCAATGTGCAGGTAGGGTTCTTTAATGTGCTAAGCCTACCGTGACACGGAGCATCAGTTCTCTTCAGAAGAAACCAATGACTTTCATTTCTAAATGCAGAGTGATTAATGAAAGAACTACATATTTTCAAGTCATTGTCAAACTTTGATGAAGTTCAAACCCATGACCTCCCACATACAAAGTGAGCCACACTACCAACTGATCCACAGTAGTGGTAAATGATGCAAAAAGATGAAAGAACTGACCAAAAATATATGTAGAAATAAGAAATTGTAAAGTTATAAAGAATATTCACTATACAGTGTTGGTGGTAGCAATGGTGCCACCGTGGTGGCAAAATGTAAACAAAATAATGAATCTACAAAAATGAGGAATACCAATAGTGTCACAACATAAATTGAAAGAGAAACCCAGAATTCAATCGTTGCAGAAAAATTATATCTTCACTTATTACAGACAGGAGAAATTTCTAAAAAAAAAATATCTGAAAAAATTGAAGTCACGACATTTGGTTGTCTTGCATATCAATCAACTGTGACATTATTATTCTTTGACATGGAATCAAAGATCTAAAAATAGTAAAGGAAAAAATCCAATTGTAAGTTAGTCTAGCATTTATTGGGAATTGCTGGAAAAAAATGAATTAAAAAACTCAGAAATAGTACAGAAAAAATCTAAATGAAAGTAATTGTAACCTAATTGAGAATCACTGACAATAAATATGTAGAAGTGTTGTATTATAAAAATAAACAAGGATTAAACGCACATAGAGTCCAAACTGCACTAAAAGTCACCTCTATATAAGGGCCTCCTGCTTAAAAAGGCCAATAGAATTGTATCCAAATTGTTCTTTATTCGTATTATTTGAACCTGTATATAAAGGTCACCTGCCCATAAAATCCACTTTTACTGGTTACCTTGGGCGGCCTTTATAGACAGGTTAGATTGTAATGTGATTTTCTTTAACGACTTACATATTTATTCCTTATAAAGATGGAAAATTTCAACTCTCAGCTGAATCTGGATTTAAAATCCTGGATATTAGATTTTTGTTGCTGAGTGTAATAAAATACTTTAATTGGATTTTGAGATAATTGAGGTTAAATTTTAAGTGCGTTTGTTTCATTCTCTCCATCAGTTATATACCTTATTAAAACAATACAGGTTAAACTTTAATGACTGTTTTATTATTGCTGAGAACCATAACATCTGATTTTAAAATTGAAGCATCTAAAATTCACCTACAGGCAGAGTCATAAAGTAGGAGAAATTTTATGTCACCAATATTGAGATGTTTTGAATTTCTCCTCCAAAACTCATAAAAACAAGAAATAAAAGAATAAAATTTCCTAATTTGGTAATTTGAATTTGAAAACAGGTGAAATTTCTCATATTTTATTGTTTTCATTCATTAATAAATGAAAACAGAAATTCAAATAAAAGATTAAAGGGATGTAAAATGGTGGAAATAAACTCCATTTTTATGTTGTAATAATTGTTTCTGGTTTTTTAACATCTGCTAACTCAAACATCATGAATCATACCACATCAAACAAACAACATGTTATAATGAAAATTTTTTAAAACTTTTAATTTTATTTTAAAACATTACTCAGATCAGGTTTAATACAAAACCATCTCTCTCTCTCTCTCTCTCTCTCTCTCTCTCTCTCTCTCTCTCTCTCTCTCTCTCAGGAGTAGGTATGGTAAAGTGCCTCTGTTGCCCACAAAGATTAAGAAATCAGATTTTTCATCTGGTCAGTCATATTTAAACATCACTATACTAGCTGATTATTGTGGAAGTAACTGGTTCATTCCAATCCCACTTGGACATAAAGTTTGATAGTTCACTTTCTGATGGTTGGTGTTTTTTTCAGGGTACACTCAGCTTCCACTGACGGTCTCAATTTTAGAATTAACCTATCATTTTGACTTGAGAGTAAAACATCATTCCAACCAACAAACTAATTGAAAACTGATGTACAATCACACACACACACACACACACACACACACACACACACACACTGCATATGTAACTAATCAGGATATTCATTCAAATGTTGAATGGCTTAACCCCCCCCCCCTACCATGAAAACATGTGACCCATTCCACTACAAGATCATCATATACATATAAATTACCTCTGTTTTTAAATTCAATATAATGATACAAGTAAGGAGAAAACAATTCAATATTTCATGAAAAATTTATAAAACTTGTAGATAACATATTCTGTATATGTAATCATTATTAATATTCCTGTCTCTAATTCATCCATGAAATAAACCCGTGATTAAGTTATCATGGACAAAAACCAATTCTCCAAGAAAATAAACCAAATAAAGTACAACATTAATTGATATAACAAAGTATTACCATTTATTTCAACAATTTATCCTGATCAAGTGATAATGACAGATAAATATGGTAAAGAATAGCTAGGTGTGCAAATAAAATACAATAAATAAACGTTTTCTGATACTTTTATAAAAATACAAAAATGTTTTTGTTATCGTTAAAGGTCATTTGAAAATATTACCAATGTTTGAGGCAATTAAGCTTGATATTAATAACTTATTCTTATTGTTTGTGTATTTTTTACACAGAAATAGTCCTGTGACTCAGGATTTAGTTTAAATCTATGTAATTACTTCAGATTGGGAATAATTATACTTAATATAAATGCAAATAAGCTTCAAGTGTTTATATAGCCAATATTATATCTTGTTTATAGAAGTGTGCAAAATATCATAAATTCAAATATACTGATTTATTCTTCTGTAAGTAATTATCATACAAGTATATGTGCCTTGATTAGAAATATAGAAGATATTTAGTCCAAAAACAGACAAGTTCAAACCAAAACTCCAAACAGAAACTTAAGTTCTATGATCACAACAGAAACATTCAGATGCTCAAAAAAAGAAATTTCAGTCTAATGTTCAAATTATGATGATTATCTAAAATAAGATATCCCAAGTCTTGTGTGTTCTAAATCATAAGTGTTCCAAGATTTCAAAACAGATACCCTCAGTATTGTGTGTCACACAAAACAGATACCCAAAGTCTTGTATTCAAAACACAAATGTTTCAG
Source organism: Anadara kagoshimensis (assembly GCA_021292105.1). Classification (NCBI taxonomy): domain Eukaryota; kingdom Metazoa; phylum Mollusca; class Bivalvia; order Arcoida; family Arcidae; genus Anadara; species Anadara kagoshimensis. The sequence continues at coordinate 13,768,653 of CM037860.1, read as the reverse complement.
GATTTCAAATCAGATATTCCAAGTCTTGTGTTCCAAAACACAAATGCTACAAGATTCCAAATCAGGTGTTCCAAAACACAAATGTTCCCAGAGTATTGTGTTTAATACACAAATGTTCCAAGATTCCAAATAGAATACTCTAAGTCTTATGTTCCCCAACAAAAATGTTCATATATTTAAAAAAAAAGATACCCCAAATTCTCATGTTCTAAAACACAAATGTTCCAAGATTCCAAATCAGATATCACAAGTCTTGTGTTCCAAAACAGCAATGCTACAAGATTCCAAATCAAGATACTCCAAATCTTGTGTTCCCAAACACAAATGTTCCTAAGAGCATTGTGTTCCAAAACACAAATGTTCCAAGACCTCAAATCTTATATTCCCAAACAGAAATGTCCCCAAGATTCCAAAGCAAATACTCCAAATCTTGTATTCCCAAAGAGAAATGTTCACAACAATCAAAACAGAGGAGAAATGCCCCAAGATTCCAAATCAGATACCTAAAACACAAAAGTTCCAAGATTCCAAAACCAAACCTCAAGCCATATGTTTCCAATGATTATTGGAGGGGGTTTCACGGATATTTGACCCCCTTAATATTTATAAAATAAATTTCCACTCCTGAGTTTCAGAGTTAGACAAAGTAAGGGATTTGAAGCTTTATACATGTAGGAGTCAAAACTCCCTTCAAAAAGAGCTACCACAAAGTCACCATTAGAGGTCAAATCGGAGACAGATAGATAAGCAGATTTAAAGCATCCTAATGGCTATGATATAATATGACCATATATATACAAAAAATATGTATTATCTATCTTTGGGACCAAAATGTTAAAGCTATTTTCATGCAGGAAGGCAGTATTGATCTAATATTTGACATTCTGTAACTTCATACACCATTATAACGGGGAGTTTTCATCTTTTTTATGTCCAAACTATCAGATGTCTGTCCGATATTTAAGTATTAAATAGGTGTTTAGACATATAACCAGCCAATTATAGACTTAATAAATAATCTTCTTTTTCTTTCTAACTCACCCTCATCAGTGCTCTCATCTTCTGTGCCAGACGATGATATTGTAGCTGGGTCATCACCTACAAGAACCCAAAAACACAACTTCAGACTGATATATGACATAGGTCATCATCTTAAAATACACAAAACAATATTTAACAAAAAAAAAAGTACAAAAAAAAATTACCAATAAATAAAATAAAATAAAATGAAAAAAGGAATAAAACAAAATAAATAAATAAATAAATAAATAATTCAGATTTTGTAGGATGGGTTACTATCAACAGAAACTAGAACAATCAGTGAAGCTGACTTATTCCCCCACACACATTTTGTCTATGAGTCATGACCCTTGATTTATGTGCCTAAATTTGGTAAGCAACACATCATATCATGTTGGTTTACATTTTGGTTGGTCAAATTGGATCAAAATCCATTCATAGGCATGTCAGATATGGAGCAGGACAGGCACAACATTGATGCGGATGACAAGAGGGACAGACAGGGTGATTCCAAAATACCCTCTAAACATCATTTGAAGGGGGTGGGGGTTATAATTTGTCATCTTACCATCTAAAATTCTTCTAATTCTCTTTTTTGACATTATTTCTAGCTGTTCTAGACATCTCTGCTTCAATTCTTCCATTGGGAGATCCTGTTTAAATGAAACATGGCTTGTTAATAAAAGAGGAAAAAGATTCTGTTCAAATTACAGTAAGTGCAGTTAATCCTAAGAAAACCAAAAATGTTGTTTGCAAAATTAACCTGTGTAAGCTGAATACTAGACTTGTCTAAACCAAACAGAAACTTGTGTCTGGAAAGTGTTCAGCTATGACATTTTCTAATGTATCACCAAAACTGATTGATTACCAGTAATTTTTGTATTGAATAGGGTTTTACGTCCCATTCAGAAATATTTTACTTATATTGAGACATCACAAGATAAAAGTGGAGTGGCAGCAAATTTGACTTTTGCAGTACACTCAGGGCTATGTGCAGGGAGTTATTTTTAGTGTTCAAATCCTACTGTGACACAGGGGATCGGTTTCTAAAGTATCTTCTACAGGACCCTGTGATAATATTATAAATGCAGAGTTCTTTTCGAAAGAACAGTCACTACCTATTTTTAAAATAATGGTCAGACCCAGACAGGGTTGGAATCCTGACTTCACATGTACATAGCGAACACTCTAAAAACTGAGCTACTGAAGTGGTTGTATGAACAAAACTGTAACCAGAACTAAATAAATAGTCAACATTGGGTACTGATCAACATGAATTATTGGACTTTGGACACAGTTGTTTTTACTTCAGAGAAAAAGGCAGTTGTTGTTAATATAGAACAGTGAATGTTATAGGCATAGGCCATATCATATTAGCAAGCTGATAAAACCACATGCATAAAACATACTATGGTGCCATACTGTATACAGTAGGTTAGGAAATTTAACCGCACACTGAAAGTGGTTTCAAAGTTAGGATATTTTGAAAATTCTGTGTTATCAATTTTCAAGATTTGTGTTAACTAACACACAAACAATGTTATAATAAAAATATCAAAATGACAAAATGGACATTATTTTAGAGTTAGCTCCCCTGTTATACTCTAAAACTGTAGAAAATGATGGAAGGCTTCCTTCTCCTTTCCAAAAAACTCAAACAAAGTAGAACAATCATTTGTAAACATGTATCAGTTTAGTATGAAAGTCATAAAAGAGAGCACTTAACACACATGAATGGATAACATGTTAGCTACTGGAAGGCACAAGTGTTGAGGAAAAATGTTAAAAACATAATACATAATCTATAGCCTTTCAGAAACAAAAAGCAAAAAGACAAAATGATTGTCAAAATCTCTTTGACAAGTAATCAATTTGTCAAAATTTAAATTTAAAAAGAAACAGTACTGATATTACCCCGATATTAACCTTTATTTTTGTACTAACACGGAGGATAACATGACCTATTACCATGCTGTAAAATCACATGACCTATTACAGTGATGAACAATACATCAAAACATGGAGAAAAACGCTTTTTACAGATGAAACAAACGCCATTATAGATTTCACTAAGCCTACCATTGTAGGTTACGCTAAAACTCGTAAATTTCCTAAATTGAAAAATGAAATGTCAGGAAAATATGAATTTATATTTCATTTTTTGATCCATTTGATTCTTTGTAATTGATTGTACACTGAAATCTCATACAAATGTCACTTTAAATGGAAAATTTCAATCAAATCTGCAGTTAATGTATAGTAAAATTCAAAAACGTCTAAAAATATTGGTCAGTGAGCTAAGATATATCTTAAATAAACATTGAAATGATTGATCTAAAGTGATCAATCATTCGTGTAAATTTATTGCACTTTGAGGTCTTAAATACCAAGAAAATACAGATTGAGGAACTTATAGACATGTTTTTTTTTTCTATATGTGTTTTACTGTATATAAGTACAGTACAGACACGTCAAAAGTTTAACATTAAGTTACGAAAAGGAGTCATAGTTTGGCTGCTGAGTGGGCAAAAAAAGGCCCCAAAAAGCTTCAAAGAGATAAATAGCAGCAGTTGAAGAAGCTGCCAAGAGATAGTTAACGAGATGGTGTGCTGATTTGCCACTAATTCATTAGCTTAATGTTAAACTTCCAACAAGTCTATACTGTATAAGTTACTGTATATTGCTTTATTTTCACAGTGTCAAATTTTCGCGATTTGACAATGACTAGTGTATTTGCGGTGTCAAATGTTTGTGGTCTTCTTGAGCAACATTACTGAATGCCTCAAAATGCTGTATTTTCACGGCAGTTTTATTTTCGCGTAAATACACTGGACCGCGATTATAGCGAAAATAAACCACAGCCAAATATAAGCATCATACAGTATATAAATAAAAGATATTAAATTTTAAGGAATAATGCAACATGCATAAGGACCTGAAAAACATATGCTAAATCAAAGCTAGAAATTTTCTCAGAGAACCTTGTGTCCCTGACCCATAATTGTAACCTTTCCTGACCATGACTTTTAAGACACAGGCTTAAACCATGGACATTCATGAAATTCGTCCAAAGCAGCACACTCCACAGGTTTGTATCCCACTTTAGAAGATCCTAGAGTATGTTAAGAAAGTTTGTTAGTTATTTCTGAACACTCCAGTTTCCTCCATCATTTCAAAAACTGACCATATTGATATGGGTGAAATAATCTTGAATTGGACATTAACCACAATTTCGACTCACTATATCCATTCAAGTTTGATCATAATGCAGACAATTTGTGGTAGAATATCTTTTTGGAAGCATGGATCTCCAAATTTTAATATGGTTTATTGTTTTGAAAGCACAGGTCTTAAAAATTCTCTTGAGTCAACAACAAAATTGGTCTTAAGATCCCTTGTTACTCAACAAAAATTCCAATCATTGAGAATAATGAAAAAATACCTATCCTGAATAATTGAAAATTACTGATGTGATTTAAAACAACATTCAACCGACAAACTAACTTGGTCACTTGATCAATACAGCACAGGTTTAGTTGTTTTGAAGGGTTGTTCTTTTTATTGTTTTCTAAAAAAACTAAGTTTGGTGCTTGAAAATTACAAAAATAATAAATTTCTTAATTGGAAGTTAAGAATTTTATGTCATCTTTTAACCTAACATACAATTTACACAAATATTTGCTTTGTATTTAAGGAGACGTAATTAAGTACTTGAGATTTAAGGGTACATAAGACCCCCCAACTATGTTGAACTAACACAAAACCTATATATTTTTTATTATTTCAGTCTAACTCCTCCAGCGACTAAGTAACAAAAACTTCTAATTATCTCTAAGTTTAAATACCATTTTTATTTTTTCCCCCAATTTTCTTTATACTTCGTCTACAGGCATGTAAATTTGTATTTTTAATCAAAATCTGTTACAAACAGATGGCTGAAGTCTCCGTTCTGACAATTTAATTTTCAATTTTCATACCTACGGAAGTTGAAATCTAAATTTAAACCCTTCTACTAACAGATACAAGCTGAGCTTCCTTCCATTTTATCAAAATATTTATCAAATATATATACAAGCTTTGCATATATTAATGTTTATTTCACCAAAAACCATATGTTTCTAGAAGTCCAGAGGATTTGTAATTTAACCTCTAAACAATTCTGGCAGTTTATATGAAATTTTGACCCCTGTAGTATTAAGAAGATAGATAAACTTAAGAAACAGATGTTTTCAAGAGGAAGAATTCCTGCAATAATTTATTTTTCAAAATTTATTGGAGTAAAGACTGTTAGTTATTTGTACAATGGGATTTCAAAGCAATATGGTACCAATTAGCCCTTCTAACCTTATCATACTGCCCTCTAGTGAGTCAGATAGCTTTGAATATATCACACTTTTGATTTAAATTAATGTTGCCCTCCAGTAAAATAAAATTTAATCAAACAGAAAAAAACTTCCATGTGGCCTAAAAAAATCAATAAATGATAAATAATTATGATTGATATATGTATTAACTGTTGCCATGAAATTAAATTCCGAACAAAAATATATAATTATCCATAACATTAACACTAATAACATGGTAATTATTCTGTATATTTCTGAATTAAAAATCACAAAGTGTTTAGTTTTTGTACTCTGAAATTTAATCAAACACAAAAAACTTTCATCTGACCAACAAAAAATTCTAATCAATAAATGATAATAAATTTGATTGAAACATATGCAGTACAGACCTGTCGAAAGTTTAACACTGAACTTTAACGAAAAGGAACTCAAAGCTCAGCTGCCGAGTGGCTCAGATATCGATAACTAGTGACAGAAAAGCTGCCACGAGACAGAAAACCGCTGCCGAAAAGCTGTCCAGATATAGCCCAGATGAGCTGCAGATTTGGTACTTATTCGTTAGCTCAGTGTTAAACTTTCGAGTGGTCTGTACTGTGTATATGTTTAAACTGTTGCCATGAAATTTAATTGATAACAAATGGAGAAATCCTGCATCATTCAAATTCAAAGTAATCATTGAACCTTGAATTGAAAAGTAGGTTATATGAATTTGGTCATTCAAAGTGCTTTGGTTTTGCTTAGTTGTCGTTAAAAGTACCACATGTAGCTGATTTTTAATTACGTTTTCATCAATCAAAGCTCTTTATTCCGTCATGTGTTCAATTACCATTGATACAATACAAAAATATTAACCTATAGCATACAACAAATATGGTGAAAATCTGTTGAGCAATTTTCGATAAAATAAAGTTGAAGTCTTTCATATTTCACTGGTTTCCATGGTAACTGTGCCCATTTGGCCATCATAATGGTAACAATTTTGTAAAGTATCATTAAGTTTGGTTGACCATTGTGTGAAAGAAAGTGTAGACAAATTTTAGTAAATATGAGAATAAAAATATAATTTCGGGTAAAACAGTAAGCCTAATAGTAAGCCCAATTCACTCTTTGGGAGACTTAAATATATCATTACATGTAACATTTATACCAATAAAACAATGATTATTTGCTATATTTCTGAATTTAAAATCAGAAAGTTTTCAGATTTTTTCTCAGTTTGTGATATTTTTCACTTGTTCTAAAGAGAAAGTGGGACTGTATCATTTAAAAATTGGCTCAATTTTTGCAATTTGTATAATTGCTTCTAAATAACTAAGCTATCTGAAAACTGTTTTGAATCTAGAAATAGCAGAATTCTTTCTAGTTGAGTCTACTACTGCTAGTATCAACCAAGCCTTTGTTTCATCAATGAAACAGCCTAATAATATTTGAATTTGGTGTTGAATTTAAAAAAAAAAAAAACCATTTTGTGATCTATGAATAAGCAAATCTGTTACGGTACGTACATCAACCAAATTCAAAATCTGGCAGTATAATCACATCCACTGCTAATGACAGGAATAAAAAAAAGTTTTTAGTATAAAAGTGCACATAAGTCTGTTTACATCAACAAGATAGACTGATACACAATATATACTTATGTGTAGGGAAAAAAGCAATTTTCATCAGTTTCACTTAATTTCGATTCACTGATGCTTCAATTAAACTAAATAAAAAAGGAATAATTTGGAACAGCCTATCCATAAAGTTTTCCTCCAAATGATAGATTTTATAACTTATCTATTTCCAAACTTGATCATAAATGTCCTGCAGCTTTTATCATGGTCTAATTTACTTGATAACTTTGTTATGTGACTAAGTGACCATTCCGGCCAATTTACATACTTTAGATCTACCAATTATCTTTGCTGTGTTCCCCTCTATAGGATGCTGAAAATTTAATTTAGTGGACCTTACAAAATTTCCTACAAAGATCTATTAGAAATTTCCATTAGAAATCCAGACCATTAGCAAAATAAAAATATGTTCTGCTTCTTTTTATTCTTTTTTATTACTTGCCTTTAAACAAATCTTGTGTTACAAACTTAATTGTAGGACAATTTCTGCATGATGACCAGATCGTTTTACTCAAAATTACCAATGTCCAGCTGAAAAATATCTTTTATGACTGGTCATAAACAGAGAAAATTATCTTAGAGAAAAAAATTATACTGGTATTCTGACTCAAAAAAGATAAAAAGGTCATGAGTTTAGTCTAAATAGAAAAAAAAATATTCTGATATTCCTGACTCAAAAATGATAGAAGGTTGTGAATTTAGTCTAAATTAAAAAAAAAAAACATTATTATAGCTTGACTCAAAAAGATAAAATTCAAGCTTATGAATTTAGTCTAAATCTTCCAGTATTCCAGCTAGTCAACAGTTATAGAAACCTTTTTTCAGCATTTATTAGCTCATTAATGACATAAAGGTAACCACAAAAGAACAAGAAGACCAACAATTTTCCACCAATTCAAAACAGAGAATAAAGGAAAGAGTCCTCTTTAAGGCTTTCCACTTCCATTCAAGTTGTGTCAGTTCATAATGTTTTTAGTTTTAAAATAAGTTTGAAATAAGTTGCTTAGCAAAACATTAAAGGAAGTTTACTTTCAACTCACTTCCACCAATTATCAACTCTAGAAAGCTTCCATTAAGTATCTAATATTAAAACCTCTTCAGCTAACCTTCAGCAGTTCATGGTTTATCAAATGTCCATTTGCTCTTTGGTAGCAATAAACCAGTCCTCTCCAGCTACATTTTAGCAGTTGATGGCTTATCACTCTTCTTTTTCAGCCAAATTTCAGCAGTTGATTGCTGATCAATTTTCCATTTCCTCTATGGTAGCAAAAAAAGTCTCCTCTTTCCATATAATCTTCAGAAGCCTGTGGTTTATTTATTTCTATTTTCCTTATTTTAGCAAAAAAGACAGTCCTCTTTCAGTGAAACTTAGACTTTGCTTATCAACTTTTCATTCACCCTATAGAAGCAATAAAGACCACCCTGATTTCAGCTAAAAGCCGTATTCAACGGTTTATATTTTCCATTTCATTTATTTCAGCAGTTACTTGTCCTCTGTTCAGCTAAGCTGCAGAAGTTCACTGCTTATCAATTTATTTATTACCCCTATGGTATCAATGTAGACAGACTTTTTCGGTTAAACTTCAACAGTTTCTGACTTATCCACTTCCCCTACATGACACTTTTGTCTAACAATTATAAATCCAAAATTCAATTTATACAGACAATTTTTCTATCACTAAATGTAGAATCCCTGTACTATGAAGTGTTTTCTACCTGTACTTGATGCATTGTTTGAAGTTGGCATTTATAACAGCAAAAATGTGTAAAGCATCCTAAAGGTCAAGGTCAAGTAAGAACATAAATACTACTTGAACTAAGCATAGCTATGTTGTTTATGAAGAAGATTTTACACCAGGCTTCAATATCTATTTGTAAACTCCATCTGTTAAGTTCTGAATTAGATTTAACACACACATACACACAAAGTACATAGAAGATTAAGTGTGTATGATACCGTTACTTAATATGTGTAAAATATGAAAAAATACAATTCATGTATAAAACCATGAGTGTTCAAATAGCACTATCATGTACCATCAATTAGTGTTCAAATAGCACTATCATGTACCATCAATTAGTGTTCAAATAGCACTATCATGTACCATCAATTAGTGTTCAAATGATACTATTGTCTCTCAGTAATGAATGTTCAAATATCAAATTAAGTGTTAAGTGGAACTATTGTCTATACCCAATGAGTGTTTAAAATGACACTTTTGTATATTTCCAATGAGTGTTCAAATGACACTACCATCTACCACCAGTGTTCAAACAGCACTATTGTCTATCACCAGTGTTTAAATGACGCTATTGTCTATCACCAGTGTTTAAATGACACTACTGTCTATTGCCAATGAGTTTTCAAATGACACTATTGTCTATCACCAGTGTTTAAATGACATTATTGTCTATCACCAGTGTTTAAATGACACTATTGTCTATTGCCGATGAGTTTTCAAATGACACTATTGCCTATCAAAAAGAGTGTTCAAACTATCAAATTGTGCAATTGGCACTATCCTTTATAACAAATGAGTCTTCAATTGGCACTATTATCTATCATCAATGAGTGTTCATATGAAACTATTGTCTATCACCAAAGAATCTTCAAATGGCACTATTGCCTATCACCAATGAGTGTTCATATGGCACTATTGTCTATTACCATTGAGTGTTCAACTGACACTATTGTCTATCACCAGAGTGTTCAAATTACACTATTGTTCATCACCAATGAGTGTTCACATGTCACTATTGTCTATCACCAATGAGTGTTCATGAACCTCTATAATCAAAGAGTGTTCAACTGACACTATTGTCTATCACTAATGGTTGTCCAAATGGCACTGTGTCACCAATGTGTGTTCATGAACCTCTATAATCATAGAGTATTCAACTGACACTATTTTCTATCACTAATGGTTGTCCAAATGGCACTGTGTCACCAACGAGTGTTCAAGTGGAACTATTGTTCATCACCAATGCGTCTTCAAATGTATTTTTAATCATCAATGAGTGTTCAAATAGCACTATTGTATATCATCAATGAGTGTTCAAATAGCACTATTGTCTATCATCAATGAGTGTTCAAATAGCACTATTGTCTATCATCAATGAGTGTTCAAATGACACTATTGTCTATTATCAATGAGTGTTCAAATGTCACTATTGTCTATCATCAATGAGTGTTCAAATGTCACTATTGTCTATCATCAATGAGTGTTCAAATAGCACTATTGTCTATCATCAATGAGTGTTCAAATGTCACTATTGTCTATCATCAATGAGTGTTCAAATAGCACTATTGTCTATCATCAATGAGTGTTCAAATGTCACTATTGTCTATCATCAATGAGTGTTCAAATAGCACTATTGTCTATCATCAATGAGTGTTCAAATGTCACTATTGTCTATCATCAATGAGTGTTCAAATGTCACTATTGTCTATCATCAATGAGTGTTCAAATGTCACTATTGTCTATCATCAATGAGTGTTCAAATGTCACTATTGTCTATCATCAATGAGTGTTCAAATGTCACTATTGTCTATCATCAATGAGTGTTCAAATATCAAATGTGTGTACTAGTAGCACTATCATCTATCACCAATGCTACCTTGGTTTTATTCTTTGAGCACTGTATGTGTTTAGGTATTGGGTCACTTGCTTGATTGAAACCACTGTGGTAGCTAAGTTGGTAGAGTGCTTGCTCCGTATGTGGGAGGTCATGGGTTTGAACCCTGACTGGGTCAGACCCAAGACTTAAAAGTAGGTAGTGACTGTTCTTTCGCCAAGCACTGGGCATTACAAAATGAAAGTCACAGTTCTTTTGGATGGGAACTTAAAACAAACAAGGTCCTGTGTCGTGGTAGGCTGGGCACGATAAAGAACCCTGCTGTATAATGCCATCAGCACAATGCACAGGCAAAATTTCTGCACCTTCACCTATAGCTGGTGACATCTTGATATAAGTAAAATATTCTTGACTGGGATGTTAAACACCATACTCAACTCAACTTGCTTGATTAAATTTTGTTTTCTTCAAGTTTTTTCATAATTAGACTTTATACATGCTTAAATTCAGGACAATCAGCTAAACTAATTTCAGCCATACAACTTGTTTCTAAATTATTGTTAAAAAAATTTCAAATTAAGAGTCAAAACTGAAAATTCATGACAATAAAAGGGATTATTTATCGAGATAGGAATTTTTTTTTTAATTTCAGTGCAAAAAACATGTGCACATGTGTGTATATGCTGTTGTACATGCATGTATTAATATCTGAGAGTGAGAGGAAAAAACAAAAGACTTAAACGATTTATCACAGTATAAACTATCCAATTAATTCCAAGACGAGACAAAAACGAAATCCGTGAAAAAAATGAGACGTATCAATATGCAATTTAAATGAAATATGTGATGATTGAATGTCAGATTGATTAGTCTCCATATTTAACTTTAACTATAGCTCGTGGTGAGATTGAAATTAGTTTTCTAGTATTAAAACAAAGATAATAAAAATTCTAGCCAGTACTACAAAGCCATCAGTCTACTGCAATTAAACAAGTCTACGACATCAATTTCTGCCAATAATGTAATCTGCTTGGCTTGAAATGATTATAAAATTCTTATGAGACTGTCAACAATTGTCCTAAATCAACGTAGACAAACAAAATTCAATCTGCATACAAATGAAAAAATTTCCACAATTTTGGAATACTTTCAATCGTCTGACCTAATATATCCATTTTTAGAACGAACTTTTAAAGCCCGGGGTTTCACAGACTGAGACAAACATCCCTGTTCTGTTTGAAGTAAACAGCTCGCCATATTAATAATTAAATTTGGGGTTCAGTTCAGAAGCAATTTGCTACATTGCCTTAGCCACAGAAATGAAATTTATTGGAATAAAATCTTCTACTTCATTTCCACGATGCAGACAGACATCTCAAGCGTGTACAATACAAAATGTCTAATGAGTTTAAAAGATAAAGGTCATATAATTCAAAAAAAGTCTAAATGGGGAAAAAACCGTCCATAAATTTTAAGTAAATGATTTCTGTAGTGAAAAGATTTTCTTGTCTATGATTGTGGCTGATACAGCTATCTAACAATAGGCTTATTGTGATGTTTTGTCATCAATATACTTGTCTCTTTTCAGCTGGTGTTTTACACTGTATCAGTTTACACATTACATTGTAGTGTCACAATACCGATATACATGATATGTTATGTCTAAGAATTTTCCTTTTACTGAAGAAAAATATGACAAAAAATAAAGAAAACTGATGATTTAATTTTATTTGGAATACTTTATGGGGATTATATGGAATTGGATACAATTTTTTTTTCTATCCTTGGATTGAAACATCAGTCATAGGTTATATAAAAGAAAACTATACAAAATAAATGTTTTAAGAAAAAAGTCATAAAATAACAGAAAAAAACATCTAAAATAAATTCATTAATTCACATATTTTTTATTATTAATGTATTAACTACCATTTGATCTTTTTTTTAAAAAAACAACAAAAACAATTTAGAATGGAAACATTTGGCACATACAATCTCAGTACTGGATTGTTTAGTTGCCACAGAGTTCAGATTATGTTTCCCAGAAAACTGCCAAATTTATAGAAATTATGACATCATTAAGTCAAAATTTCTGATGAACAGTCTTTTTCTGTAAAAATGTAGTTGATTACCTTGGTGATTGCATGATCCGGTCCGGATATCGTTCCGCACCAAATGCTTCTTATTACATGTATTATACAATATTTATATGGTTAATTTTTCTTTATTAGGACAGAGATGAGGACAATGGGTACCTTAGCACTGAATTTTAACTGGTAGAATGCTAGTAATTAGCACTAGACAAAAGGTCTAAGGACAGAATACAGAAGTAATGGAGTACAGTGATGGTGTTTTCTGCAATATCCAACATTCTGAAGATTATTAAGAGACCAAAACCTATAGTTGAACCTGCCTTAAAGGTCACCTCTATAAAAGGGCCATCTGCTTTTAAAGGCCAGTGCAATTTTATCCCAATTATTTTTTTTTTATTTGAGCCTGCATATAAGGGCCACATCCCCCAACAGATCAATTGCACTGGTTCCTTAAATGGCCTTTATAGACAGGTTTGACTGTAGTTGGATTGCTTATTCAGTAAGGAATACTGGTGTGACCTAAAAAGCATGTGGATTACTTATCTCAAATTTCATTATTGCTATATGAAGCTCTGTTATTTTATAACATGTGTTGACATTTTCAGTTATTTTTTACATATTAAGTCTAAAAAAATTCAAATAAAAACAGGCTATTGAATTCAGATGATTTATACCATGAATAATTTCATCTACTGAAATAAAACAATTGCCCTTTTTTTACCTAAATATGCATGAAGGTTTTGTAATTTAAAAACATTAACTTTTAAACAATTATGCTGCTCTCCTCAAATCATGGGCCATATATTGCTCACATAAGGACACCAAAACTGTGATAACATATGGCACTCAAAGAACCGATTTTTAAAATTTGAAAGTCAAGGTTTTCCACATTCCTATATTTTATGTACTGATATTATAATTGAAGTTGGCTAAAGTTTGACTGTTCTTTATTGTAGGGCTTTTTATGTAGTGATGCTTTCAGTATGTATATGAAATTTCAAGCTTCTAGACCTTTTCTTTTATGAGGATAAGAAGTTTCAAGATTTTACAACTTTAGGTAACATTGATATTGTCTTATAAGTTTCAAGCTTCTAGGCTTTTAAGTTCATGACACCAAAATGTTTAATGATTTTACTACTTTAGGTCAATGTTAAGTCAAGGTCAACCAACTTTGGAAACTTGAAAAGGCTTGGGTCTGGCAACATCAGTGCAAGTTTGTTTTCACAGGTTTACCAGTTTTGGAAAAATTGTTTAAATAAAAAGTTTACAGACTACACACATCAGATGATGCATAATGGAAGATGGACAAGTATTGATTGATTGATTAAAATAAATGAGGTTTTATGTCCCAGTTATTTTTTACCTTTGCAGTGTGCTCAGGGCAATGTGCAGGGGGGGGGGGGGGTTAAACATGTCACACCTGCTGTGGCACATGGCATCAGTTTTCAAGGTCTCTTCCAAAGGACCCTGCGACTTTCATTTCTAAATGCTGAATGCTTGGCAAAAGAACAGTCACTACCTATTTTAAAGTCTTGGTCAGACCTGGCTGGGTTTCAAATCCACAACCTTCCACATACAAAGAGAGCACTCTACAAAATTAGCTACAGTATTAGTGATGATGGACAAGTAGATCATTTAAATAGCTAATCTTGACCATTTACCCAGGTGAGCTAAAAAAACAAGTTTCTAGGTGATAGATAGTCTAATCTGTTTGGTCTATAGTTTATCTATGTTTGTAGATAAGGTTCCACAAGGCCATGAGCTCAAATCCCAGCGATGGTAACTGTTAATATATTATTTATAATTTCAAATTGTATTTCATTGTGATAAGCGTGATAACAAAACAATAAACTATGATCAGATATTTTAAAATGCCGAATCTATTTTTTTTTTTATTTCACAGGAGATTTATTTTGTCTGAAGCTTATCAGGGATTTCAAATATCACACATGACTTTGGTTATACAATATATAGTTTTTGCACAAATTTTAAGTAGTGTGATATTAACTATTGAACTAGAATTAGAAATTCAAATATTGCAGTGATTAGTGCAGTGGAATGGAGCAAAGGAGTTTTGTGCATCAGTTAAGAATTGTTCACTTATATCAAGACAGTCAGTTCAGAAATGGAGGAGGAAACTGTAGTGCTTGGAGAAAATCAAGCGAACTGACAATCTGTCTCACAATAACAAGAGGCCCATGGGCCTTAACGCTCACCTGAGGCAGAGTACATATCTTTTGCAGAGGTTCAATGACATTAATAAAAGAGAATATCAAAATTTTCAGCAGTAAGGGCCAATAATATGCAAGTATTTTTGCAAATTAATTATAATAATTATTATATAAGTATGCTATATATAACATATCTAAAGTCTAGCTACAATATGTTATTTATAAACAGCTAAAACATCTGTATATTAAAATGTGCATTAGGCCAATACCTACAATATTCCAATATACATGCCTATACAAAAAGTTTATAGTTTTTGAGATAATTAACCATTTAAGTATTCATTCGCATTTATGACCTTGACCTTTGAACTTATGACCTTCATTCATATATCAAAATGATCGTTGTGCAAATACCTACAATATTCTAATATATATGCCTATACAAAAAGCTTATAGTTTTTGAAATAATTAACCATTTTAATATTTGTTTGCAGCTATGACCTTGACCTTTGAACCTATGACCTTCACTCATATATCAAAATGATCGTTAGGCCAATACCTACAATATTCCAATATACATGCCTATACAAAAAGTCTATAGTTTTTGAGATAAATAATCATTTCAGTACTTGTTTACATCTGTGACCTTGACCTTTGAACTCATGACCTTTATTCATATATCAAAATGACCATTGGGTCATTACCTACAATATTCTAATATACATGCCTATACAAAAAAGTTTATAGTTTTTGAGATAATTAACCATTTAAGTATTCATTCAATCTATGACCTTGACCTTTGAACCCATGACCTTCAATCATATATCAAAATGATCGTTAGGCCAATACCTACAATATTCCATATACATGCCTACACAAAAAGTTCATAGTTTTGCAGATAATTAACTTTTTTGGTAAACTTGTACATCTGTGACCTTGACCTTTGAACCCATGACCTTAATTGATATATCAAAATGATCGTCATGTCAATACCTACACATTAACCAAAAATCCTACATTATTACACCAGAAATGTTTAAAAAATAGCATTTTTTATCAAAGGTCAAAAACTGGGACATGACCTTGACCTTTGACCTTGAATTCAATCGGAAAAAATCGCAAGGACAAGATCAACAGTGAAAACTCCATACAATTATCTTCAGCCATTATGAAGTTATAACAATAAATGTCTCATTTTAAAAATTACATAATTTTACACAAAAAACGCGTACCTATTTTTCGTCCAATTTTCATGAAAAACACATTTTAGTGTATCTAGGTATCCTAAATCCAAAAAATCTAATCAAATTTTCCTGCACCTTTTGGTTTAGAGAAGAAGATTTTTTTTGTCTTTTGGCTATTTATAGTAACGGCAGCCATATTGTTGGGCGTGGTCCAACCCCGAACACAATTTTGAAAGCCTGTTACCCAGGCATAATAATCACCAAGTTTCATCAAATTTGGCTCAGTAGTTTTGGAGGAGAAGATTAAAATGTAAAGTTTACGCACGACGGACGACGGACGGTGATAGATAGCAATAGCTCATCTGAGCCTTTCGGCTCAGGTGAGCTAAAAACTGCCCTAAGTGGGTTTTAACCTAGGCAGTGAGAGGTACTGTAAGCCCACTTTAGACCTCTTGGTACTTGGAATTTCCTAGTGGGATTCTAACCCAAGTAGTGCAATGCACTATGTTTTGTAAGCCTGCACTTAGATAATTTGGCCATGAAGGCCTATTTTCCAAATCTCCAATGACCTAATATACCATGTGCTCAGACAGTCTATCAGATAAAATTTTGAAGATTGAATGAAAGACACCAAGATGATTTTTATCCTAAAGTAATCATGATTCATAAATATTAATTAATATGTAAGTTTATACCTTAAGAATGTCGGGTAGATTACGCTGTAGACTTGCTCCTCTCAAACAGTGAAACATTTGTTCCATCATTTCCTGTCTGTCTCTAATGTATGATCCGATTGGCTGAAGATCTTTGTCAAGGTCAAGATCAGAATCGTTCTCGCTGTCTTCTTCATTCTTCTTTTTCTCTGTCTAAAAGTAAAATGACAATTACTAATAAACTTCCTTATACATTGACTGCCATTAAAACTGAAGAACAACAACAGGTAATTCTTTCTCAAACTCTTAGGGCCAAATATAGAAAGTACTGTCATGTGTTTCAAGACACCTGCCCATGAATGCCACATTCTTAGACTTTATAGACAATACCAGTACTGGTACTAGTTTTTAAAACCAAACAACAAACCCTTAACCTAACTGCTTCAAATGTGAAGTAAAGTAACCATTTCTGTTCTCTCTTCATCATTCTAGTAGTGCGCCCCCCCCCCCCCCCCAAATTTATGTCATTAACAACACATAAGACATTACAATGGACAATGTCTACATGAACTTAATTCTATAAGACGTAAGAGAGACAGAGTTGAGTAATGGTATTTAACGTCCCAGTCAAGAATATTTCACTTATTGAGACATTCCCAGCTATAGGGGAAGGTGCAGCCTGTGCGTTTGGCTGATGGCATTTTACAGCAGGGTTCTTTAGCATGTCAAGCCCACTGTGACATGGGACCTTGTTTATTTTAAGTTCCTATCTGAAAGAACCATGACTTTCATTTGTAATGCTGAGTGTTTGGCAAAAAAAAGTCACTACCCATTTTCAGGTCTTGGGTCAGACCCTGTCGGGGTTCAAACCCACGATCTCCTATTTACATGGTGTGTGTGTGTGTGTGTGTGTGTGTGTGTGTGTGTGTGTGTGTGTGTGATGACTTCAATTATAATCCTTGCACACTTTAATTTAAAAGCCAGCAGTTATCTAAACACAGCATAAATGTAATCATTAAAAGTCAAACTCATTTCATCAAAATATCAACTCATTAAAAATTATCTTCCTTCGTAATTGCTTTTATCCAAAGTTAAATTAAAACACCAAAATTGAAAAAAAAATTAAACACACTCATTAAAATTATCTTTGATAATGATTGCTTTTATCACAAGTTAAATTAAAAATGCCAATATTGTAAAAAAAGAAACAAAGACTCAAATGTATCAAGAACTGCTGTATGCTGCTGCACGATGCTGCAGTTGGATTTTTTTGACAGCTGAGGTGATGGTATTAAGTAGATCAGCTGCTTATACAGAGATACAGACAAAAGGAAGCAGGCACTTAACTTAGATTTTACTACAAGAGATTTGGAAATAAACTAGCATGAATTTGATAGTTTTATTTGAATTTCTGAATTAATTGAAAACAGCGGATTTGTCAATTAAACAAACAGTGACTCAGGCATGACACATGTTCAAGATGGATTGGCAAAGGAAATTAAATTTAATAAAAACAATTTGGCTTCTAGCAGTTCAAATTGAAATCTATCATTCAAGTGATAAATCTCTTTACAACTCAAATTTGAAAGGCATGACAGTGAAATTTCTTGAAAAAAAACCTTTTTATTGATTAAATTTAGTGCCGCAATGGGCTTAAAAATTGATCCTAATCGTGCAATGACGGCAATAAAAAGAACCGATTCCAAATTCATTTCATTTTACTTCATTTTAGTCATATTTTATAAGAATTCATGAAAGCATGCCCTTTAGTTAATCAAATGATTCACAATGATATTTCTCCGGGAATGGTTTTTTCGCTGTTTTTTTTTAAATTGAACTGCTTTTTTTCCGGTTATAAATTTGTCGCTGCTTTATACAGATAATTACATAATGTCAGACACTGATACACAATACTGGAAACAGACAATCATGGCCTTAAGTAAGAAAAACACAATTCAGATGGGGGGAAATACCATTAAATTTTTCATGTAAGATGCTATTATAGGAATGTGGTCTAGAAGCTCTTATTAAAGAAAAAAAATCAAGCCAATTTGAAATTTATACCTCTATATGTTACATGTCAATTGTGGTTGTCAAAGGAAATTGTGTCGTTCTTAAAGGAACTTACTAAATTTCTTAAGTTGTAACATGTAAAAATAAAATCTAATTGAAGTTGATGATGTTGAATGATGTTATGAATATTTACAAAGAAACGCTGGAGTGTTAAATGACATCTGTCAATTTGATGTTAAAATGTTTGATTTTTTGTAACCAAGGTCCCCTAACAGTAAGTTTAATGTCATTTGTCATTGATATTGTTTTCTAGAATGTCTGGGACAACCCACAGCTCTGTCTGGATTGGATGATATTTACACCTAGTATAGACCCTTGTGACCTTCAAGAGTGATGTGAACTGATGAGATTTTATCGTGGGTCAATCTAAGATTTAGATTTGTTAAAAACAGACTGTCAACATGAGATAATAGTCTGGATATACAGTGGGAATGGTGTTATATTTATAACAAGATGGTCAGTTTGAGAATAGTAGAGAAAAGATGAGTTCATGGAAAATCAACTTTCCATGTGGGTCAATTTGTTAGGATAGATTGTCTATACGAGATAATAGGAATAGTGTTATAGGTCACAGTATACATATTTCAACATGGTTAGTTTGGTAGATGGTTTGGTAATGGTAGAGAAAACATGAGTTCCTGGAAAACCAACTTTCCATGTGGGTCAATCTAAGCTTTAGATTTGTTAATATAGACTATCAACATATGGTAATAACAATGGGTATATAGTGGGAATAGTGGTTCAAGACACAGTAAACATATATCAAAGTGGTCAGTTTGGGAAAGGTAGAGAAAACTTGAGAGTTCCTGGAAAAAACAACCTTACATGTGGGTCAATCTTAGCTTTAGATTTGTTGGTAAAGAAGTATAGACTATCAACAAAAGAAAATAAAGTCTGGGTAAAAAGTGGGGATGATGTTTCAAGATATATATATATATATATATATATATATATATATATATATATATATATATATATATATCAAGGTAGTTAGTTTGTAGAGAAAATCTGAGTTTCTGGAAAACCAACTTTCAATGTGGTTCAATCTTTTTAGTATAGACTGTCAACATGAGATAGTAAAGTCTAGGTAGTGGGAATGGTGTTTCAGTATACATATATCAAGGTGGTCAGTTTGAAATGTTACGGAAAACCCTGAATTCCCGGAAAACTAACTTCTGGTGTTGTTTAATCTTAGCTTCAGATTTGTTGTGATAGGCTATCACCATGATACAATATGAGTAGTTATTGGGAATAGTGTTTCAAGACACTGTATACATATATAAAAGTGGTCGGTTTGGGAATTGTAGAGAACACCAAAGTTCCTTAAAAATATTTATGTATGTCAATCTTAGCTTCAGACTATCTATGCGAGATAATATAGTTTGGATGTTAGTAGGAATGGTGTTTAAGACACTGTATACATATATCAAGGTGGTCAGGTTGGGAAAGGTAGAGAAAACATGAGTTCCTAGACATCCAATTTTCCATGTAGCTCAACCTTAGCTCCAGAGTTGTTAGGATAGGCTATCAACATGATATAAGACACAGAATACATATTTCAAGATGGCTAGTTTGGAAATGGTAGAGAACACCCGAGTTCCTGGAAAATCAACTTTCCATGTGGGTCAATCTTGGCTTCAGATTTGTTAGGGTAGACTATCAACATAAGATAATTAAGTCTGGGTAGTACAAATGGGATTTCAAGACAAAGTATACATAATATATCAAGGTGGTCAATTTGAAAATGGTAGGGAAAACCTGAGATCCTAGAAAACCAACTTTCCATGTGTGTCCATTCTTAGCTTCATATTTGTCAGGATAGACTATCCACATAAGGTAATAACATCTGGGTATATAGTGGGAATGGTGTTTAAGGCACTATATACAGATATCATGGTGGTCAGTTTGGAACTGGCTATAGTGTTGTCACAAACTAATTAGAATTGCATTGACCTAGAAATGATAGAAATGATGTTAAGTTTCACTGAAATCTGTCCAGTAGTTTTGGAGGTGTAAACAATGCACACATATATATGCACACAGACACACATATACAAATACTGCTATGCCATAAGCTCACATGGGCTTTAAACCAGAAATCCAACATGTATGCCGGTCCCAAATAATGTTATCCAGAATTTATTTTCATCACAATTAAACCATACATGTAAGCATACCTTTTTACCAGATGACTTTTTAAGTTTTTTGCCTTTCTTCTTGGAGATTGTCTTTTTACGTTTTGATCCTTTGACAGGAGATTGGTTATCCTTGGTAGAATCTCCTACCATTTTTACACTTCCTTTGGGCTTTGGAAATATATCTGGACAAACTCTGTGTAAAGAGGTTTTGACCATATGAACTTCATCCATGATCAGACCTACAAAATATTTAATTATAAATAATGAACTGAACTGTTATCACAAAATAATTCAGTTGATAGAGTAAATTGGAGAGGGAAAATGGAGTTTCACCTTTCCATTCAAGATTCTTTCACTGATATGGAGACAGTCAATTTAGGGATGGTGGAGGAAACTGGAGTGCCTAGAATAAGCATTGACCTCCTTTGGACACTTGTGACTGGGCTGTTAACTACATTACTTCCATTCAAATACAATCTGTATATCAACCACTAGCAAAAATTAGCAACACTGGTTGAATTAAAAACAAGTTCTGAGTAAGATCCAGGGGTAGGATTTGAACCTTGACAGTGAGATATAATGTGATCTGCAAGTCAGCACTTAAGACAATTCAGTTATCACAGGTCTGTTAGAAATTAGTGGTTAGCAACCATTGTATCGCATATATCTGTGGTATGGTAGCAAGGTTGAAAACAGAAAGCTTGTTACTGCTTATTGACACAGTTACATTGCAAAGGTGATGTTAACTCATATATCAACATGAGTATTGCATGAATCAAGTATGAAATTTAGAACTAATTAAAAAAATAAGTTAAAACCCTTTGGCAAATTTAAACATATATATCTAAATATACATGTACAATGTACTATGAAAAAAGATGAATCTGTTTTTTTACAAAATTTTTTAAAGAACATTTCTTTTCTTTTCTTAAAGCATGGTCAAGTAAATTCAAAGCTGTTTGGAATATGGATAGCAGGATCTTGTTGCATTCTTTAGGATTGGATAGAGAGCTAGATTCTCTAAGTTAACTCAATGTTATGACCAGAGATAATGACCATCAGATATTATCCTCTACATGTGGTATGTCAACCAATGTGCAGAGACTGACCCCCCAAAAATTTATGTTCTCTGAGCAAAGGCACTGACCAATCAACTTTTAGAGATATCAAACAAAACAAAACATTTACAAGATATATAATTTTGTCAAGGCAAAATCAATGACTGAAAAATTGTACAAATAAAATGTGAAATTCACTAATTATCAATTATCCAATCAATCAATCAATCACTAGATTAGCTGTTCAAACTCCAATTCAAATCAATCACATCATCAGAAACTGATAAAAATATGTTATCAGGATGAAATCATTGATTATATCCCAGTGGCAAATGGCAAAACTTCGGGAAAAAAATGATCTTTTTTTATACATGCATGTTTAAGCACCATGAGGGAGGGCCAAAACAGTCTTTTTTTTATTGTGTGAATGAGGGCAATATGTCTGGAATGTATTGATTTTCCCATGTAAAAATCCATTTTATAGCCAAGTTTCGCATTTGGAATTCATATATAATAGTCATTCTGTTTTCATGTATTATAGTAATAATGATAAAAAACTTATTTTATTAAACATAAAAAACATATTTAATATGATATAAAGTGTATTCATAACTTCAGGCAATATATTATAACTAAAATCATGACATTATGAAAATTTGTTTTTTTATTGCTATTTATATATTTATCTAACTCTTCATGGTATTCCCAAACTATCAAAAAAATGATAAAACTTTTTTTACTGTTTTACAGAAATGGCATTTTATGGGAATTCAAATTTTTTCCGATCAATAAAGTTAAATAGTAAAGTTTATGTAAATCATTATGCTCAATAAATGGTGTAATTTGAAGAAAGACTAAGCAAGCTTTAAATACTGGATTATATGGGTTTTTTGTAGTTTGTAGTTTAAATTTTACTTATACCTAATGGATGAAAAAGTTGCAGTTTTTTGTCCAGGTTTGAAAAGTTTATAGCCCGCACCCCATCCCAGACCCACTACATTGTTCATCTGTGGACTATTGTTATGATCTTCCTACATTAATTTAGATTTTTAAAATTTTATCCTTTCAATAAAATAATAAGGGTATTCATCTTTGTTTTCTCTTCTCATCAATTTCTTAGAATATTATTTTTATTGCAGCAGCAGAAAAAAACCATTTCACTCAACAAGTTTTCATCTTGAAAAATATATATACGACTTAAAATTTGTTTAAGTCTCAACAATCAATCAGGGATATAGATGTGTCTAAAGACTTCTTAAAGAAAATTGTCTGAAGAAGTTGCTAGTGAAAAAAAGTTGAAAACAAGCTTATTGATTGATAAAACAAGTTAACAACAAAATAAATGGTTTGTATTTCAGACTCAGACAACCAATGAATTTTTTTTACTGAATTAAAGAACACAATTGACTTAATGACACATTTTTTTCTTTTTTTAAATGAATTAAGAATGCATTCTCATATTTCTGCCTTAAAAAAGAGAAAACAGGTCTCGGAAATCATCCGTATTATCTATTTTAAAATCCGTCTAACACCTGCAACTAAACTCAATGAATTAACTAAAAAACAGTCTGATTAAATGATTTTATTCGATAATCAATTTGATGTAAAAAGTGAAAACGAATTCAATCATTGTCAAATTACGTTTGACTTAAGATCAAATTTACACAACCACAATTATTCTCTTAGATGTTTTTTATTTGAAACTTTAAATTAAAGTTAATGGGAAATATCAAAAGATTTATCTGAACGAATTCATCATTTAACGGCTTTTTAGAGGCTAATCAGATGTGATCAAGACTTCTTATGTAATAATGTAGCGTAAAATTTACACTAAAATAGATCGATTTTTATTTAACTCCTACATCTATCCTGATTTAAAAAATGGCAAACATTTTTTTTCTATAAAACCAGCAAGTTAACAAAAGTTGTCTGCTACTTTTTTTGGACTTGGATTAACTTTGTCGTCTACTTCAAATGATTTCACATTTTTTAAAAATATATTTTGCATTACATAACAGTCCATTATCACTGCCTACTTTAAGAAATTTGTCTTCAACTTGAAGATCTGCTAAAAGAGCTAGGCAAACATTATCAAAGTGGGACTGGTTTGACTTGTGTAGTACGTCTTTTTCTGCATAGCAAGGAATAGTAAGGAGCCTCAGAGACCAAGTGGTTTAAAGTCTTGTCTTAAACATCACACTGTTTCTTACTGCCTGGGCTCAAAATCCACTCTGGCAGATATTAGTGTGAGAGAGTTTGTCAGTTTGCTTGTTCAAAGGTTGATGGTAGCTCCAGTCTCGTGAACTGACTGCCTCAATATAGGTGAATGAATTCTCCACTGACTGAGATGTAAACGACATCTTTGCTAGACATTAGTATTCTATTCCACTCCACTCAACAGTGAAAGTTTAACTTAAGCTTTCGTAATTGGTGGACAACTCAAGCTTTTAGCACAATCACTAAAATACTTGTTTCCTTTGATCTTGGGATATTCTGAAGGAGGGAATGACTAAAGAGATTCAAAGTGAAATTTTGAGTTTGTGTAGTTCTTCTCTCAAAAGTGTCAATTGTCACTTCAAATCAAACACTAACATACCAGTCCATGTCCAAAGCACAATTCCAAAAGAAAAGTAAAAACTTTGAAAAGTGCCAAATTAAGTTAAACCTGTGAACTTCCACTAGAGAAGTGAAGCTATGTGCTTCAGAAAGGTATGAACTTTTTATCTAGCTAGCTATAAATGTTATGCAATTTCCACAACTGTTACAGGCAGCAACTTGATTGTAGAAAGGAAAGACACATAAGAAGGAAGGGGGGGGGGGGGGAGTATTCGTGTGTACACTTTAGTCAAGAATACTTCATTTATACTGAGGCCATCAGTTCCTGAATGGTGAAAAAAAACCAAAATACTCAGAGAAACCTGACAGACCTTTGACAAATGAACTGATAAATTTTCCAAAACTGGGGTCCAGTCTGACTCAAATCTAGATGGTAAGAAGCAATGTGAGCTGCATAAAAAGGGGATACTATAATTCAAGGCTGAATAGCTCATAGAAGACCCTGCAAGCACTTTTCAGTCGTCACACACACACACACACACACACTTTTAGTGCCATTTGGCCAGGTGAGCTAAAAATCACAATACTTTGTAATATAATCATAAAATCTATTGAAATATATTACAATAAATTAAAACAAAACAGGAAATAAAATCCAAGTAAAAAATTTAATTAAAACAAAAAAGTGCAGAAAAGTAATAAAATATAAATTAATTAAAATAAAAATGTACTTTTTCAAAAGATGGATATAAAGATAAGAAAAAAATTATCAGTGACTGTGCATATTAAATAGATGTGTGTGTCCCAACTGTATAATGAAGGATTACAAAGAAACAATCAACAACAAATCTGAAAGAATAAATCAGTCAGTAGAAGTTAAAATATCTGAGATTCTAGTAACATTTTACATCTGGATATCCTGCATGGATGACAAAAAATTATAAAAAAAAATTGGTACACATGCCATCATAAATGCACATAAATTGTACCTATTCTGCATATTTTAGTATGGAGCAAAAATTCTTACAACATATGATGTCTGCATTTCGCACTGGCTCAAAGTCATTAAAGAAAATTTGAAAAAAATTAAAAGTTTCTTTTAGGTCTTAAAATATTAAATTAACTAACAATTTCTGTGAGAATACTGGAGACTATTAACAGTGTGGAATTTAAGAATACTTTTCTGAAAACATAACTTACATATTTTTACCACTAAATAATGCTTTTTAGCTAATCCATTAGAATAAAAATTTTCATGAAATATTTTTATAATTACCTCATACGTATTGACACATCACTAAATATTCTAAAACATGAAGTAAAAATTTACATCTGAAGAAATAAACCAGTACTTAGGATTTCTGCACTAAAGTTGATGAATTGTATCTTTTAATCATAAAAGCATTAATTAAGTCTAAAAGAAACACCAGAAATTCCACATCAACATTATGATTCATTTAATGATGTTTAACACCACATCAATAAATTTTCAGATGTTGATGAAATAATTCTACACAGTGGTATGCAGATTAATTAGATGAAAAATTAACACATTAAATAGTGTTTGGTTCAAGTGGTATAGTCATAATTCCTCAGAACCTCAGGTAACAAGCTGGGGATTGATCTCAGTAGATCATTTAAATAATAAAGTGAACCAACTAATTGAGCTAATTCATTATAAGAGTCTGTTGTTAAATCAGATTGAATGCTGTAGTCTAAGAGTCTTTCTAAATAAACAATAAATAATAATTACATGTACAGTCCAACCTGCCTTAAAGGCCACCTCTATATAAGGGCCACCTGTTTATTAAGGCCAGTAGAATTGCATCCCAATTGCTCTTTATTCATATTATTTGAACTTGTATAAAAGGCCACCTGCCCATAAAGCCAACTTTACTGGTTCTCTTTGGTGGCCTTTATTGACAGGTTTGACTGTAATAGGAAAGTACTCAACAATCAACAGACTGTGTGTGAAGGTTTTATTAGACGTACTATTATTTCACTGGATTTTTACCGATGAAACTAGTAGATCAAACCCAGTCTTCTTTCCTATGATTTATATTTCAGTGGATCATGTGCAACATCACTAGTCCAGTAGATAAGTCCTCTGCCATCGAAGAATTGACCGCCTAAATATAAGTGAAAGATATGAGACAGGGGTGTCAAACTCCATTTCTCCACTCCAACTAGCCTATTTATGTATGCTAAAGACAGGGTTAAAATAACAGTGGTGCCTATGACTAGAAGTGGGGAAAATATTTAGGTGTCAAAACCCAAATTTTATATTATTTCAATCATATTGAGGCAGTTCTGAAATGGTGAAGGGCACTAGAGTATCAAGACAAAACCATTGGCATTAGTGAAATGGTTATTTCCTCAAATTGTCTAATTTAGGTTTAATTCTAGGTTGAAAACCACTGAAATCAGGGAACTGACAATTCCCCCTAAAACTAGGAATTACTCAGAACAGATTTAAATATAGGAAATTAGCAAACTGATCATGTCTTTAGAGTAGGAGCTACCTACATATTTATGATTTAAAACTAGGCAGCAAAAGGTACTGAATGCTTCAGACCACTTGGACACTACCCAAAAGGAGCGAGATGAAGTATAACCCTTAATCTTTCATTTATGTCCTCTATGCACCCAATCCCAGTATTGACTGCATTAAGTCATTAAATCCGGTAATTTCAGTTCATGTCAAAATTGATTGTTTTTAATTCAATTACTAAATTCAAATTTCAGAAAAAATTTAATTAAAAAGATGAATTAAAATAGTTAACGAGTACAGAAATATTAATTTGAATCAGTACAATCTAGCCCGAAATTAAAATAATTTACATTTAGGTGCAAGTTGAATTAGCAAAATAAAAATTAAATTAAAGCACATCAAATCAAATGAAAGCATTTTAAATTGAATTAAATTAGATTAAAATCACCTGAATTGAAGAAAACTAAAATCAATTCAATAAAATTAAACAAAATTAAATTCGCTAAAAGTAAACAGAATTAGATTACACTCTGTGAAGTCAACAAAAAGTGCTTTTTAATTGGATTATATTAAATTTTTTTTGGAACAGTTAAATTAAAAGTTACTAGAAATAACCCTAAAGTTAACATAAACTAACAACGTCAATTTGAGTTAAATTAAACAGTATAAAACTACATTAAGATAAGTCATATTTCAATTTAAAACTCAATTAATACAGATTAGTTCCAGGCACAATGTAAGTAGATTTATCTGTGTTTTATGTAAATTAAAATTTAAACTCAAAATAAAAGAATCACACGTTTGTTGTACTTTATATGGACCCCTCGCTACAGGAGAGAGAGAGAGAGAGAGAGAGAGAGAGAGTGAGAGAGAGAGAGAAGGGGTTTTACATATTTTTTTGGGTACAGTAGTATGTGCATCAATTACATCATAACAAGATTAGAAACTCTGACTACCCCCAAAAATTCACATGCACAAACCAGCACTTTTAAAGGGAGACACTGACTGATATAATTATGGGGTATAAAATCTTTATGAGGCACAGTGGTGGAGTGGAAAACAGTGGTGTTTAGTTTTCTCCCCCTATTCTACATGTGAAGTAAGATTTCCATAACATAATTAAACATTCATGTCTTAAGCACAGAAATGTACTATAAATTTTCTATATTTTAAGAAGGATTTTATTCATTTTCATTTTCAAGTGTCCATAAGTTTAGAGGAAATTTGAAAATTTGATATTGTCCAGTTATTAAAACAAACATGCCAATCCATATCTAAACAACAATCCCAAAGCAAAGTAAAAACTTCAAAGTTGGCAAATGCCATCAATGAACCAATGCCATAACTATAATAGATTAGATTGCATCTCATCACTAAACACAATAAAATATCACCGCTATAATGTTTAAATATTACAGTACTTACTGTATAAGTTGCCTTAATGGTCAGACTAAAGGATGCATTAATTGTTGTACCTGTAAGATATAATAAAACAAACAAAATATTGTTAACTACAGTATAAATCAATCTTTGTACTTGTGTAAGAGGAAGGGAAAAGCAGGGTCAGACTGAGTATCGAACCCAGGACCTCCCACACTATAGACAAGTGCTCTAACAACTGAGATACCCAGACCGCTACAAATGTACATAATTACTAGGATTCTGTACTGCAATGCCACTGATATACTATGAATTGGGTAACAGTTCTACTGTGGACCATGTGGAAACAAAAGTCCAAAACCTAAACTTATGTATATAGGCAAACAACATTGACCTGTCTGCTTGACCTTTTCATTAGGATAGCATTAAGACTGGTACATACACAATGCACACAAACTTCAGATAAATAACATCTAACTTAACCTTACTGTCTTAAAACTTCGACCATTGATTCAGATATGTGTTTAAAATTAGCGTTTCCAGTGATATATAGGAAATAAACACCAACATTCTCTATACATAAATTCACTGGTCCATGGACCATGATAAATATTTTAATTAAAGGTCAAGCAGACAGGTTAATGTTGTTTACCTATATATACTGTTTATACTGCTAAATTAATGTGTGTTAACTGAAAACCTGTCTAATCTGAACAAATTTTCTGTCCTTTGTGTATTCTGTTTAGAATGGTTTCACTGTACCAGTGAATAAGTCAACTGTGTATAATAGGAAACAAACATTGTGTCACTGGGTATAAACACACCAGTAGAGTAAAATTTATAATTTATCTCCTTTAAATAAGATCATTATACACAAGGGAGATAACTCAATCCTGACTGCTTGTGTGATGATGTATGATCTATAAAAGGACCAGCTAAACGTTTAGTCAAAAGTCTCAAATCAGACCTTGTATTTCTACTTCCAATTACGGTTTTACATATCTTCATGGTCATCAAACTTCAGTATAATGGCTTCAGGAAGCCATAGGTAATGGCAGAAAAATAAAAATCTACATAAACCTTAACATTTTATTGTGAAATTACAGAAATAAGAGGGGCTTTAGTGTAACAAACAAAATGCAATTGAAAAGTCAGACAAATCAATTTGTCTCAGAATCAGTTATCTTACAAAATATTCATAAGTCATGTTGGGCAGTTGTATTGTTTCTCAAGAGGAATTTAAATTAAGAAACAGCTGAAATATTTTTTAAATTTTATATCTCATAGCATCAACACTTTTACCTATTTAAAATGGTCCTTATATACATAGGGTCTGAAGTCACTAGTATAGATTTTCTATCCTTCTTTCTTAAAGTATTAAGAGGAGAGGGAAGAGTGTGGGGGGTTGGTGGGAGGGTAATGTTGATATTTAACTAATGACTGGATGTGACCGCTAGTTACAGATCACAACACAGAGATTCCAATGTATTTTGTTACTCTTGTGTTTGACATATAATTTACAATCACGTTTCAACAAACACTTCTAGATAAAAAATGCAAAGAGCAATAACTCTGTAAATATCAGTTGATCATAATGAAATTCAAACTTGACCTGTAACTTCAAACATTTGTAAAAGAATAAAAAACAAGCATACATATCCATATTCAAATCATGACAAGAAATGAAATAGCAATAAGAAAGATATAGTAGGAGGGATTATTTTACAATAAATTGAAACAAAGACGAAATCTTATATGTACACTTCTCCATTAATATAGGTGGGGGTGGGGTCAATGATGTTCTTTGATGATTTCTACCCTCTTTGTCCACAGTTACTGTACCATACACTGTGGAGATTTTCAAACAACCATGTACTAACAAATGATAAAAATGTGATCAAAAGCTATTTTTAAGCCTAAAAGGGTTAAGATCAGTACTGTCTCCACACAATAACAAACTACAGTCTAAAACTAATCGGTACCAAATCATATTTGTTTGAATATAATATCACATCAGTATGGCTGTCTGGCACAACAAGACAACTTTAATGTTGAAACTGTCCAGTTTCATTTCCGAGATCAATCTCTGTGTGACTTCAATCGACTGATTACCAAATCCACTTGCTCGACTCGGAAATCTTGATTCAATTGTGGTTTTCTTGCAAATTTTCACTGTTTATTTTGTCTGTCTTCTATCAAATATGTCTGATGTCCAACAAGTATGTAGATTTAATAATTACACCTACTAAACAAGATACATCAGGATATAAAGAAACGAGAGAGTAAAAAAATGATGGTGTGGCTCAAATAGATATGAACTTTACTTTAAGCTTTTTATGTCACAGTTGTATTACATAACATTTTGATAGCAGAGGGACACAGGGAGGGTAGGGAAGAAAGAGGAAATAGGTGTGGAGGGGGGCAAGGGAGATGGAGAATGGGGATGAAAGGAGATGAAGGGACAGAACAGAGAGGGTAAAAGGGATGAGGGGAGTATAAGATAGAGGACACTAAATAGGGAGGAAAAGAGGCAAATATGAATTAAGGGGTTGTTAGTATCAGGGGAAAATAGATTGGGTGATGGGAACGATGAAGGAGGTGGGGGAGGGGAGAGAGAGGGAAGCCTGTGAATGTGGTTTATCACCTCTATATAGAGCTCATCCAGGACTAATACCAATATGTACCTTAAATACAAAGTCTTCATTAACTTTATTAATTTCAGTTTTCTATATAACAAATATCTTGCTAAAAGCTGACAGGTTATGAGATTTCCTCAGGAGGTCTTTGTACACAGTTGATAAGACATCAACCGATAACACTATATTGTGATTGCTGGTATTAGCTAATTAAATCTATCAGAAATTTGAAGATTTTCAGAGACAAGGTTCTATTAATCTATCAGATGTAATAAAATCTATAATTGGACAAACAAAATCCTTAACTTTGTCAAATAGTCATAATTATGAATATTTAATTATTTCTTTATCAGATATCATAATAAATTGATGAACACGTTCGGGAAACCAGAATGTTATAAAACTTGATTTATAGAGAAACTGATCATTTCAAATAAGTTCGGAAAAACTTTGTCAAATGAAAATCAATTGAGATCAAATTTTTTTCATAATCCTGTCATGAAGTAAGGCATTTTATGTTGTGTTGTGTGTCTAACTGTCCATCTATCTAACTGAACTGTCAATAATGCCTTATTGTACATCTATCTCTTTTTATCATTATTGATCTTATTTTCAAAACTTCATATCCCAGACTTTTCTTTTCATTGAAGGACATCCGAAAGATGTTTAAAATGTCAGTCTTTCTGTCTCTAATATTACTTCAGTTGGTCATTCCGGAAGATATTGACCTTTTCATAGTCACGGTGTTCAAGAAAACAATGAAAAGTGGGACACTCTAAATTGATGACATCAAGGTTGTTCCTATAGATATCCGTTGTCAAGGAAATTCCTACATACAAGGTCAAGGTCATTCCTATCACTACTGGCAAGGTCATTCATATAAATACTGGCAAGGTTATTTCTACAGACAAGGTAAAAGGTCATTCCTATAGCTACTGGCAAGGTCATTATTAAAAATAATGACAGGATGATTTCTACAAACAAGGTTAAGGTCATTCCTATAGCTACTGGCAAGGTGATTCCTGAAAATACTGTCATTTCTACAGAGAGAGTAGTTACAAAGTTGTAGTCCATGTTATGTAATGTCATAGCTATAAGAGCATAGAAAATTGGCATCACACAAAATTGTAGCTAAGAGTAAGGTCCCGCTTTCATAATCATTCCTTAGTTAAAATTTTCCTTAACTTAAATATGGCAAATTTTGACCATCTTTTATCGTACTAAAAATAAAAATGTGTTAACAAAATTAGAATGCATATGTGATAAGCTTTGAGTGATCTACAAAATGACATCTTAAATTAACAAATATCTTGAAAACTAACAAAAGTATAAAGGTTTGAAATTTTATATATCCTTGCAATGTCTACCTGGGAAGAGACCATTGAATCAGGTTTCAACAGTACCTTTTATTGTGCACCTTACACTGTTACAATATGAATATATTTACTCTTTATTCTTCACTAAATCCCACTATACAATGGTAAAGGTGCACACACATAGAAACATGATTTATGATCCTCTTTAACCTTATTTTTTCTTTTTTTAGAAAAAAAACACAAATTTAATTTTAAATAAAATGGATATGTTTCATCTTTTATGACAGATAAATTATCATCAATATAAAAAATAACCCATTTCAATTACAATCTCATTCATGTGTATCAAATTAAACACTTTAATTATTTGAATTTTTTCTCTCCTAAGTACATTTTAAATTCTCTGCCAGCCTGCCTGCCTGCCTGACTGACTGGCTCGCTACCTCCAGGCAATTTTATAAAATGATTACTTCCTCATTATCACATTCTTGAAATTTATGAAAAAATTTGAGTTTTTATTTCTTTTTTATCTTAATTTCATATCAGTCATTTTAGTAAAGTATTTCAATAAAAACTTTTGAGTTGTAAATTCAAAATCAATTAGAACAGACATTTTAAAAGCTTTTATGAACACAAACTATTCATGGTCCTAATAATGCTTTAAAATCTCTTAGGGACAAGATGAATTTTCAGTTTAATTGCGAATGGAGAAACAATAGTTTTATGCTGCACATATGTTTGCCTCCGGGTATTTTAAGTCCTTTGAAATTAGTGACAGATAAAAAATTTGATCATTCTATTAGTCCCTTGTGAATTCTTAAAACCTTTAACTCTCTCAAAATACATTGTTCTATTTTTCAAGCATCATTTTTTACATTTTAAAAACGGCCATTGTTAATTGATTTTCATATTAGATCAAAACACAGAATATATTAAAAAATGCAAATACAAATTTTTAAGGTTTTTTTTTCCAATTGTATTTAAAAGTCAAATTTGTTTTGATGTACAGACCAACTGAATCAATATATTGACTATTAGCCCCAGTGAAAATTTTACATAAAACACACTCAATGACTTTAAAATAATTTTATCAAAGAGAGAACATAATAAATGCCAATACTATTAGTGATATCAAAAATAAATTTGAATCAATATTTTATTCTGATCAATAACTAGTTCAATACTAACGTAAAAATGATTAAATTTTCTAAGTTAAATGTTTTTTTATTATTCCTTTTTATCCTTTTTTCTCAAAAAGTGTGAAATTTTATCAAAATGTCAAAGTGAAAATTTATGACAAACCCAACTGAAGATGAAGGGTATGAAATACTTGTAAAAACTGTGTTTATCCATGATATCAGTCACAATAACATTCTCCTGCATCAAGGAAAACATTTAAAAGATTATAAAGACAGATACAACTTGTAACTATATTGAACTATGTCAATGGATCACACTCTCTCTCTCTCTCTCTCTCTTGCTTAACCACTATGGTAGCTCAGTTGGTAGAGTGCTCGCTTTGTATGTGGGAGGTTGTATGGTCGAACCCAAGACTTGAAAATGAGTAGTGGCTAATCTTTTGCCAAGCCCTCAACATTTAGAAATAAAAGTCATAGGGAAGAGATCTTAAAACAAATATTTGCTGTTGTAAAAATAAGTTTGATATGTGTATGGGGGAGTTGATTGGCATGAAGTAATCATGTTTCATTCCCCAGGTAAGATTTTTCACTTATATTGATGTGGTGAGTTCTGTGATTGCAATAGAAAATGAAGTTCCCCCAAAAACAAAACTGACTTTTAATGACAAGCAAACTGACAAACTTTCTCACATAATGAGTTGGACTCGAACCTAGGCAGTGAGAGGCCCTGTGGTACATAAGGATGAAGTTCCACTCAGCCAAGGAGAAAGAATGTTTTTGGTTGTGTGAGAGCGATAGAGACAGTACACAATTTTTATGGGTTGTTATGCTGGGTGGGTGGGTGGTAAAATATCTCTTTATATTGAGTCAGCAATTTTGTTTAGCTATTCATGATGAGGCAATTTTTTTTATTATTAATTTCAAAGTTCATGAGTTTTGTTCAAGTATTCCTGATCTGCTTTGTACTAATGGACATTTAAAATGGTCACTTTTGAATGCTAATACACTTGTTTGCAATGTCGCATATAAACATAACAGGCAACTCTGTTTATCATACTGGTACCAACCAAACCAGTAAAGGTCTCCCAACAATGAAAACATCTTTCTCACTAGTAGTCGGCTGGGGTCAAAGATGCCTCGCGTTTTCAAGGTTAATGCCTTATTCACTTGGCCACCACTACCCCTACCACTACCCCTGTTATATTGGGTAGGATATACTGTATAAGGAACATGAATGGTAGAAAACTTCTGCAGTTTTCATCTTCTAAACTATGTCCCAATAAGAAATTTTCAGTTGTGACTGTAGGGAAAGTAAACCAGGGGAAATAAGAAAATTTCACTGAGAAGATATATTTGTGGTCGAAGAGTCACTGAAAAAACCGTGAATATTTTCCCTGCAAATGTTTCCTCTTAATTCATTGTAATTCAGTAAATCATTTTTCAAATACATTGTTTGGTAGGATATAATTCATTTTTCATTGTTAATAACTAATTCAAACATCAATGAAATCAACTGTGATGCTATTCTGTATGCTATCGGAAAGTTAATCAAATTAATACATGTATCATAATTGTGATTAATCATCAACTTTGCAAAATATGCTTAAAATCAAATCATAGAATTTTAAATAAAAACTTACAATCTAATTAATCAGCCTTTAAGTACAATACAATCAGTTTTTTATTATTTACACCTTATAAATAAATTAAATTCTAAGCCATATTCCCAGGAGAAATTAAAGCCACGATTCTGTGTATTTCTACAAACCAATAAAATAAAACAAGACATATAGTCTATACAATGTTGTTTTCTAACAATTTTTTAAAATTTTAATCTACTTTTTTTCATTTCTAATCTCAACAGAATGTTTCCTCTTGAGATTAAATTTTGTCACATTTTAATGCTCATAGTAGAAACTGGAGCAAATGCATCAATCATGAAGCTATAATAACAGACAATAGTTGTCTCCCTTGTTTTTATTTCATCGGCACTCGATATTGCTTTTGACAGACAAAAAAAAATACTGATTCATATCATAATCCAATAATCTAATTTTGGAATTTTAAAGCACATACAGATTTTTCAAATACTGGGCTGGGATGGAAAGGGGAAATGGGACACCTCATGGTGCAAGTGACTCTCAAGGGCTTGGAATGATTAGAATCAGAACAGGTCCAAATGAAAACAGTTTTGGGTTGAAAATGGCTAGTAATTTTCTCCAGGTACTCCAGTTTCCTCCATTGCTCTTGATACAACTCAATTTCTCTGTTGATTGTGACATTTTGTATAACAAGTAATGTGTACATGGATAATAAACAGTAAAACCTAGATAACTCAGGTGCATCAGACTTCTATTTTCACTTAACATATAAAAAATTGTTGGTTGAGAGAAAATAATGATTTTGGGGTAGTGACAATAATCCGAAAAATGATGTTTGAATTATCAAATTTTTTATTGTATATGGTGTAATTTTGTGTGTTCAAAATCTCAAACTTACTCCCCACTAACATTATAACAGAACACCCTTAAGCAGAAAAGATCAATTGTGAAAGTACTATGTATTACAATGTATTGTTAATATATCATAATATCATATCTCTGATTTAATACTTTATCAGAACTATTAAACACAATAAGTTCACTAAAATACCTTGCTTTTAGAGGAATTATGAAAATACAAAATTTATCACTATTATAATGAGAATAAAATCGTCCTCAAATATCACACATTACAGGAACATCATAAATTTACTCAAATTAAAATTTCTAACTCGAAACATATATTTATAACTATGGAGGTTTTGAGTACTTGAGTACTAGCTTGGGTACTTGATCCAAAAAACTGGTATTCAATTCCAAAGTTTAGAACTCAACTACTCTGTGATTTTGCACCTATCATTAATGCTATTTTGTTCAGATCTTTGAATTTTGTTGTAAACATGGTAAACATATAATTTATGTCATTTATGTTTTTTGTTGTCAAACAAAAAAAACTTGGAACAAACAGATATGTATTAGTCATTTCAGACACAGCATATGTACAAAAATGCTGACAAAAAGTTCCCTTTAAAACTAAAAAGTTTCAAGTCAAAGCTGCATACATAAATGATAGAAATGTATGCAATGTCTCTATATGTTTATTACATTTTTTATCTTTGTTTTGACACCTGACAATAAAAAAGGTTGAGGAATCTCAGTGAAGTGAACATAAATGGGTTTAAAACCACACCTTATTGGTTCAAAACATTCCAATAAACCATATACCAGTTCCAAGAAGTTTGTGATATTTGGTTTGCATTTGATGATATCCCATAACAAATACATTTCCAGTAACTGAGACTTGCACCAGGCAGGCATTCCTTGACAACTTGGCTAATCCAAAATGACAACCAGGACAAAAATGTCCAATCTGTTGCTTATGAAAAAGTTTATTTGGCTGATCAAACTGCTTACAAATTTGCATTTTTATGTATAAATTTAACTGGCCATATCTTACAAAATTTCTTAAAATAAACAGATTTTCATGAAACAGATTTCACTCTTGGTGAAGCAGCATGGTTGAAAATAAGTTGCTAGGGACTAATCACAAAAAGTCATTAAAACTATATCTGACCTCCCCATAAAACACCGCAAATTTCTCATCTCGTAAAATGACCAAATATTCATTAATTTATTTTAGGTCTTGTTTACTAATCACCAAGACAATGTCCAGCGGTCATAAAATAACAATAAATCAATCAAGCGGTCAATGTAATATTAATTCTATTTTCAATCAAATGGTCAATCTAGTATAAATTCTATTTAACTTTCTGTAATCAACTTGCAGAGACCTTTAATATATTTTCTATAGAATCGTTTCTGAAACTCCATATAAATTCTATTTAACTTTCTGTAATCAACTTGCAGAGACCTTTAATATATTTTCTATAGAATCGCTTCTGAAACTCCATCCTTCCTTTTACTTCCTACTGCTGGACAGAGAATCCTTGAGGGAAAGAGATTGATTGACAAGTTTTCAGGTTTTTCATATAAAGACTTGAATCTTTGACATTATTTTGATATTTTTTTAACATAATCCCTTCCGTTATCAATATACTTCTGTCAACAAATTTGATGTTGGAGAACTATTTATCTTGTCTGCGTAAAATATCACAATCGGTCATTATAGCATCTCAATCAGGTTTGAAAATGTCACAATCCGAGTCATCTATCTTCACCAGGTCTGAAAATATGGCAATCAGTCATTATAGCATCTCCATCAGGTCTGAAAATATCACAATCAGTCATTACAGCATCTCCATCAGGTCTGAAAATGTCACAATCTGAGTCATTCTATCTTCATCAGGTCTGAAAATGTCAATCAGTCATAGTAGCATCTTCATCAGGCCTGAAATGTCACAATCAGTCATTATAGCATCTCATCAGGTCTGTATCACAATCAGTCATTATAGCATCTCCATCAGGTTTGAAAATATTAATCTGAGTCATCTATCTTCATCAGGTCTGAAAATGTCACAGTATCATTATAGCATCTCCATCAGGTCTGCAAATGTCACAATCAGTCATATAGCATCTATATCAGGTCTGAAAATGTCACAATCAGTCATTATAGCATCTCCATCAAGTCTGAAAATGTCACAATCAGTCATTATAGCATCTCCATCAGGTTTGAAAATGTCAATCTGAGTCATCTATCTTCATCGGGTCTGAAAATATCACAGTCAGTCATTATTGCATCTCCATCAGGTCTGAAAATATCACAGTCAGTCATTATAGCATCTTCATTAGGTCTGAAAATATCACAGTCGGTCATTATAGCATCTTCATCAGGTCTGAAAATATCATAGTCAGTCATTATAGCATCTTCATAAGGTCTGAAGATAACTACTTCTAAGACATGGTTCTAAATAGATACATGCAGCATTGCATTAGTTCAAAGCTTGGTGTGTACACAGTTGCCAAATGTTTTGTTGTGGTGTCTTCTCAGTTGCCAACTGTTTTGTTGTGGTGTGTACACAGTTGCCAAATGTTTTGTTGTGGTGTCTTCTCAGTTGCCAACTGTTTTGTTGTGGTGTGTTCTCAGTTGCCAACTGTTTTGTTGTGGTGTGTTCTCAGTTGCCAAGCATTGTGTTGCGAAGTGTTTTCAGCTGTAAAGTGTGTTGTAGTGTCCCCTTCTTGATTCCCAAGTACATATTTAATAATGTAACTATTTCATTTGTTTTTAGATCTTTTAGTTTAAGAACTCTTGCAGAGCTTTGATATTCCTTACTAGTTGACTTTATTTAAAGGAGAAAAATATGATAAAATTACAATGATGTAATAGGCATGGTAATTTGTTTAAATTCATTAACAATCTAAACCTTTTAGAAAAGCATAATAAAATAAATAGATGGGTGAAATCTTGTTTAAAAGTTTTTAAAAATAGTGAATCTTTTAAATTCTTCATTTAAATGGGTAAAAATATAAAATCATAAAGTTTTATCAAAATTGATTTCATAAAAGTTTCCGGAATTTGTGTGTTTATTAGATTAAATAATGGTTATTTAAGATGAACTGGTAGTTATCAACTTTACTCAGAAAATGTTTAATATGTGACTAGCCAGGCATACTAATTCATACTTAACATTGAAATCGCCATAAAACAAGATTCCGATCAAATAACCAATTTTCTTAGAAATTAAAGTTACTGCAATTAAGCAAATCTGGAGTCGAGTTTATGAGAAATATCTAAGAAACAAGAATGATATCAATTTATCCAGTGAAAATCAATGAATTTAAAAGCCCCAGATGTGGAATTAGTATGGAATGATAAAAGAATTTCTGATAAAAATTGAACTTGGCACCAAGATCTTAGGACCAAGCTGAACCTTTAGCCAGGAGAATGTAATTGCTTCGTCTAGCGTTATTTATCATAAAATAGCCATCACACAATATTTCATCTAAATTTTAAAACAGCACGAATATGACGGTGTGAGTACCAATAATAAGCTTAAATTATACATAAACATGTCAACGACTCCAGTTTTTGGTAAATCATTCCAGACAAAAATATTAAGGAAAAAAGGAAAGAATGAAAATGATTAAAATTGTAAAACATGAATAATGACACTGTTATGTTATTATCTAGTCGAGGAAAGGATTGTCTGATAAGGATTACATTGGCTCCTTCTTCTTCCAGGAGAATTCAAATTAAAAAGTTAAATTGCAACTGAAATACCAAAACAGACAAAGAATTAGAAATGACTCAGTAAATGTTGGTGTTGGTTAAGACAGTGCTTTGTTTTTGGTTGAACTCAGTAATTACTTGTTTATTATATTATATTTATTATTATTTATTTGTTTGTTTGTTATTTTTTTATTTATTTGTTTATTTAATTTTTTGTCTTTGTCAATTTGTTACGCTTTCCAACTTTTCAGTCACTGCATCACAGTTATAGTTGTAACTAACTTCATAACAGGTGGAAAAGGGGTAAAATAGGGTTTTACATCCCAGTCAATAATATAGCACTTATATCAAGACATAACCATCTAGAGGTAAATAGACAGAAAAAATTACCTTTGCAGAGTGTTCAGTGCAATGTACCCTGGGAGGTTTCTTTATTGTGTCATGCCTGCCAGTCACATGCTATCCAGTCTCTTCCTAAAGACCCTGTTATTTTCATTTCTAAGTGTTTGGCAAAAGAACAGTCACTACCTATTTGCAAGTCTTGGTCAGACCTGGCCGGGGTTCAAACCCACAACCAATAATATAAGTGAGCATGGAAGAAAACAAAATAAAATGGTTATGGTTTCGTTTGGTCAGATTTATCCATTTTCCTCTAAATTAAGTTAGTTGGGCAAAAAGTTATTCTTAAAAAAACCCATTTTTTCCAAAATAAGCAAGGTAAATTGTAAAATGATAAATGATTAATGGTTTGGTATAAATAGTTCAATTTCTTCTCCCCAATGAAGCATGATGGATAGTGTTGGATGGTTATGGCCCTCCTCCAAAAAAAAAAAGTTTCTACCAAAATGTGCATTGTGTAAAAGAAATGTAATGATTATGAACCTCCCCAAAAAGCAATATTTTGCCAAAATTAGCTTAGTGGAATCATATGGCCCTTCCCAAATAGAAATATGTCTGCCAAAATTAGCTAGTGGAATGATCATGGCCCTCCCCAAAAAGAAATATTTCGGACAAAATTAGCTTAGTGGAATGGTTATGGCCCCTCCCTAAAAAGTAATATGTCTACCAATATTAGCTTAGTGGAATGATTATGGCCCTCCCCATCTGCCGAATTAGCTTAGTGGAATAATTATGGTCCCCTCCCAAAAAGAAATATTTCAGACAAAATAGGCTTAGTGGAATCATTATGGGCCTCTCCAAAAAGAAATATTTCAGCCAAAATTTGCTTAGTGGAAAGATTATGGCCCTAAAAAAAACCAGTGTTTTAAACTACAACTGTTGCCTGTCTACTAGGATGTTGAGAACACCAAGCT
Organism: Anadara kagoshimensis; assembly: GCA_021292105.1. NCBI lineage: Eukaryota > Metazoa > Mollusca > Bivalvia > Arcoida > Arcidae > Anadara > Anadara kagoshimensis. Next base: position 13,727,726 of record CM037860.1, on the reverse strand, counting down.
AGCTAGCTAAGAAATATTTTTATTGCTTCTGTTGGAGTCTGTTTTGATATATCTTTGATGTATCTGTTTTATGGATATTGCACTCAGAACCCACTTATTTTTAACTGATATTCAATTTAATACCAGCAGAAAAATCTCTTAATACCAGGAAAAGCAAAGACGGTCAACAAACTTAGCCAACTTAGCCATCCCTGTTCTTCCTATATTTTTATTCTTTAATTTAATAAAATGACAAAATTAAAAACATGAAACAAAATCTACTTAAATAACTCTAGGGATAGGTTAAAGTTATAATTATATAAACTACAAAAAAGAAAAAAAAAACACCTCTGCAGGCGGGGAAAACAAACCATGATTTAAATAAACAATTCAAGTATGTTGGGAGATCATAAAGAACTTACTGCTCTTATAAAAAGGTGCAGTCAGTTCAAAAGCACCAATCATTAATTTCCTGAAATTAAACAGGGAATGTGTTTTCACCATCAAAATGAAATAAATAACAGAATATCCAAGTTAATATGTAAAAACAAAATATTGACACTACAATTTGTCTTCTTTGTTTTCCTTGCATTAATTAATTGGTTGTTTGGTTTTATTGATTAGGGTTTTACACCAGTCAAGAAATTTCACTTATATTGAGACATCACCAGCTATAGGTGAAATGACAGAAATTTTTAACATTGCAGTGCACTCAGGACAATGTGCAGCGAGGGTTCTTTTATGTGCCTCGCCTGCCGTGACACAGGACATCAGTTTTAAGGTCTCCTCTGAAGGACCCTGTGACTTTCAAGTGTTTGGCAGAAGAACAGTAACTACCTTTTTTTTAAAAAATAATATCAATTATTAATGAAAATATCTAAGAAAAATAACCACTGACATTCAAATTGCTGGACAAGAAATCAATCTCTCATTAAAAGGCTTTAAAGAATGAACTTTATATTTTCAATTAGATGTACACAAAGTAATAAATTTCTAAGATTTAGAAAAAATATGAGAAAAAGTGGAGATTAATTTCAATTGGTAAGTCAGAGATTAAATTAATAACTATAAATGATACAAATAAGGTCTTAAATTAGCTATACAGTATGTGTGTTCTTTTCGTCGTTTTTTCAATAAGTCATAAAATTATCATAAAATCTAAAAAAAAAGTTTTAATGTTCAACTTTTGTTACTTATTGATCAAAACATTGATCTTTGAAAACATTCATATGACAAGTTCAGTTACACTTGTCTTTCTTGTAGCGTACAGTGAAGAAGGACATTATGGTCTATAATGTGGCAAATTTAACTACATAAAATAGAGATAAAAAATGTGATCTTTCTTGTTTTCATTTAAGTATATCTGTTAAAGACCTCTATCAAAGAACTCACAACCTTGTGCAATTCCAGAAGGTGATTACAATTATATTCTTCAAAATGCAACAGAGAAGGTCACAAAACCTTCACAATGCCATGAAAAAAGTCCAAAAGGTCACAAGGTCACACAAACTTTCATAATGCTATGGAAAAGATTCACAAGGTCACAAAACCTTCACAATGCCCTTAAAAAGCCCCACATGGTTACAAAGCATTACCTAGCAATGCCACAGTGAAGGGTCACAAGGTCATAAAACCTTCACAATGCCACAGAAAAGGTTCACACCGTCACACAAACCTCACAATGCTACCGAAAAAGTTCACAAGTTCATAAAACCTTCATAATGCCACAGAAAAGGTTGACAAGGTCACAAAACCTTCACAATTTCACGGAAAAGGTTAACAAGGTCACAAAACCTTCACAATGCCACAGAAAAGGTTCACACCATCACACAAACCTCACAATGCTACCGAAAAAGTTCACAAGTTCATAAAACCTTCATAATGCCACAGAAAAGGTTGACAAGGTCACAAAACCTTCACAATTTCACGGAAAAGGTTAACAAGGTCACAAAACCTTCATAATGCCACAGAAAAGGTTAACAAGGTCACAAAACCTTCACAATGCCACAGAGAGAGCCCACAATGTCATCAAATCTTCACAATGCCACAGAGATAGTCCACAATGTCACTTAACATTCACAATGCAACAGAAAAGGCCCACAAAGTCACAAAACGTTCACAAATTAACATTATACTACACACCATGCTACATGTCACAGTGAGGGCCAAACGGTCTGTAAATACAGTATTATGTCAAAAGTAATATTTTGGAAGTAAGTATAGTTGTGACCTTCACAAAAAAGTGAAGTAGGGTTGGTAAACTGTCTAGATTAGATGTCAGAGTACCTATTAAACAGGTGGTATTAATATAAGGTTGAAATGTGATAATTATCATAAAGTATTTGTAAACAGATACATGTTTATATGAATAAATTTGTACCTACTTTTAATGAGAGATGTTAACAAAATGAGGAAAATTACACTACAACCCCCAAAGTGCATTATATATAACATGAGGGAATAGGACACATCACTACAGCTACTGTTACAAGTACTAATATTTCAATGGTAACATAATTACTTAAGAGATGGGTATAGAATGTATAAATTTCTGAAGAACAAAGTGTCTAATATAATTACACTAACACAGGGATGTTACCAGCGAGGACAAGATAAGACTAAAATAAGCTACCATGTGTTCCCAATTTTGTTAAGAGATTTCATCATTAGAATATAAATACTGATGCTATGTTTCTATTGATAATTAACCTGCAGGTATTATAAAGTTTTTATTATATCACTTGTATACATCACATGATACAGGGGAGCTGGCCTGATGTAGTTTTGATTATGGATAGAGGGAGGGATGTATGCCCCTTAAAAAATTACACTCCTGATGTAGTTTCAATTATCGAAGAAGGGAGGGATGTACAGCCCTTTAAAATTCACTCAACTGATGTAGTATTGAATTTGGAAGGAGGGAGAAGTGTACGATCATTTAAATTCACCCTCCTGATGTAGTTTCGATTATGGAAGCAGGGAGGGAAGCTTACCTATAAAATTCAATATAAAGTATAGTTAAAACAACACATAAAATAAATTTCATTTACTTGGTAGAATGCTAGGATAATATATGGATATTAAATGATATATTTCAATGTTTACAGAAAACATATCTATGATCTCAGTAGGAACCTTCAACCTACTGTAGTAAAGAGAAAGGTTATACCTGTATAAAATATGTGAAACTTTGATTACCAAAAGTACACTGTACTTTGATTTAGACCTCAAATGTTTGAGTGGAGTAATGGAGTTTCACACACTAGTCAAGAACTATAACTTATATTGAGGCAGTCAGTTCTAGGATGGTGTAAGAAACCAGAATGTCCTGAGAAACCATCCACCCTCAGCAAGCTAACCGACAAACTTTCTCACACTAGAATTTGCCATGAGTGGGGTTTGAATCTAGGCAGTGTAAGAGGCATTGCAATTGTGCGCTTTAGGGACAAAATGTTTACAAAGTTTAACCACTAGGGCCAAATGATGGCAAGTGTCACGGCTGTGTCAAATCATTGCAAAGTTAAACAACTTGGGCTGAATATAATGGGAAAATTTAACTACTGGGGCCAAATGATGACCTAAGAGTTAAACATTGGGTTGAAATAATGAAAAAGTTTAACAAATGAGAGAGATTTAATGAAAATTAAGAAAATCATGATTACAACATTGTAATATAACTTAGCTAACAAACTCAAAATTGGTTGGAATAGTGTTTAATGCCCCTGTCAAGATTACTTACCAGCCCATAGGTCACAGAACTGAATTTCCTAGAAAAAAATCTATATGCATTCACCTTGTGAAATGACAAACATTCCCATACCAGGATTGGCTTGAATGAGATTTGAACTTTGTTGCTAAGAGGCACTGTGATCCATAACCTTGTATTTAAGACTACATCAGCCACCATGCCTCGAAAACCCAAGGACCTAGGCATAACAAAACATTATATTCTATCTTTCCCTTTTATAAAATGTATTTGCTCTCTCTCTCTCTTTCTCTTGAAACATGTGCCGTAACTATTTCCTTTCTCTCTCTTAACCTCTTTTAAAATGTGTCTGTTCCTCTCTCTCTCTCTCTCTCTCTTTCTAAGGAAACATGACTCTTTCCTACCCCCTCTTTACTGCTTTTCTCTTTTAAAATGTGTTTGCTCTCTCTCTCTCTCTCTCTCTCAACATACTCTCTTCTTCCCTCTCAAAATAAACCTCTTTTAAAATGTGTTTGCTCCCCCTTTCTCTCTCTCTCTCTCTCTCTCTCTCTCTCTCTCTTGAAACATGTAACTATCTCCTTTCTCTCTCTTAACCACTTTTAAATAATGTGTTAGCTCTCTCTCTCTCTCTCTCTCTCTCTCTCTCTCTCTCTCTGCATGTGTATGTACCCACTGTAGAGTACAATATGAATGTGTTAATTTATTATTACTGTACCAGATATTACCTAAATTTAGTTGAATTGTTAATGATAAAAGATTCAATATGACCAGTTTGTATACATGTGATAATATATATAGATTGAAGGTAATTGCTATATTGAAAATTTGAGAAAATAAAAATAAAAATATTTAATATAAATTGTTAGTAAAGTTTTGTTGTGAACAATAAGTCTTTATTTCATGTGAATTAATACTAGCGGTATTGATTAAATGACCTTTATGTTTAAATTTCACAGGGAATTCTTTCTCTTCAAATGAAGTGGCTCTCATAACAATACCAAATATTACATTCTCATCAAAATTATCAAGGGGGTAGGTTGTGTATACTATTAGAGCTTTTAAATATCAAATAAACTCATATAAATATTTCCAACAGGAATTGTCAATAATTTGTAATAAGTTGTATCTTGTTTACACCATTGTAGATTAAAATATACCAGTGTGTTATATTAGCTAGGTGATGATATACAACACATTTTTGACAAGTATAAGCAGTTACTTCCCCTGTCCTGTATTCCTTCCACCTTAATGACTTGGTTATGACTGTAAATTAAAAACAATAAACATACAAACATTCCAAAGATCTGGTTCATTAGATGAATGCATATATATGTGTGTTTATGTGTGTATATACATGTGTGTGCCGATTCCTTGTGTAGATTCAAGCACTGGAGTATAAAATATTTTTGTCAAAGGCACCATATGCACAGATGTGAATGTTGGACATACGTACATACATTTCAAGGATACATTCATAATTTCTCTCTCTCTCACACACACACACACACACACACACACACACACACACACACACACTCTCTCTCTCTCTCTCACACACACACACACATACACACACACACACACACACACACTCTCTCTCTCTCTCTCTCTTTGTTTTTTTGAGTGTGAGTTATCACTCAATCTCTCTATGCTCTCTGTGTGTGTCTGTGTGTGTTATTTTCGTTTGTATGTATGTTTGTGTGTGTGTTTTAAACCTATATTACAATGGTAACTAACATTTTTATTCTCCTATTTATAATTGATATACTCATTAATATTTACGTGTTTCAATTTCAATTTATTTCTATCTCAGCTGAGAATTTATTGTCGACTTGTTTTTATCAATACATCAATTAAAAAATTCTTTTTACAGACAAAAATCATAAAATTTGAATGATGACATTTCTGAAACATTTCATAAAACTAAGCGAAATTTAAATTAAAAATCTCCAACAAAAATCAATAGTTTATTTCAGAATTATAATGAACATCTTTACAGCAATTTAGTCAATAACAAAAGACAAGACAAGCGATTTTGTAGATTACATGTCTGGACTGAAGAGTCTTAGCTGGCTTCTTAGTGAAAAAAAATAAAATTAATGAAATCACTGTTATTGACAATTATATCGATGATGGCTTAAATGTTGGCTGTCTCAATATGTCAAACTTTAATGGGTCAAAAATGCAATGTTTTCTCTAAGCTGAAGACGAGTTTGGCGGATTACACAAAATTACTTATAGTGATTTTTTGTCTGCAAGGCATCAATCAAGCTTTGGCTTTACCATCATTATGTAGCTATGTTGGTAGAGCATTTTAACTATATGTGGAGAATGGGCTTGACTTCTGTCCTGCTCAGTTCTGATGTTCCAATATAGTAAAAAAATAAATTTATCATTTTATTTTGACAATCCTGAATTTTATGAATCAAAATAAATATGGTTGCTAAGGACTTTCTGCATGGTTGTTGAGGGCATGAGGTAGGTCATGACCTTGACCTCTACCTTACATTTATTTTTTTTTGATACCTTTTTATAGGATTTCAATGTTAAACACAATATATTGGTGGATAAGTTCTTTTAGTAGGTATTTTTTGTGATTTACACATAAGTTCAAGTTAGAACCATAGGTTCCAGGAAAATGAGCCAACCATCTCGTTAATGTTATGCACACCTCCTATCAATGTTGAAGCTTTGCTCCAAGTTTTGTAAAATAGTGCTTCATAGTTTTGAAAAAGTCACTGAATGGACTGACAGAAGTTTCAAATTAAACATCAGCTTACAAGAAAAAGGTAAAAATATATTTTATATTTTTAAATTGGGTGGAAGGAAGGATGGATGGAAGGAAGGATGATGGACAGAAGTTTTAAATTAAATATCCCCTTACACTTTGAACGGCAGGCAATAATATAAAAGGTTGAAAATTATTAAATATTATATTTTTAATTTTAATTGAATGACTGTAAAGAAGAAAAAATATATATATTAAAGTTTATATAAACCTAAAACAATAAATATATGTCCGTAAAAATATTAAAAACAGAGTAAAAATGCATATATCACATATATATGTGATCATGCCAATATAAATGACAGTAAATAAGTAAGTAAAACAAAGTACACAGATATTGGATGACTTTTTCGTTGCAAAACCTTAATTTGTTTATGGAAAACTACCATAAAACAAAAGCTAAGATATATATGTTTGTAATAAACTGTGACAAGTAACTGGTATAAATTAATCTCCATGCTTGTATTTAAGACAAATAAAAACATAAAATGCTCATCAATATCGCCAAATCGTTACACATTTTTTAATATCATCATTTTCCTGACACAAGTCAAAACGTGGACAAAAATAAAATATATACCTATTAAACTGACCATGACGTACTTGAATGTCTCATTAAAAAAGTCCATTAAGGATGTACCGGTCATCAATCAATGGTCAAGGTTTACATATAATAATCACTTTGTCATATTTTCATAATTCTTTATTATGACTAATAATAACTGTCCACTCCGCCTTAAGACTGACCAATCAGTTGACCATTTTTTATTTGATAAATACAATATTCGGAATAATGAATTTTCAAGGCTACATAATTTCCTACTTCATTTACACACAAAAATGTCCACTAATTAATGTACATAACACTGGTTTGACCAGGCAGTGACCAACAAAATGATGACATCAAAATAGTTCAATTTTTCAAACTGTCATAACCTATTAATTCATCTATCATTTTTCCTCCATTTCCTTCCTTAAATTGGCCACTGATGTAAAAACAATTACATTAAGAAATTATTTTTTTATGAAAGTTGTGTCACAACAAAACTGAATAAATTGAAAACATCTAAAAAATCAGCTATAGTTATTGTCAGAGAAATCATTTTTACATTGTAGTGGAGTGGTGCTAAGTAATGGTGCCCCAGTCAAGATTCTTTCTGTTATAAATATGGAGGCTATTAGTTCTGGGATGGTAGAGAAAACAGGAGTACCTGAAGAAAACAACTGTCATTTGGCAAGCCAACAGACAAAATATCATTTGTCCAGATTGGGATTCCAACCTAGTCATTATGAAATACAATGTATGGGCTTATTGAAGATTTTAATGTGATTGACTAGATGAGTCATCCCAATAAAATAGTAAGCTCCAAAAATCCTCTACAAATGGGTCCAAAATAAAAAAAAACTTCCATGAATTTTTTATATGAGTGGAGTAATGATGTTTTATGCCCCAGTCGAAATTTTGTCACTAAAATCAATGCAGTCAGTTCTGAGATGGTGGAGAAAACGAGAGTGCCTGGAGAAAATTTTTAACCTTTGACAAGCAAATTGACAAGCTCTCTCCTTAGGTTATGCCCAAGTAGGGTTGAAACCTAGGCACTGAGAGGCGCTGCTATCCATCCATAAGCAAATGCTTTAGACCAATTGGCCACTGAAGACCCCAGTGGTTTTTTTATGTAAAAAAGTTGATAAACAATTTCAATTCCGTCTCGTTTACCTATCAGTTTCTCTGTTAACACTGATATCAAATAATAATGTGAAAAAACTGCTTTAAGTATGCCAAGAGAATCAATCATATTATATTATGTCATTTTATTTAAACAGGAAATACACATATGTTACTTTAAAAGTGAAATCACTGCACACTGAATCCCGATTTCAAATTAACTGAATTTGTACAATTCTGATCAATTCTATTCAAAACTTTAATTTAAACTTTTTATTTCAACAGAATAAACTACTGGAAACAAATTCAATTTCTCTTATGTGATAACAGAGCAAAGCCTTAAAACTTGACTAATAAATTCAATTTTCTTTTCTTTTTTCGATTTTTTGCATATTAAATTAAAGTTTTTTTTGTAGAGATTCATCAAACAAAGAGTGCAGCAAGCACTGCCTTAGGATTTAAGACAGTCTAGGAACCTATCACAGTTTTAATTGGCATAAAGAAAATTTAATTTAAACCATTAAGTATAATCCATTGTGAATTAACTATCTGCTTTTACTTGTTAAGACGGCATGTCAAAGACAGCGTTGCACTGTACGGCATGTTATAATACCGCTTCTAACAATTTCCAGGAAACAAATCAGAATGCAAGACTCCTCAATTTGAAAATTTGTCTGAAAGAATAATATTTATGGCTCTGCGTGTTCTGTCTTGGATAAAAAAATAGAAAAAAAGATTGTCGATTATAATTTGTGATTTAATTTTGAAGGCTAATAATCTTAAAAATTCCAGAAAAACAATTTCTCTAAAAGTTGACGTGGAATACCGGTAATAATTAATATCTTCCAACACATATTGTCTTTCATGCAGGAGTGTGATGTAAGTACCGTAATCTATTCATGAAGCCCTGGTCAAGATTTTTTTTACTTTTATTGAGGCAGACAATTTTGGAATGGTGGAGGAAACCAGAGAACCAGAAGAAAACCACTGATTTTCAGTATGCGGATGGACAAACTTTTTCACACTAGTATCTATCTCAGTGGGATTCAAACCTAAGTGGTGAAAAGTGACGTGATCCCTAACATATACTTTAGACCATTTGGCTATTGAAGCCCCTTTTCTTGCAGTTGAGGTAAAACAATCAAACAAACAAAGCAAAACAAATACTAAAACACACACACACACACACACACACACATTCTCTCTCTATCTCTCTCTGTCTCTCTTTACTGTATAAAGTAGAAAAGTAGAGAACCATTTTTTGTAAAAATCATACTGTAGTAATGAAAAAAAGTTTCATTCCCTTTTTTTCTCTCAAAAGATGTACTGTTAACATGACATAACCTTTGACCAAGTGTATTAAGAACAAAACACCTACAAAAGATTTAAAAATAAAACAAAAATCTCAAGCCCCAAATCTATGTAACATTTAAGCTTGAGACCTATTACAGGTGATATTTTTCTCTCATTATAAGCTATAAATGGCGTTTCTGAAGACATTTCACCTTTCATAAATACATGTTTTGACTGAGTTTACATGTTTTTATTTTAATAGTCTTCTCAAGTTCTTGCAATATAATTCTTTTTATTTGAAAACCAACAAGCTTTAATTTCCTTTGAATGGGTTACAATAATACAACATAACAGGAAAACCATGAAAAATTGATGTAAGTTGATCTCCGTGGCGACCACAATGATAACCCTCAGTTTTTCACATCTAAACTTATTTTTACATCTAACAAAATCAATATTCAGAATTAACCTCAAATGCATGACCAATCACTTTTTTTATTTAGCCATTTCTGAGAGTATACATGTAATTTTCAAATCAATCGATATCATGGTCATTTTAAGCTGTATAAAAAATGGCAGATTGTATAATGAACGGAGGAGAGGGGTTTAAAAATTCATTATTTTTTGTTGATTTTATATTATATATTTTACAAGTTAATGCATTCCTACTTCAAAGATGCTATTTGGGTTTAATCTTATTTAATCTTGACCAAAAGCCTAATATAACAGTTGATTCATATTTCAAATCCTATCTATAATTTATATCCTGGATGGAAATGGGATTATTGGAGACACGAAAATTATAAATTTAACAGTCCGTTGCTTAGCAACATTTACACCATATACTTTCTTTTGATGTGTAGTTTCAACTTGCAGATCAATTTGAATATTGACCCAAATAAATTTAATAACAGCTCTCTGAACAAGACTCCGTCCGGCCGGCTGGCTGGCCTGACGATGATGATGATCATTTGTCCGGCACAAATACATCCTAAAACACTCAGCTCTCTCAAGCCAACAAATACCAAAAATATAATTTTGCATAATGGTCATTTTCGCAAAGTCGATCGATATACAACTTCAACTTGAAGGTCAAAATCCAAGAAAAAATTGATAAAATAGCCATAAACAGCAGACTGGGCAGATGGACGTTACTGTAATTAAATTCATTGATTTTTTTCTAAGCATGCAGTCTTATTTTCTAAACATGTTTAACAGAGATAAAATTTACAATAGCGACACAACCTTAAATGTACCAAATATATACATATATATGTACATATATATTTGAATTAAATGAGACTAATATTGTAAATATTCCTATAAATTCAATACAAAAAGATATAAATATGAATCTCTATTGAATTTCTCCCTTTTTCTTTTTATTATTTTCCCTAAAATAATGACCATAATTCTCTTTTTTTTGTTTAAATCTCAGACATGTCAACCATATCATCATTTATTTATATGTATATTACGTGTTCCCACTCGTGTCTCATGTGAAAACATCTTGTCAGTTTACTTGCTGATGATCGGTGGTTTTGTTTGGGCAGTTTGGTATTTTCTGATGAAATATTCTTAACAGGGGAATAAAACACTATTTTCTTCCAACTCTATCACCATTTGTTAAGGTTATATCGGTCTGGCCAATCCACAGCATTATCATACATCAGTTGTCGAGTTGTCCATTGTGGTATGCTTCCAGTTTAAAATTTCTTGAAAATCTAGCTGCTGTGTTTTCCTTCCATCTTTATCACCATTTAATAACGTTTTATTGGTCTTGCCTATCCACAACATTATCATACACCAGTTGTTGAGTTGTTGTCCATTGCTGTTATCATGAGTAAGCTTCCAGTTTGAAATTTCTTCAAAACCTAGATACTATTTTTCTTCCATCTTTATCACCATTTGTTAAGTTATATGGTCTGACCTAACAGCGACATATCGTACATCAGTTGTGGTGATGTCCATTGCTGTTGTTGTTATCACCATGGATATGCTCTAGTTTAAAATTTCTTTAAAAATGTAGATGTTCTTTTAACTTGTTTACCATAAAACAAAGTCAAGGCATTCATGAGTACGGATCAAATGAATGCAAGGGGCACAGGTTTTTACCTTGAATTGGGCCTTTCTAATTGGCTTGTTATTGAGTGATTTCCTTTTTAAACCTGAAGCATTGAAGGGCACAGCTCGTATGACAGCAACATTTTTTCCCCATTTCCATTTGTATTTTGAATTTTTTTGTGATGTTTCCCATGTTAAATGGTCACCGGCTACCTCTACTGTACATATCCATATTAACTTCACTATTCTCCAACACTGACTTACTTCTGGTATCCCATAAATGACTGTTCTTGTTAGATGGTAGATGGTAGAATATGCTTAAATTGGCTGGCTGTTCTTGTTAGATATTAAAATATGCTTTATCCATTTGATTGTTTCTTCTGAAGAGTTTTTGTTATAAGAACTTTATGATTTGAATTACCCTAAAAGTCGGTCTCAGTTTTGCTGTAAAGATTATTTTTGCAAGTTGGTTTCTGTCAGTTTCAAGTGTTCTGCACAAATATTTGCATGTCACTTTGGAGGTAAAATATAACTATTAAACAATTCAAGTGTGGTACTGACTCAATTTTCATACTTTTTGTGGTGTCTTAACTTTCTTTTGCTATTCTTTGCTATATTTTCAACCACAGCCACTCCATCTACTATAAAGTGACCTTATGACCAAATGGTCTAAAAGACTGGCTTATGGATCATAGCATTTTTTACTGCCTTGATAAGTACCATACCCTTCACAAGTTGACACTAGTGTGAGAAAGTTTGTCACTCCACTTTCCTAAGATTAATGCTTTTTCAGACACTCTGGTTTCCTCCATGATTCCTTAACTGACAACCTCAATATAAGTAAAATACTGGGCAAAGATTTACTCCACAATATCTATCATTACTGTGCTAATGTGCTAGCAGTAATTAGCAGTATTAGAAGTAGCTACTGACAAATGGCATCATTAGAACCAGCTATTGAGACTTCTAAAATAAGACATTTTGAGTATGTTCAAAGTCATATATGACATAGGTATAAATTCTAAAATCTGAATGCTTAAAATGTTATTTTTATGGTTGTTTTAAACTACTCACAGGGTAATTTCTACAAATAAATTAAAATAAAAGTCAAATATCAAAAAATATTTTTTTTTAAAAATTGTATATTGTATAACAAATTTTCCATTAATTTTTTTCAAAAAAAAACCCAAACAACAAATATTGAATATTAATTAGAGAAAACAATTCTAAATTTGTAGAAAAAGTCTTTGTCTTGTTGCCATGGTTACTAATATATGTACTCAAATTTAATATCCTTTTCTGATATATATTTGATTTTTTTTAAATTTGAATTATTGCAAAGCAATAAAAATGAATATAAAATCTATTAGAAATTTTCTACATCAACTGTCTCTGACTTTGATATGAAATCAAATTCAAGTCAAGCTGAAAAATGAAAATCTGAAATATTAAATATGGTTGTATTTTCTATAAATTTGGATTTAATTTTTCCTCTAGGGTATAAATATTAATTTGTTCAAAATATAAACACAGATTAAATATGCTTGAAATGAGAAATTAATGATCACTCATATAAAACAATGATTGTAAAATTTTACATCAGATGAAACAAAAAGCATGCGATGGTCTTAAAGTGACTAATGGCCCAAACCTATCGATATTGCTGCTGAATACTTTCTCCATAAAGTAAAACATTGTGTTTGAGGCTCACAGTACCAGGGTAGCTATCATCCAATACTAGTTAAGTTAATGAATGAAATTTTCTCCAAAAAATGACTTCTTTTTCATGAACCTATTAAGTATACTATGAAACAATGAAACCCCTTGAATAGTGCAGAAACCATCAACCAAGACAAAAGTGGAGTGGAGATACTGTGTGTTACATTCCAGTCAAGAATCTTTCACTTGTATCAAAGCAGTCAGTTCTGGGTTGGTTGGGGAAATCAGAGTGCCTAGAGAAGACCAACAACCTTTGACACATGAACTGACAAACTATTTTTACACTGGGAAGTCATTCTTTCAATTTATGCAGGTACATTTGCAAAACCCTAGACCAACTTTTGTAAGGCCCTTCCCATCTCTTACTTCTAGGATGATGGTCCCTACACATATACTAATAATTCTTAATACAGTCAAACCTGTCTATAAAGGACACCCAAGGGAACCAGTAATAGTGGCCCTAATGGGCAGGTGACCTTTATATACAGGTTCAAATAACATGAATAAAGAACAATTGGGATACAATTCTACTGGCCTTTATAAGCAGGTGGCCCTTATATAGAGGTGGTCTTTAAGGCAAGTTGGACTGTATATATAAAAACTTTTACATATGAAGAGTTTAATCTCAGATCTGATAGGTAATGGGCAATCATGAAGTGAGTCATATGGAATAATGGTGTTTTATGTCCTAGGAATATTCTACTTCCATTTATATGGAGGTGGTCATTTCTGGAATGGTGAAGGAAATCTAGTGTCTAGAAAAAAACACTGACCTATGTGGGGAGTAGGTCTTTGCATTATTCAAGCTGAGGGATTCTTGGGCAGTCATTATGAAATACCGTCGGACCGACGGACATGTCCGATAAATTTCACGTCGGTCAGACAATCAACATTAGTAAACCAGACCAAATGTCCGACAGAAATCCGGGGCCGGTATACAACACGCATAACACTACAATCATTTGAACACTCTTAACAAGTCATAAAAATGGGTTTACCGCAAACGTTTTAGTGATTGTAAAGCGCCTGTGTCATTTGTATTAAACCCCATTGCTTACAAACGCATAGATGATACTGATTTCAAGAACGTTAATTTAATTCGATTTCCGGTTTGTATTCCGACTGTAAACATGTTTCAGCTTAAGTACGTCTCTGGGGCAATACCAGGAAAGCCAAACAAAAGAACCAGAAGTCCCGACGATCCCGGTCATACTGTAGTCAGCACTAATGCACCCAACCTGGACCAAGAAATGAATGATATATCTTTAAACTTTCCTGAAAATGAACATGAAGAATGTCAAACAGATGATGATGACTCAATTGAAACAGACATTCATGAATTTAATTTAATTTATAAATATGACTGTCCTAATGACGATTTCTGTGACGGTTTTCTAGGGGAGGAGGAAACCTGGAGTTCACTTTTTTCTTTTTCAAGAGATTAATATCCTGTATTGCAATGAACTAAAACACTATATATTTATATACATATATATGTTAATTAAAATGTTAAAAATGGAATTTATATCATTTATTAATTTCGGTTAGACAAAACTTTGTTCGGTCAGACAGAAATTTTAAAGCTGTCTGACCGAATGTCAGACAGAAAAAATTTTAATTTCGTGAAGACTGCTTGGGATTATCGGATCATATAAGTTTCTCAAACAAACTGTTAGTAGACTGATTGATTTAATAGGAATTTATGTCCAAGTCAAGAATAGTTCACTTATATCAAGATGTCACCAGCTATAGGTAAAGTGAAAGAAACTTTACCTTTGCAGTGTGCTAAGGGAAATGTCCAATCAGGAATCTTTAGCATGCCAAAGTAGGTACATCTGGCCCCGGTTTCACAATCATTCCTTAACTAAGATTTTCCTTAACTTAAATTCAGCAAATTTTGGCAAGCTCTTTTTGAAACTAAAAATTAATAATTTTGTCTAAACTAAAAGTAGATGTCATAAGCTTGATATAATCTTTAACATGACACCTTAAATTTCCTAATATCTTAACAATTAACAAAATTATAAAGGTTTTTAATTTGCCAGATTAAAGTTAAGGAAAATCTTAAGTTAAGAAATGATTGTGAAACCGGGCCTGTTTTTAAGGTCTCTTCAAAAGGATCAGCAACTTTCATTTCTAAATGCAGAGTGCTTGATGAAAGAACAGTCATGACCTTTTTTCATGTCTTGGTCAGACCTGACAAGTGATTAAACTCTGAGGTAGTAGAGATCAATTGAAAAGTAAATGGACTTGACTAACCAGATCTGGACAGTACTAATAGTTTCAGCTATCTTAGCTTTGGTGCCTACAGCTTTAACCACTTGACGATTCTGATCTCTTAACAGTTTGAAGCAAGTTGGTTGATTGGAATTGTGGATTATTTCAGAACTGTCAGTTCAGATATAGTAGGGGAAAGAGGAGTATCTGGAGAAAACCACCAAGTTAACCTTTAAGAATTGTGCAGATAATTTTTTCATCTGCTCATGTGGGATTAAAAGTTAGGCAATGAGGCAATGTGATCTGTTAGCTAGCACGGTATAGATCACTTGTTCACTGTGGCCAGGGCTGATGGATTAATGGATAGATATAGATAAACAGATTGATAGACAAATATCAACTAGCAGACAAATAAAATTGATAGATAGAAAAAGTAATAGACTAAATGACAGACAGATGACAAACACATTGTCATCCCCTCTAGTCTTTTTTCAAGATTTCTAGTACAGTTACATCTCAACTTTGACTTATTACAGCACTAGACGTAAGGAAATCAATAGAGTTTAACAATAATCACAGCTTTGTGCTGTCTCGCATACAAGGCAAACTATGACATCATAAATCGCAACCAATTTGTAATTGATCAAAATTTAAATCTAGTTTAATTGTCACTGGAAATTTTATCACTGGTTAAACCACAGGGTTGAAATCTTCTTTATATTCTATTACAAATTGGCTCTACTTTTTTATTCAAGTGAATTTATTTTTTAAATATAGATTGAAATTGAGCTGGAATCAAATTTTTAAAATTCCTGTTTTAAATGGATTTGTCATGTAAAACGCAAAATTAGATTTCAAAGTTCAAGATTGATATAATGACAATTTAATTTAGTATGAAACCATTCAAGTATTTACGGATGTTAAAAACTGAAAATACTGATAATATATTACACTGCGAATTTTTAAATGAAATTAATCTAAGTTGAAAATATCTACAATTTCAAGATAGCATTTCAATTTTTATAGCAATAATATTGCATTATAATTTGTTTTCTAAATTGGTAATATATTTTAACTCTGAAATGTTATATTTTTTAGATTTGTCAAAATGGAAAAGTTAAATCATATTATCGCTCTTTTTGCAAGGAAACTTAATATTAAGACCCTTAAAGCATGTAATAATAACATAGCAAGATGAGGCTGCCTTTAAAAAATTACTATTTATAGGGTTTTTTTCACAATGATTGTAGGTTTTAATTCAAAATGATGCAAACTTTATTACAAATATCTATGTTGTTATGATAGCTAAGATTATATTTCATATCAATTTTACTGCTGTATCTGAAAATATTATTGACTGTATAGGCTATAATGTTTTTTATTTGGTGCCCAAATATCAAAGATTTCTGCAAAACTTGACATTACAGAGGCTATGCAATGGGTAAAATCAAACCATTAATTGTTTAATAATGTCATCTTACAGGTTCTAATCACACCTATTATTCTTTTTGAATCCGAAATCACATATTACCACTGAGGTTACAGCTGAGTAGGTTGGTTGTTAGCTCTGTAAGTGGGAGGTTATAGGTTTGATCCTCTGCTGGGTCTGACTCAAGACATGAAAGTAGGTAGTGACTGGTTTTTTTTTTTTTTTTTTTTTTTTGCCAAGCACCCGGCATTAAGAAATGAAAGTCACCATTCTTTCAGATGGGAACTTAAAACAGATGAGGTCCCATGTCATGGTGGGTGTGGCACAATAAATAACCCTGATGTATAATGCCATCAGCACAACACACAGGCAAAGTTTCTGCACGCAAGTGAAATAATCTTGACTGGGAAGTTAAACGCCATTACTCACTCCGGAATCACAAATTTAAGCAGGTCACATGATGAGATGGATACAAATCCAAGTAATAAATATTACATCAAAATAACTCAAATCCTGAGCACCTGAGCATTTATATTTTATATTTATCCAGATCTTTTTAATCTCTTTTCATCAAGCTATCTGACCTTTGACCCTTTATAAGCCATTCTCTGTATAGTTTCTATAAAAGGTTAAAAGGGTCTGGATAAAATCAATCAAAAAAGAAAAGATCATGGAAGCAAAAATTCTGTAACCAAATTTGTAGATATTGGAAAACAAAATTATTTTAATTAGAAAGACAGAGGTCATATGGAATGTTCAAAGTATTGAGGATACAACAGAGTGGAGTTGAAAGTAGTTAAATGATGTTTTATATCTTCTTCAAATTACATAGAGGGGTCAGTTTTGGGAAAACCTGAGTGTCACAAAAACACTGATCTTTGGCAAGTCAACAAATTTTCTCAAACTAAGATTTGTCGAGGTTTGAACATTAAGGCAGCAAAAGGCATTATACTTAAACAAGTCAGCCATGGAGACCCTGATATAACAATGATGGTAAATACTGGAATACAAATTCTGTAGTTTATAGTAAAGTTGTTACAGTCTGGTGTTTTAAAATTAACAGAAACCATTTGTATGGGAGAGTAAAAAAGTAAAAAGTATATTCTTATGCAGAGAAATGTCAAATATGCCAGACTTGTTCTAGAAAGGCAGTATTTATGTCGTGGAAAATAGCTACATCTGGTAAAGAAAACAAAATGTGAAGGGTAAGATTTTTTAGAAAACTTTCTAAAAAGCAAGGCTATAAATGAAATATTTTAAATGATACATGTGTATTGTTTAAGATGTAGAATGGCAAACATAGAATCAAAAGGAGTGTGGTAAGGAACTGCAGCTGGCCCCAAATTTTAACTTTTAACAATTAATGTATATCAATCACTAATATGGTAGCTTAGTTGTTAGAGTGCTCACTTCCTGTGTGGGAGGTCGTGGGTTCATCTCCAATTTCATCTGACTAAGACTTGATAGGTAGTGACTGTTTGCCAAGCACTCAGCATTTAGAAATGAAAGTCACAGAGTCCTTCAGACTTGCACATCGCCCTAAGAGCACTACAAAGGTCAAAATGTCTGCCACTTCACCTATAGCTGGTGAAAAAGGTCAAAATGTCTGCCACTTCACCTATAGCTGGTGAAAAAGGTAAAAATTTCTGCCACTTCATCTACAGCTGGTGACAAAGGTCAAAATGTCTGCCACTTCACCTAAAGCTGGTGAAAAAGGTCAAAATGTCTGCCACTTCACCTATAGCTGGTGACAAAGGTCAAAATGTCTGCCACTTCACCTATAGCTGGTGAAAAAGGTAAAAATTTCTGCCACTTCACCTATAGCTGGTGACAAAGGTCATAATGTCTGCCACTTTACCTATAGCTGGTGAAAAATGTCAAAATGTCTGCCACTTCACCTATAGCTGGTAAAAAAGGTCAAAATGTCTGCCACTTCACCTACAGCTGGTAAAAAAGGTCAAAATGTCTGCAACTTCACCTACAGCTGGTGAAAAAGGTCAAAATGTCTGCCACTTCACCTACAGCTGGTGAAAAAGGTCAAAATGTCTGCCACTTCACCTATAGCTGGTGAAAAGGTCAAAATGTCTGCCACTTCACCTATAGCTGGTAAAAAAGGTCAAAATGTCTGCCACTTCACCTACAGCTGGTGAAAAAGGTCAAAATGTCTGCCACTTCACCTACAGCTGGTGAAAAAGGTCAAAATGTCTGCCACTTCACCTATAGCTGGTGAAAAAGATCAAAATGTCTGCCACTTCACCTATAGCTGTTCGTTTTTTATATTGTATGGCTTTCTTCATTTCTTTGTTCTTGTATCTTATGTATTTGATTTGTTGTTTTACAGAGTCAAACTTGACATTTGTTTATTATTTATGTCTTAATCGTGACCATAATGCTTGCCTTTACACACTCACCAAATAATGAGTGTATTGATATAATTCTCTAAAGGACACATCTAATGATATAGATTAACTGATTAATGATTGAATGGGGTTTTACATCCCAGTCAAGAATATTTAACTTGAGATGTCACCAGCTATAGGTGAAGTGGCAGACATTTTTACCTTTTTCACCAGCTATAGGTGAAGTGGCAAACATTTTGACCTTTGTCACCAGCTGTAGGTGAAGTGGCAGACATTTTTACCTTTTTCACCAGCTATAGGTGAAGTGGCAGACATTTTGACCTTTGTCACCAGCTATAGGTGAAGTGGCAGAAATTTTTACCCTTTTCACCGATTGCATGGGATAGTATGTCCCAGTCAAGTATATTTCACTTATATCGAGGCATCACCAGTAAATCTGGTGAACTGGCAGAAATACAACATAAGAACAAAACAATAAAGCTAAAACATCTGAACACTGTCACACATGCAAGAAATTGCATCGTATAATTTTACACTACTTAGCATATAAAAGTGCAAAAATTTGAAGACATCAGCAGAACAATAGCATATAATTATAAATACAAACCATATGTACCGGTATCGCAGACTTCTGAGGAGACAAGTATAGACCATATGAATGTAATCAGATGTCTGAGGTGATGGGAGACCAAATGCCTGTCTGGATCTGAAATAAATTAAAATTTCTTTACCAAAAAACATGTATATACAATGTATGTGACATGCTTTAAACAATGTCTCAATGACTGACTATGCAATGTATGTACTCATATGAAACTGACATGTTTTCATACCAGCTGATTTGATTATATACTATTTGTCTTAAAATTCCTTCAAGATCATCATCTGATGTCTCAGGAATTATCAGGATACAAGGTTTTGTTTTGACAAACATTTTTCAGTCATTGAAAGATGTAAATTATAATAGTTGTCAGAAGAACCCAGCTGATTAACCCCATTAATTTGTTTCACCAAAGAGTAATACCAGAAAAATCCAATAGTATTTATGACCGCATATTTATTCCAACTAAAAATCTTTAAATGTAACAAATTTTTGGTCTTTGTCCTTCTGAAAAACTTAAAAACATAATACTTCAACAGAATTCAAACTTAAAGCCACTCTGTCAGCTCTAGACATGCAATTTTCTACTTGAAGTTGTAATATTTTGTAAATCAACTTTCTTTGTAATCCCTCCCCACACACACACACATAACCACCACCACAAGCAACAACAACGTTAAATTCTAAAATTGTAAAATTTTTGAAATATTGTTTTCACAGAAATGTTTAAAATGGCTTGATTCTATCAATTTTATGCATTTTCAGTGGAAATTGAGGATGGTTAAAATGTAAGCCTTATTTAGGTATTTTATACACAGACCTGCAAAAACAAGAATTATTATTGGAGGCACTCTGGTTTACTCTACCATTCCTAAACTGACCTCTTCACTGTAAGTGAAAAAATTTGACTAAGATGTAAAACTTAAAGATGAAAAAAAATTATCATTTGTATAGGTCAGGTTGTTTTAATAATGTATAAAAAGACAATGTTGATTCATTAAATTATTCATAGGATGATTTTTAGGAAGTGTTTTGCTAGTCTCAGTAGATCTTGGGTTTGTCCTGATTTTGAATGACGATAAGATATAATTATGAAACACAAACTTTACAAAAACAATTTTACAATAAATATCATTCAACAATTAAATGTTTAATAATTTACAACTAACTGGTGGCATTTAAATATCACAATTTTTTAAAATTACAACTGTTTTGGTGTTTTTTAATTTTTTTTTTCAAAAACCAGTAAATTCATCAAGGGATTGTATTTATTAGTAATTCAAAGTTTGGTGAAAGGCATATTGCAAGGCATGTACTGTTATTCCTTACAACACGTGCACAGAATTAATTTCTGACTATTACTTCAACATTGTTGAACTTCATAAACAGTTTACATTGCAAAATTCTTCAGTATGTACATTAAAACACACTGTTCTCTTCTTTGTGCATCCTCTACCATTGCTTCATCTAGGCTCGATTCTCTCTCTCTCTCTCTCTCTCTCTCTCTCTCTCTCTCTCTCAGAAATGCCAGATATAAGTTGTTTCATTTCAGATCTCTCGGTTAATAAGTTTACTATACTTCAGTGAAGATTAAACATCAAGATGACCCAGACAATTTTATGGATGGAATGTGTCTCAATCGCTACATAAACAGTTTCTTCATCAGCCGATTTCTATGAAAAAAGCTCAAAGATTACACTGTCAATACATGATTTTTTTTCCTAGGTCTTCAAACATCCATGTATGTCAGAAAAAAAATTACAATACATAAATACTGCAAAAATCAGATGACAGATTCGCCAAAATTTAATTTGAAAGTCTACACTGGCTTGTCATGTACCTATTTTCATTGGTCGCCTGAATAATGAGCTGTACAGTTTAAATTATTTAACAACCTTTAGAAACTATAACCCTCTTTGATTCTTGCTTTAGAATGAATGCATGTGAAAATACCACTATGGCAGCTCAGTGGTAGAGTGCTCACTTCGTATGTGGAAAGTTGTGGGTTCAAACCCCAGCCTGGTCTGACCAAGACTTGAAAAAGGTATTGATTGTTCCTTTAGAAAGGAAAGTCATGGGACATTCAGAAGAGACCTTAATAGAATCTTACAACGGCAACAGTGTAAGACAGAGATATCTCAAACAAGGAGGAATATTTTCCTGTCCAGAACGAGCTTTAGCGAGATCTGGACATTGAAAATATTCATCCAAGTTTGAGATATCTCTGTCTTACACTGTTACTGGTGTAGGATTCTTTTTCTCACACATTTGCAGCATAAAAAACCATGATTTGTAAACAAAAATTTGCATCAAACGTTCAGTTTTCAAGCAAACATTGGTGCCGTCATCAGTTTTGTTGCCGTCCTCACGTAAAATGATTATGACGTCATCAATAAAGCATGTGTAAGTGATTGTGACTTTGGGATATTGTTGGATCTGATGCTAGTAAAAAATATAAAACTTAGGAAAAGTATACCCAAGTGCTTTAACTAAATATTTTAGAGTATGGTATCTATCTCAAAGAGCTTAATTTCAGTTCAGATATCTTAAGCCTGAATACAAGTTTGGCCACATCTTACAATACATTGTTATTGTCCCTTTCTAGTTCTTGAGTTTCAAATCTTTTGCAAACAAATGGGATTAACAGTTCCTTGGTCAAGCTAGTTAAATTTCTAGATTCTGCAAAGTTTAGATTTGGATGCTAAAACTAAATATTTTTGAAAACAATTTAAACTACTTGAAATGGAGTTTATAAAAATTTATTTCAGTTAGTCGCCAGCAAAATGTTACCAACTTTTATCTATTTCAATTAGTCCCTAGCAAAATGTAACCAACTTTGGTAAATCTCTTGGATCAATCACTTAAGTTCAACTAAGAACTTTTTATAGTTGTACTGCACTTACCAACACCAATAAATGCTTAGAATTTTATTTTTCATTTAATAAAAAAAAGAGGAAAAAACACAGAAAAAAGGGATTTACAAACATTCTTTCAAACAGAGCTAAGTACTTATTTCAAAGTTCCTTCAGAAGTCATCTTGATACATATAAAAGGCCGGGTCTTGAACAGTAATCCCCAAAGATTAGACCAATTCATTTCAGCAGGATTAACTTCAAAACAAAGTTTTTAAACTGGTTTTTGATTATTAAATGAACATATGCAAGCCAACTGTTACATTTTATCAATTTCTATTCTAAAACTTAAAAGTATACTACACCGTAATTATAAAAAAAAGCTTTGTTTGACCTTAAAAAATATTGAGTATTTAAAAACATCTAACGGAATATAACCAATGGTTTTGAAACAGCTGCCACTTGTAATACGAAACTGAACAAGATATTTGAAAATGATTTCAATTTAATTTGTCAATAATAATTGACTATTATTTTTAAATTTTAATGAAAATTATTTGTTTTGTTTCAATGTAAAATCATTAGACACTGAATATATATACATGTATATTAACAAAAAAGACACATCATTGACATTTTTATAGTTTGTAGATTAAACTTCAGATAACTCGAGTCAATATTTAAATTTTCAATCAATTTGTGCATAATAAATGAAATTTGAAGGTGTATATGTACCATAATGCTATAATACATGTAGTTTCAATTAAACAAATATTGATATATCAACAAATTAAGTTTTGTCTTGGGAACACAATTCTAGAATTTCAGGATGTTAAACTTAAAATGTTTAATTATTTATGTCATGTTTCATTGGTCTGTTTTAAAACACGGAAATTTCCTGATTTTTTTTTCACAATTTTTATTCTCTGGAACATTGAAATTCAACAACACAAAAATCTATTAAAACTGTTTTTTTATTTTGTATAAATGTTATTAATGTATAAAATTTGCATTTATAATTTACATATAAATATAGTATGAAAAAGAATTTTGTAATAATGCAGTCTGTTGGCTACAATCATGTCCAATAAGTGATGTATGGACTGGGTGGCTGTTGTTTTAGATCATCATTAGCATTTCTTCAGCTACTTGTGACAAAATGACAAGACAATTTTTTTATTAATCTCATGAATAACAGTAAACAAAAATTAACGGGGTGTGTGAGTTTGTGCTAGTTTATCTCCCATCGTACTAGTGCACACTTTGTATAAATGCACACTTATGACAATCTTCAGAGTGCTAGTACACTAGGGTGTAATGTCCCAGATAAACAAACATTATAGGTCACTCAGTCCATTATACTGGTGCCAAGCCAACTAGTAGAGGCCTACAAGAAGAAAACAAAACCCAAGAAATGCATGGAAATGGTTTTTTGAATTCCTGTTTTACACTTCCAAAGAATGGCATTTTATGCAGGAACAATTTTTACCCTTACCCTAGACTTAGTTATTTAAAATGGACACCTTTATTTTTAAGTCCGCAACCTCAATGAAACAAGAGGACTCTGTGGCTGAATGGACCTAAAGCACACGCTTATGGATCATAGATCCTAGTGCAAGACTCTGGACAGATCCTAGTGCAAGACTCGGGACAGATGCTAGTGCGAGACTCGGGACAGATCCTAGTGCGAGACTCGGGACAGATCCTAGTGCGAGACTCGGGACAGATCCTAGTGCGAGACTCGGGACAGATCCTAGTGCGAGACTCGGGACAGATCCTAGTGAGAGACTCGGGACAGATCCTAGTGCGAGACTCGGGACAGATCCTAGTGAGAGACTCGGGACAGATCCTAGTGAGAGACTCGGGACAGATCCTAGTGCGAGACTCTGGACAGATCCTAATGCGAGACTCGGGACAGATCCTAGTGCGAGACTTGGGACAGATCCTAGTGCGAGACTCGGGACAGATCCTAGTGTGAGACTCGGGACAGATCCTAGTGCGAGACTTGGGACAGATCCTAGTGCAAGACTCGGGACAGATCCTAGTGCGAGACTCGGGACAGATCCTAGTGAGAGACAGATCCTAGTTCAAGACTCGGGAGAGATCCCAGTGCGAGACTCGGGACAGATCCTAATGCAAGACTCGGGAAAGATCCTAGTGCAAGACTCGGGACAGATCCTAGTGAGAGACAGATCCTAGTGCAAGACTCGGGACAGATCCTAGTGAGAGACAGATCCTAGTGCAAGACTCGGGACAGATCCTAGTGCGAGACTCTGGACAGATCCTAGTGAGAGACTCGGGACAGATCCTAGTGCGAGACTCGGGACAGATCCTAATGCGAGACTCGGGACAGATCCTAGTGCAAGACTCGGGACAGATCCTAGTGCGAGACTCTGGACAGATCCTAGTGAGAGACTCGGGACAGATCCTAGTGAGAGACTCGGGACAGATCCTAGTGAGAGACTCTGGACAGATCCTAGTGAGAGACTCGGGACAGATCCTAATGCGAGACTCGGGACAGATCCTAGTGCGAGACTCTGGACAGATCCTAGTGAGAGACTCGGGACAGATCCTAGTGCGAGACTCTGGACAGATCCTAGTGCGAGACTCGGGACAGATCCTAGTGCGAGACTCGGTACAGATCCTAGTACGAGAAAAGTAGTTGGTTCACTTACTACAGACAGTTTTAATACTTTGCATACCAGCATTGTGTATTGTTCCTGCCATACGGCAGTAGTTACTGGTTTACAGGTAATACCACACATCTCTAGAAATAATGTGGTTTGACATTACCAGATTGGTAACTCCTACTTCCTCTGTTACATGCACACTCAGACCAAACTGGATGATGTTTTTAAGATGTCAAATTTTATTTACTAATTATCACCTAGGTGCCTAAACCTTATAATGGGCCCAACCTGCTGCCACTAAAGCCAACACAAGTTTATATAAATTTGCTTGTAAGATGTCACATTTTATTTACTAATTATCACCTAGGTGCCCAAACCCTATTATGGGCCCAACCTGCTATCGCTAAAGCCTACACAAGCTTACATAAAGATTGTTATACAATCCTCTGAAACTTGTTTGCAAAATCAATGTCATGGCTGACCCCAAAATTATTCAAAAGTTTGAAAGAATGAAGTCCACCATCACCATTCATTATCTCCGTTGGATGATAAAGGTCCTTAATGGCTGATCAGTCTGAAGAGTGAGGTTATTTATCACAAGTCTCTCACCTCCTAGGTTAAAATTCACACTCAGGACAGATCCTAGTGTGAGAAAGTCTGTCAGGTCGCTTGCTGAAAAATGGAAGTGTTCTTTGAGCACTCCTGTCTTCTCCAACATCCATGTACAGATCCATCCCAATATATTAGTGAAAGTATCTTAATTACGGCATAAAACTAAATTACTGCACTCCACTCTATTGGGTTGTACATTTTCCTTCATGCCATACAGTCACTATCTGTGCACTGCTTCAGTTAATTATAAGGTGCGTCAGAAAACCTACACACGGACATGTATAATTATTTTTTTTATTTTACTATCATAATATTGGTAAAGTTTTCTTGTAAACAGGTAGTTTTGGGAGCATCTAAACAGTTTTAATAAGGAATGCACTTACTAGCTTCATTGAAGATTTCATACTGATCGACTAGATGAACATCTCCAACCAAACAGGAGATGATAAAGTTATTTGATTTATATTTTCTGCTGTGTTTCTGATTGACTAGATGAACATCTCCAACCTAACAGGAGATGATAAAGTTATTTAAATTATATTTTCTGATTTGTTTCTGTTTTTATTTTCATTTGTACAATTGTTACATGACATTGGTTTGTGTGACCATTGCCATCAATACATGTTATTTTATTTAGCTGTTAATTACCATTTTTAATTCACGGCAAAAATTTACTTTTTTCCAAATTTTATACAATGTTAACAGCGACATTAATATATAACAAAAATAATAATTGTGAATACTTTATGGATTACATTGAAATAAATAAATTATACCTCACATATACAAGGCAGATTTTGTTTTTTTATTTTACACATCAACACTATAGATTACAATATCGGTAGCTGGCAGATAAATTTATATATATGAAATAAACATGGAAACAGCTGCTTATTTCAATACACATTTTCAATTTTTAAATGTCACCGTAAAACTCAAAAAGTTATGTTCAATGATCAATATTTCTGATTTTAAAATTCTGAAATTTGAAACTGTATAGAAAACATCAATAAATAAATTTTAAGCATCATTTTACATTTGATTGTTGAAACAGCTGGATAGAAAAATGTAATATCCTGTTTAAACTGATGAAAATTCTTTTTATTGAAAAAAATGTATATTCAAATGGTTATTTCCAACATATACAATTTATTTGTGGTAGAGAATGAATTAGAAGTACCATAAACATATTGAATGCCAGCAGAAAAAAACATGGCTTTTTTATTTATTAAAGCATCAGGATAGATTTCAACAATTTTAAAACCACAGTATCTAATTCATTCTTAAATGATGGATAGTTTACATAGAAAGGGATATAAGATTTTAGTAAGGGCAAGTTACCGATTTTTTTTTTTAAAAATGATGCAATATACTGCATTCTGGTGCAATTTTAGCTATATTAAACAGGAAAAAATCTTCATTTAGGATAGTTCTGAGAAAGATTAAAACTTAGGTCATGAGATGCATTATGAGATATAGTCACTGCTTTATACCACTCTGCAAACAAGGCCCTCTGTTAAGGAAGATAAAACATGGTTAAGGCCTAAGGTAAAGAGCCCTTACTGTCCACTTTCTCCATCACATTACAGTGGTATAAATGTTTGCAAACCTCATCTACATGCTTGAATAAGAAATGGCATAGTACTGACTGGGACATAAAACTCCTGATATAGCACAACTGCATAAAAAGCATCTGTAGTAGGGTCTGTATATAGGCAGTCAAAATTCTTCCACATAGATGGATGCATACAGTTAAAGCATGGTTGAGGAAACTGGAGTACTGGGAGAAAACCATTTACCATCAGCAAGCAAACTGACAGACAATCTGCACTAGAATCTGAACTAGTGGGATTCAAAACCAGGAAGTGAGAGGCCCTATGATCTCTGTAACTGGGTCCTTAAGACCCTTTGGTCAACAAAGGGTTTTTGAAGGACTAGATGTGTGAGTGATCTTCTGAAAGATCATGTTAAAATTATCATCAGCACATTTAGTAAAGGGATAAAAAGTTTGGCTGGTTTGAATGTATGTTGTTTTACATCAGATCAACATTTCATGACAAGACATCCTTGACATTGCATAATTTTTTTTATAAATCTCAAGGAATAATTTAAAACACAAGTTCATGTGGTGTGTAGGTTTGTGCAAGTGTTTCTAATCTGCTTTTTGACTAGTTAGTGCACACTTATGCTGACCTTTAGACCAATGTCTTACCCACTAACTAAGCCACTCTCATCCGTGGGTAAAAAAAGTCATAAGAAGTTCACAAGATAGTAGATTCTTCAGGAAGTAGCTAAATAAATTTTTAATGCTTAAAAAGCCTTTCTGACCTTGCAAACTAAAGAAACATTTGAGTCATATAGTGATTTCTTTTGACCATTGCTGATAAATAATAAATTATTAATATTTTATTTAATGATGAGAGTATCAATGTCAGAAGTGTATGGCCAATCAAGCATGGTTTACGTGACCTGGGCATGTTACATTAATACTTGACCTGGCTCCAGTTTCACAATCATTCCTTCATTTTCCTTTACTTAAATCTGGCATAATTTTAAATCTTTATAATTTTGTTAAATTTTTAAGATATTCAGGAATTTAGGGTGCGACTTTGAAGAACGCGCCTAGCTTAAAACACTTTAGTTTTGTCTAAAATATTCATTAGTATTGTAGTTCTTAAATAAGAGTTGAGTTGAGTAATGGTGTTTAACGTTCCAGTCGAAAATATTTCACTTATATCAAGACATCACAAGCTATTGGCGAAAGAGTAGAAATTTTGCCTGTGCATTACACTCATGCCATTATACAGCAGAGTTCTTTATCGTGCCAAGCCTACCATGTCATGGGACCTCATTTACTTTAAGTTCCGAAAAACACCACTTTCAATTCCTAATGCCAAGTGCTTGGCAAAAGAACAGTCACTACCCATTTTCAAGTCTTAGGTCAGACCCAGTTGGGGTTTGAATCCATGACCTCCCTCCCACTTAAGGAGTGAGCACTCTACCAACTGAACTACCGCAGTGGTAGATTTTGGTTTGAACTTGAAACTTTTATGCATAGATTTAACAAACAAGTGCTATAGAGCACAATAGGGACACCACAGACAAACAAAGTACAAACAACTTTTTTCATATTAAAATCATTTTAGATTCATCTAAATCTTGGTTTGTACAGCTGTTTCTCTGCTTGGGGATCAGCTTCAAGGATTAAGACAAAGACAAATTAACTTATTCTACAACTTTTGTATTTACGACTATTTAATGCATATCAATCATTTTTAAAAAAGACAAGTTAGTCAACAAAATCAAAACATAATGATTAGTTTTCTGAAAACAATAACAAAAATGACATAAAAAGTTTCAAAAGCAGGCATTTAAAAAAACTGCTGGCAGGCTTTATTTAAAATGGGGACAAATATATTTATCATTTTTAACAGTTATAGTTTTTTAGAACAACATCTTAAATATTAGAAAACAAAATGGGGGAAACATCACAGTAAAAATCTGACAAGAAAAAGCGTTTTGATAAGGTTAGTGGCCTAACATTTAAAAAATAAAACCCTTTTAAAGTATGAATCACAATGTTAATGACATGAATCATGAATGGAATATGTCAACTTCAATAATTGTACAAAATATCTGATAAACAGTAATTAGAAGTGAGTTGAGAGAGCATAAAAATTGCATGCATGGGCTAAAACACTGATAAATTAATTACAACTTTAATAATAATAATCATTAACTATATTTTTATTTGATGGTAAAAATCATAAAATGAGTTCTTGACTGTTTATTAGACATTTTTTGATATTTTTGATTTTTTCAACATAATTAACATTGTTCTTAATTATATTTAATTATTCTAAATAATGTTAATAACAAAAATAATTTCTTGTATAAATTAATCGTGATATGTCAGTGGAAATACTGGTAATTATAAGTAATTGATAAAGTTTTTCTGCTAAAAAAGTAGGTATGGCAAGGTGCTTTTGACACTCTTAAATATTAATGTTTCTGAAACCACTGCAGTAGCTCAGTTGGTAAAGTGCTGGCTCCATAAGTGGGTGGTCATGGGTTCGACCCCAACCGGGTCTGACCCAAGACTTGAAAGTGGGGTAATGACTGTTCTTTTGCCAAGCACTTGGCATTACGAAAGGAGAGTCATGATTCTTTAGGATGGGAACTTAAAACAAATGAGGTCTCGTGTCACGGTTGGCTTGGCACGATAAAAACCCTGCTGTATAATGCCATCAGCGCAACACACAGGCAAAATTTCTGCACCTTTTTCTATAGCTGGCGACGTCTTGATGTAAGTGAAATATTCTTGACTGAGACATTAAACGTCATGACTCAACTCAACTCATTAACGTTTCTGATCCTTTTATAATACTTAATTATATACAATAAAGACACTAGACTTGGTTTTCCAGGAAAAGTAACTACAATGTTTGTTTGCAGCATTAATGATATCTCAAAATGACCTCTGCTGACAGATGTTTGTAAAAATAATTATTTTTCAAATAGATTTTATCTACAGAATTAATTGATTGATTCAAGAATATTCAACTTATATCAAGACATCACCAGCTATAGGTGAAGTGGAAGAATTTTTTCAGTGCAACCACTTCAACCAGGACAATGTGCAGGGAGGCACAAGAGACCCTGTGACTTTTATTATCAGATGTCAAGTGGCTGGAGGAGGAACAGTTACTACCTATATGTAAGTCTTAGTCAGACCCAGCCAGGCTTCAAATACTGACCTTCTGTATATGAAGTGAGCATGCTACCAATGGAACTACCAAAGTGGTTTTTATTCTCAGAAACATTCTCCTGCCACCCACTTAATATTGCTGACACCCAAATGCGTCTTCTTGGTAGTTAGAGTAAAAGACTTCATGGTGTTTATACAGGCAAAATATATGAGGACCATGCACCCATAGAACCTAAGAAATATGGAATGGACTTTATAACAAGTGGTCTTTATATGTAGGTATAATCTGTATATAAAGACCATACACCCATAGATCCAGAGAAATATGGATTTTATAAACAAGTGGTCTTTATATGTAGGTATAATCTGTATATAAAGACTATACACCCATAGATCCAGAGAAATATGGATTTTATAAACAAGTGGTCTTTATATGGGTATAATCTGTATATAAAGACCATAGATCCAGAGAAATATGGATTTTATAAACAAGTGGTCTTTATATGGGTATAATCTGTATATAAAGACCATAGATCCAGAGAAATATGGATTTTATAAACAAGTGGTCTTTATATGGGTATAATCTGTATATAAAGACCATAGATCCAGAGAAATATGGATTTTATAGACAAGTGGTCTTTATATGGGTATAATCTGTATATAAAGACCATAGATCCAGAGAAATATGGATTTTATAGACAAGTGGTCTTTATATGGGTATAATCTGTATATAAAGACCATAGATCCAGAGAAATATGGATTTTATAGACAAGAGGTCTTATATAAGTTCTCTGTAGATGCAATAAGAAACAATTGGTCTTTAAAATACTGATCTAATTGGGCAGGTGGTAACATAACAGGCTTTATTGTACAGTTAATGTAGAGGTAAAAAAGCATAAAAACTTAAATAGAAAGGGTAAGTTAAGCAGAGGGTATGGAATACTTATACAGGTGTTTACTAAGGGAGATAACTCAAGTTTCAGCCTCTGGTTACCAAATACATGCGTTCACATGTATTTAAAGTCTCAGAAATTCCCTGAAGATAATATCTTGAATTATTACTGGTAATAAAATAAAGAGTTATTTTTAATTTTTATTTTAACTTAGTGCAGTGGCAGGTTAATTTCAAGATATAAAAAAAATCATTATATGTTGTAATGACACAGCGAAAAATAAATAAATTCCATACCCAAGCAAACAATCTTTGTTCAACAATTTTTTGCATGAAGGCAATAAAACCTTAATAATGAAGATGGAAAATAATAAATACCTTGGCTGCTGATAAAATGTACCTATAAATTAAAGAAATATTTTTATATTTCATCAATTTTTGTAATGTTAGATGGCCGTTTTACATCTGTAAATGAATTTTATGGTTTTACACTGACAATAAAATTTTGACAATTATTTGTAAAATGAATCAAAACACTTTTAATCAAAACTTTTTTTAACAAAATCAATATTAATATTTTTTACACTGTTTAATGTGTAATTTGTTCTGTCAGTTTAGAATTTGTAAATTTAAAATCAATTTGTATGGTTTTATATTTTAATTAACTCAGCAAAACTGGAGTCAGAAAATATCAGATGGTTGAAAAAAAACTGAAAATTGATGAAAAATTAATCAAGCAATGCTTCTGAAGAAAAT
This sequence comes from Anadara kagoshimensis, assembly GCA_021292105.1. Classification (NCBI taxonomy): domain Eukaryota; kingdom Metazoa; phylum Mollusca; class Bivalvia; order Arcoida; family Arcidae; genus Anadara; species Anadara kagoshimensis. The sequence goes on along the minus strand of CM037860.1, from coordinate 13,695,454 downwards.
TGGTGTGTGTGTGTGTGTGTGTGTGTGTGTGTGTGTGATATTCTATTTTTAATACCATCCATTATTTCTCTTCTCTCTCTCTCTCTCTCTCTGATATACTATTTCTTTCTTACCATCCATTGCTCTCTCACTCTCTATTTTTCTTGCTCTCTCTCTCTCTCTCTCTCTCTCTCTCTCTCTCTCTCTCTCTCTCTCTCTGTGATATACTATTTCTTTCTTACCATCCATTTCTCTCTCTCTCTCTCTCTCTCTCTCTCTCTCTCTCTCTCTCTCTCTCTCTCTCTCTCTTACTTAACTTCAATACCTTAATTGTTTGCATCTATCTTTCTCTCTCCCTCTCTCTGTTGCTCAGCATAATCACTTGTATAATATATTCTATTTTCCCTAACCTCAATCTTTATGCATCTCTCTCTCTCTCTCTCTCTCTCTCTCTCTCTCTCTCTTTACACTACATCACTTATACAAGTAGGCTGGCAGAATCTGAAGCTTATTTAGATGATTGATATATGAATTAAAAACAATCTTAACTGACCTTAAGTATTTTATCTACTTAATATTTTACCCATAGGCCTTATTTTGAACTTTTAACACCACAGTAAATATTATGACCCACAAATATTTAATAAATTGATCAGAAATGTGCCTTGGGATGTGCACTAGGTACAAATTTAGAAAAAAATCTTCAGATCTTGGGGCACTTAAAAAGGGGAAATTTTATACTGAATTTTGAAAATATTTAAAATGTTTGTGATTTATTTCCCAGAAAAAGATAAATTCTGGTTGCTGTTTGGATACAAAATTAACATTGGAAAATTTTAATTAAAATGTTTTTTTTTTAATAATGACTGAATATTTTTGCATTTTATAAATTTCCAAATGCATGAAGATAATAATTAATATTTTTGGTGAATAAGTTCAAACACAATATTTTGTGTTAAAAATTGTGCACTCTGAAAATGACTTTTAAAATTAGATCAAAAAGTTCAGTTTCAGCTAAAATGAAACTTCACACTTTGTCTTTTGGCTATCAATTACTTTCTGCATGTCTATTTTTCATGCATTCAGGTTTCTTCAGACTCAACCACTACAGACAGGTGCCCCCAATAAATGGAAATCCCCCTCCCCATTATCTAATCACTAAATAAATAAACAGTAATGAATTAACTAACACTACAAATTGATGAGGAGGAGAACTAACATGGTCAGCCCTCACTTAGTACAAATGTAACATTTGTAGTATCAAAATAATGCATACAGTAGTTGGTATTAAATGCTAATTAAACAACCAATCACAAATGTCAAACAAAGATGCTTCTGCATCATAATACGAGTCAGTTCTGATACAAAAGCTTGGTCACTTGTAAAATAAACTCCCCTTTGGCACATCAAAAGCCCAATTCAATACTAAATATGGTCAAACTTGACCAACACCCTAGGCCTGCAGCCATGTGAAATTTAATAATACTTCACTGACTTTATTTATCAATCTTGATGAAATGTTGCTGTGAGTTGAATTTCTAATATGTTAGAGTTTTCTTCACTAAGCAGGCTGATAAGAGTATCTCTGTGTCTGATGATAAATTGACTGTCTTTTCAGCAATAAAATTGAATTGATTTTCATATCCCTTAAAGCCATTCATATTTATACAAATCTCATTATTTTTGAGAAATGAAGAATGTCCATGCAACTCGAAATGGACATTACTAAATTCCGGAAATGAACGACCATTTGACATCCCTATGATAATATCAATTAGCACCTATGACATCGTTAACTCAATTTCTAATTTTCTTTCAAAAAGAGTGTCCTGAAGCTTTCATCTGAAAACCTTAAGACCAACATCTTTTAAATACTTGAGAGACATCAAAGAACCAGATAGCCTCTGTACAGATGGCTTAAGCATTAAAAATCACAGAAATAAAAATACTGTTTCATTTTTAATTTCTCTTTGCACTTGAAACCCTTGGGTTATTTTCCCCTTGGCTTATTTTTTATATTTTTTTTTTTTGAAAGTTCAACAATTTGTCTTTTGGGGGGTCAGTTCCAAACTTGTCTAGTAGATGTCATGGTTCTGTCATTTTGAGATTTATTACTTTTAACTCTAATTTTAAATTTTCCTCTGGGTATTTTGTGGGGCATCTTCATCAAATTATTATCGTCTGAAAAATGAAACCTTTAAGTCATATCCAATCTAGCATTGACTAATTTGATATGATTGAATTTCACAATGATTAAATAAAAATTGATTGAATTCATTTTTAATACATCAATTTTACATTTTATAACCGGTATGAACTAATTAAGAGTCCCAGACTCTGTCAAATCACTTGTAAAAGATATTTAATTTATTTCTATGGAATTTATTACCAAAATCTGATTACAAGTAATAAGTTTCCTGCCAACTTTCATGTTCTAGCTTTCAAGTCCTCTTTGATAAATATTTTAAAGATTTACAAAATCAACATATTATCTTTTGAAGACGGTTAATGGGATATGCTTGAACCAAACAAACAACAACACAAACTAATGCAGATTTCATTAATATAAGCAAACTCCATTTTTCTGGCACACCCTCATTTAAAACCACAAAAGCAAAAAACAGTAATTTTAAAAAGTAATCTAAATTATAGGACGACCACAATTTATATTATAAAGCTTAATTTGATACAAACGAAGTCAGAAAAGGTTCAGAAACATTGCAATTTGCTTATTAATATAATCCCCTGTTAATATTGCTTTATGTTTCAAATTAGTCAACATATTATGGAAAATTTCATTATACTATAACCTCAATGCTTCCCGTGGCTTTCTGAATTGATAAAATATATATTCAAGGCTACAGAAGAATCTGTTTATATAAATGATACAAACACTTTTGTTTGATGTTTTTTGCATTTTTTGTTTGATATTATTTGCTTTTTAAGTTTTATATTTCTTATTACATATACCGGTAATGTAGTTAGGTGGCTGAGTGGTCCAAGTTACAGCACCTTTCACCATCCAGATTCAAGTCCCATTTTGGGCAAGAGTTGATCAGTTCACTTGCAGAAGGTTGTTTGACATTAGACATAGCATTAGACATGTTTTCTACTGAACTAGTACATCTACATCTGAATTGTAAGATTCAATCACTCTATTCTAAAACATTTTATGTAAGCTGAAAAATGTTTCCTTTTAAGAGTCAAAAGCTAAAAACACTTGAAACTAAAATGAAGATAGCAAAAATGCAAGATCTGACAAGCAGTGGATGTAAGTAATGCAGTACATGTATTGCAGCTAAGTCAAGAGTATTTCATTTATATTGAGTTCAGGAATGGTGGGGGAAGCTGGAGTGCTGAGAGAAAACTAACATCCTTTAGCAAGCAAACAGACAAACTCAAATTTTTCCATTAGGTTTAGCAAAGTGGGTCTTCAATCTATCAATGAGAGGCACTATGATCCGCATGGGTGTTTTAGACTGTTTACCACCGAGACTGGAGTGGAGTGGAGGAATTTATACCCCCCAGTCAAGACTTTATCATTTATAATGATTAGTGTTCACATCATATAGACATAATACATAATGTGTGATACCTATTACTTAAATTGACTCGTCCATAATGAATATTTAAATCAAAGGTCACGTGGACAGGTCAATGTTGTTTGCCTTTATCTATCTATACAGATACTATAACACAAGGTACAACATAGTATTGATCATATTGATTGATTATGTATTGCCTAACATTATGTAAAGCCAATGTCATAATGTAATATTGATGCTGTAATGTATTTATAAGTTAAAGTTCTCGGTCACCTGGTCAAAAACCTCTCACCCTGGAGGATACAAACATGCTTCTGTTCTCAGCAGCAGTGGCCTAGATCTATAATACAGGCCTGTCGAAAGTTTAACACTTAGCTAACAAAAAGGAATCAAACCTCAGCTACCAAGTAGCCAATATTTATTGATAACCAGTGAGCAAAAAGTTGCCAATAGGTAGAAAGCACCTGCCACAGTATAGGTAAGGAGAGACCTAGATGAGCTGCCAATTCGGCACTGATTCATTAGTTCAGTGTTAAACTTTGGACAACCCTGTACTATAGATGTAACCAATATAATATTCAGTAGGAATTCTCATTTTTGATTAATTTGAGTTTTATACTTTAAATAGATCAAGAAGAAGCCATACATTATGTAAAACCTGATGTAATTATCCACTTCACATGTGCTGCTTGTCAATAACTGAACCAGATTACTGTCTAAATTATATATATATACTGTATGAAATATATTGTTAAAATTATGTCACATTTCTTATTGTTATCAATGTTGTAACTACAGGTGTCATCATGATTGATTATGTTCAGGTTGTTTTTATCCATCTTTGTTTTAATATAGCAACTCCTTAGATGTTTTACTTATGAAGATTTATTAAAAAATTTTAACCTGTATTCAATAGGTAAAACAGAAAAATGTGCTTCAATGAGCTTGAGATGTTTAAATGGCACTGGATGGATCAAGAGTAAGGTCAACAGAGTTCAAACTCCACATTTCCTTTTAATAAATCTTCAAAATGTATTGTTTTCTAAACAATTAATTATTTCTGTATCATTTTCATTTATATATAAGTATTGGTATATGGTAAAAAATATTCAAAGTCACTCAACTGAATAAAAAGACTGCCTTCAAGCAACAATTCTATAATCTTAATTTCTGATTTTTACATATGGTGGGTGTAGCTAGCTTGACAGGAGGTGCTTACCCTTCTAGAGCACCACGTCAACTTCTCTGGTAGAAGTTTAAGCATATAACTTCATTTGCCAGTTTATAAAGTTTTGACTTTGGATTCTGATTGTGATTTGGATTTGGACCGATATGTTTGTTTTTAAATCATTCTTATTTCCATAAATGTAGTTACTTCCATCTGTGAAGTGCAAATTTTGTATTTTGGATATACTAAAATTTCAAATGCTTACATCAGTTAGCCAGGTGAGCCAAAATGACCTAATGTATTAACAAGCATATTTTAAAGCATGAATAAGTCAAATGATGAAACACTTAGCAAACATGATATGATTTGTCACAATCTGTATCTAGGTCAGTTTTTAAATTTTTTTTAAAAATTTTAATAAATTAAAGTTAACTGCAAAGCTATTGAAGATAATCTAAATCTGTTTAAATCTAAAACTCCACAGCTGTAGCTTCTCAGATAATCAAAGTAATGAAAAAATAAGGTGTTATCGTTTATTAACATTGAAATTAGTAAAACTTTGAAATGACCTGTAAATATTTATAATTAGCTGAATTTTGATCAGGTATATCAGGTCTAAGTCTTAATGATTGAGTACACACTCACACATCGGCTGCTAGAGAACACGAGGTTTACACATCACATGTGTTAAAATTATATCTGTGTGTAATCCAAAAGAACTGTATAATAATTGACAAAATGATTTTGTGTATATATATATATAAATCTAACTTTTTCTTAGTATCATCATCAAGTGTAACTTATCTCTCTTAATTCTACAAAGTCAAAGGATAGCATCACCCTTACATGGCTGGCAACATAAGTAAATACATGTGCTACTGGCACTTGAAATTTACTTTTGTTACCATGGTAACCGATTCCAGCTGTCCATCAGTGTAAATTACAATGCATATATAGCCATTGTTTTGTTGGCAGTAAGTGAAACTTAGATTGTGCAGATCAGCAGTCACATATACTTAGAATCAACTTCTACCAAGTTTTTTTAGGATGTCAAAGACAAATTGTTGGTGGGGGGACAATAAGGGGTGCACAAATAGTTTCAAGACACATGGGGATTTTTCACAAACATACCGCAAAAAAAGTTAAAAATTCTAAAAAAAAAGTTTTTAATTTTAGAATTTTTTAAAATTATTAAATAAATTCAATAGTGATAAATGTGCATTATGCTAACCCAATATTACAACATTTTGGGGGATTGGTTTTTTTTTTTTTTTTTGTTTGGTGCCATTCATGTACCCTGTTTTGGACCCCAATAAAACACAATAGAAAACATAAAAATCTGGAGAGCATATAGATATTAAATGTCATAATGAGACTATAAAACAAAGCAAACACAGAAATACCAGAAAATAATAAATCAAGTCGGTAGTCCACTATACATTCTATATCACTTAATTATGTTACAACTTTCCCCTAAAGCCCTAAAGCTTATTAATGTAAACAAAATTTAATTGCTCTGTCAAATCACAGAGATATAAAAAAAATTACAAAATTAATTTACAAAAAAAAAAAATCTAACATATATATGTTTTTTTTTATAATTAATGAGAAAAAATGCAGTTAAGTTTTATCATCAGATGTATTGATGATAATTTCATCATCATCATCAAGATCATGATCATTAGACTGAGGCACTAGCAGTAAATTTGGGTTCAGTCAACATTAATTTTTTTCATTAATATGTGTTGGCATCCCCACGTGTCATCCATCAGCAAAGCACACGATTATAATTCTATACCAAACACTATAAAATCTGGTTTGAATTTTAACCTTGGCAAGAAAAATCCTTGGTGCATTATTAATGTATCTAAACAATATCTACTGGGGATCTGTTCTTCATTAAAATTCATGGTCAGTTGTCTTTATCATCATCACACTGACCAAGGTCCAGTAGAATCTATCTGGAATATAAATTGGGGGTCTGGTATGTGTCTGGTCAACTTATTAAATACTAATATCAGATACAAATTAGTTTTAGCAGAAAGTTGCAATATCTCAGACCATTTATGGCTATACCTTAGATCTCAAGTATAAAACTCTTAAGAGTAGAAAGATTATTTTGTATGACGTGGGCACTCTGTTCTTGTACATCTTTTAATAGGATGGTCTGAGCAAAGGTCAAAGGAGGCAGATTCCATCACTGAATATTAAAAAAAAAACCAACCCAGATGTGCAAAATCTTTAGTTTTTTTTTTACTTTTTTTAGATGGATGTTACCAAAAATTATCTCAGATTTTCAATTAACAATTTCTAACCTAATGTTTATAAAATTTGGCAGGGATACATGTGTAATCGCGATATATAAACAAACAACTTAGGAAATGTATCACCTTGGTAGCGTTTTTAATGCAGTTTTACAGATGTTCGTAGTATAGTCCTGTAGAAATGTAAATAGAAGTATGTTTATATATAAATCTCTTTTAAAATATAAAAATAACAGGAAGCTACCTTTAACATGATATAAATATTATCCAATTTATATATCAACTGCTTTCATAAATAAAGATTGAAATTTAAGTTTTTTAATTATTTTTTTTTTTAATTTAAACTGAATCTATATCCAATATCATAACTATTACCTAAGAGCTAAAATGATAAAAAGACTATTCCTGTTAGGTAAATTAAATTATCTGTAAACTGATATGAAAAATTTGAAAACTTTTTTTAAAATTTTCTTTGACATAAATCAATTTTAAAGTTTTAAGATTATATGAAATACCAAAACTTTATTATTTTTTTTAAAAAAAGGTTTAATATGATATGGGAGTTATTTCATGATACTGCCCACATTTTCACAAACTTTCAAGATGTTTTCTTCTGTTTTCCATATTCTAATTAAAATAATTAAAAAATTATTAAAATTATAATAATGTACTTAAAATTTGCATAAATTTGCATGTATTCAAAATATTTTAGCAAACAAGAAAATTTCAAAATTTGGTCATAATAATGTCCACATTGTATTTTGTCACAAAATTTGTCATATTTTATGTTGAGGGTTGACAAATTTGTAATAAAGCAGTCAGTCTCTTTACCCCCCTTAGACAGCAGGCAAATTACTCAGAGGCACCAACAAAGGGTTTTGTATACATATTGTTCATTTTCGCAAAAAAACGATAATACATGTAATCTGTTATCTACGAAAATCATGAGCAAATCTGAAGAAAAAAAATCATTTTAAACTGCAAAATTAGTGAAAAGTTGGATTTTTTTTACCTTACTTTGGAAAATTAGAAGATTTATTAAAAATTTATGAAAATGGACATTATGCCAAAGAACCGGAGATCACACCCAGGATTCTATCAACAGCCACTTGATCAATTTGGAGTTAAATTTTCAATCTGGCCTTGATGCCAAAACTAATGAGAAATTAAAAATATCTGTGGCCAGTTTTAGATTTCACAAAGATAAGGGGTTTATCAATCTTTAATTTAGGATTGTGGAGTTTATACCCCCCACCAGCTCCCTCAATAAGTTTACAGTAGGTGCAGATAGATGTACATGATAATTACATATGTAACTTTATCATAGAGAACTGAAGGGGAAAATGAAGTTGATTCATCAGAGATGAGGAGACATACCCTCTGAAGTTTGCAATTTGACACCCAGTTGATTTGGTGGCATTCTGGCGTGTGTGCATAATTAAAACAGCCAGGGATGATAATCATTAAATTTCTCATTTGCAAAACAAGTTCCTAAGAGGTTATTATACATTACACACATTTTACTTTTCTATTATTGTATCGAAAAAATATGCGAAGTGTCATACCCATGCCAGATTAGTGAAAAATTGTGTCCTAGTGTCAAATGCTCAACCGGCTACGACCTCTTTTAAAATTTCATCTAAATTATAAGACAGTTATGCATTAAATTTACATAAATACTAAAATTTCATTTATTTTGAATGTAAAATGTACTTTTTAAGACCCAAAGGATACAGGGAAAACTTAAAATTTTAGCCAATCAAATGAAATAAGAGTAAAGTATCTTAATTAAGAGAAACTTCCTGAAAGTGACCACCAGATGATTTATTTAAATATTAAATCTGGTAGGTACTGCTGGTACATTTAAAAGTTTTATCAGCCATTTATAAACACCTGTGTTTTTTAAATAAATTATCTTGTTTATTGCCAGCCCTAAAGCTTTTAATGTCATAAACACACTTGACAAAATAATACAAATTAAAAAATGTGTGCTTGTTTTGTTCTGGTTTTAAAAAATTACATTCCCTCAATGACTTTAAAATATCTTTCTACCTTTCTTTAATGGTTTTGAAATACCTTAACCTTTAAAAGGCCCTCCTTTATCTTGTTTTTGTTGTTGATAATAAAATATATAAAATACTCATTTTATACTAAAGCCTGAAAGCATGGTATCTTGCTCTTTGGAACTACAGACAAGGCAAGGTCTTTTGCAGGCACCGCAGACATGTTCTCTTGCATGAAATGGTCTCTCGAAAGAAACTACAGATATGATGTTGTTTAGGAAAAGGAACTCTGTAGACATGCTTTCTTGCAAGACAAGTCTGACCTCTTTACAGTAACTGTACCACTTCCGTAGCTCAGTTGGTAGAGCGCTGGTTCAGTAAGTAGGAGGTGGTGGGTTTGATCCATTGCCAAGTCCGACCCAAGACTTCAAAAGTGGATATTGACTGTTCTTTCGCCAAGCAATTGGCATATCAAAATGAAAGTCATGGTTCTTTCAGATGGAAACTTAAAATAAACAAAGTCCGATGTGATGGTGGGCTTGGCACGCTAAAGAACCCTGTTGTATAATGCCATAAGCGCAACGCACAGGCAAAATTTCTGCACCTTTGCCTATTGCTGGTGATGTCTCAATATAAGTGAAATATCCTTAACTGGGACATTAAACACCATTACTCAACTCAACTCTTTACAGTAACTCAACTACAGACATGTTCTCTTGCAATAAATGCTCTCAATCAATAATTGCAAACATGCCATCTTCAATAAAATGGTCTTTTTCAAGATTTGTAGACATGGTCTCTTGCAAGAAATGGACTTTTTAAGAGTTGTAGACCTGTTCTCTTGCAAGAAATAGTCTCTTTCAAGAACTACAGATATGCTTTCTTGCAGGACAAGGTCATTTTCAGAAACCATCGACATGTTGTCTTGTAAGAAATGATTCTTTTAAAGAATTGTTGTCATGTTATCTTGCAAGAAAGGGTCTTCTTCAAGCACTGTAGATGTTTATTGCAACAAATAGTCCTTAAGACTTACAGACATGTTCTATTGCATTAGATGGTTTCTAACTGAAAAGGCAAACTTGTTATCTTACAGGAACCAAAAACACGGCCATTTCCAGAAACTACAGACCTTGTCTTTTGCTGGAACTGTGGAGAGCTATATTAATCCATATATAGTAAAGTGCAAAGTATTCAGTTTATATGTTTGTGTGTCATTAAGTGCATACCTGTATATACACCACAAATTTATTGTCTACTCAAGTGTGACACTATTATGACATGAAAGGTGTAAGATATATTCTTACGATACCAAAAGTTTATGTAACAGGTTAAACGGGACACAAATTATAGTTACATGTAACAATATTAACAATACACTCCAAAGACTTAAAGTATGCATAACTTTAAATTTTAAACTGCGAGAGGTTAAGTGTAATACAAGAAACAATTTATAATACAGGAAATGAAGTATTTAAATATAAAACGTGAGTTAAGAAACACGAGAATTATTATGATAGCATTTGAAATCTTACGCCTTAAAATTACTGGCACCATAAATACAAGGGATTTAATTTACTATGTCAATCATTATAAAAGTGCTCCGCAATTCCAAAATAGGTCATAATGTAAAATTTTGGCCATCTATATACTAGACATTAGTAATGATTACTAGTATACTATCTAAAATGAATATTTTAAGAAGAATATTCAAGATAAAGGGGTAGTAGTAATGAAAGCACTATTTGAAATCAAATGAGCTGGTGTGAATTGATGAGGGTTTATGTCCAGTCAAGATTCTTTCACTTATATTGAGGTCAGTTCTAGGATGGTGGGGGAAACAATACCAATGGCCTTCAGCAAGTAAACTGGCACACTTTCTGTGACTAGTATCACCTGGAGTGGGATTTGAAGGTGATAAGAGCCACTGTGTTCCATAAGTGTGTGCATTAGGTTTTTCATGTAGAGAAACTTGAGTGGCAAATATGTTACATTACATTATAATCTGGAAAACAAATTAATCAAAGAAACAAAATTTTATGGAAAATCTTGTTCAAAGAGTGATGAATAAAAGCAGTTGTTGAAAATTTATCACACACTAATCATCAGTAATGGCTTATACAAACTTCTTCATCAAATTTTATATTCTATATTTTCTTCATCAAATTTTATGACAGTCGGACAGTCTATAAATGTTACTTTTAAAACTACATTGAAGTCTTTCCTGCCAGGTCTGACTGTATACAATGGAATGCCAAAAATTAATCTAGAATTAATTCTTCATTTCTTTTCTTTCTTTTAACTTCATGTCACTGACCAGGAGAACACCAGGTCTCTAAGATGTAGAAGATATAGCCGATGAATCAAGACACATCAAAACACAAGCTTTAGTATCTAGGCAGATAGAACACACACAAGTTTGTTGAAAGACAAGTGAAAACTATTCATTCTGAGTTTTCTATTTTTTCATCACATTCAATACTGGTAACTGGATAAAGTGGATGAAACTGGCTTCTTAAGCTTATTTAAATACCAGTAAAGTTTCCAAAAGTGTTTGTCAAATAAATTACGATTGGACTCTATTCTGCAATCAATTTAGCCTTGATGTTCTTTTGAAAGATTTAATAAAAACCAAATTCATCTGGCTTTAATTTGCTGTATTAAATTTTTTCATCTAAATAGATAGAAAACTCGATTTAGTCCCATCCGTCTAGCCAAGGTTTTGGTTTTACTAACATAATGAAGGGCACGTCCATTAAGCATTAGGCTTGTTCAGAGTAACTTAATTTATCTCTCGTTTATTTAAAGACACATTAACTGGGTTTATTTTCTGAAAATTTCAATTCTGTGTTGAAGCTAAAGCACTAAAATCTATCACTCATGCAGAACAGTTCTTTGATATCTTAAAAAAGTGATAATTAAAAGTTAATTTCAGGTAATTAGGGGGAAGGAAAAATCAATTTGAGCTTGAAGGTAACCCTTATAGATACATTTTAATGATTAAATTAGATGTCAATGAGAACAAGGTGAATTAATCACATTTTTTTTATAATTTTACAGATCAATACCGTTCTTTACACTTCATTTATCTCAATTTTATTATAAAATAAAATTCATATCTGTTAATATTCAATGTTTGTTCTTCAGGCATATAACCATCATTAACAAGAACGCCCTAAAAGATAGGGTTTTTTTAATTCAATATTTCTTCATTAATTAATTACAGTTTATTTGAAGTGACCGAGTTTATTACAATTTTAATTAATTATTGGTTACCAGTGCTTTAGTTATACAGAATTGCCTGATTAATTTCTAGGATTTTAATTTTAAAAACATATATCAAGGTGTAAATAAAAAGGTCACAGCCTTGCAGGTATTCCAATATGATATTACTGTAGCATTTACTATTTAATCAATTTAGAACCTGATTTACCACTCTCTGGGGCTATTAAACTTGTGATTTAAAATGACAGGGCGTCCATTTGACCTCGACTTACTTTATTATGTGGAAAATAAACAATTGCTGCTGATGAAGTGGTGGGGCTTTTGTTGTTTGATGTCCAGATTTTAATCATTTATTCAATCATTTACCAAGTGGCACTTTTAAAGTGCAAAGTGATAAAAAGCAACCAATCTTTTAGCTACTTTTGTTTAGCAGAGATGATGCAATGGGCAGACATAGCCGAGTGGTACTATCAATGGCATTTGAAGTGAACAGTTGTTGGTTCGAACCTCACTCTGTACTTGGAAATATTCTGAAATGATTTTCATCTCCTGTCCATACTATATAACAAAATAGTCTTTAAGATGAGACTAAAAACAGAAATAAAAGACTACTTCATTATCAAGGAGCTGAAAGTTTGTATTTGTTCAACCATATGGCACCTAAGTTACAGCAACAAGTACTTAAATGCTACTGTCTGTACAATTGTATTTGTGACAGCATATTTTAGTTAATTTTTTAATGAAAAAATTCTTATGGAGTTGATTATTTATTACTTGAGTCTAGCCGTAATGAATTTGTTATGCACATCTTTGGTAACAATAGAAAGTTTCTATATACATGTATTGTGAAAAGTTGTCATTATGATTATGGGATTTCACATGTCAAAAAATATGAAAAATGAAACCATTTGCACACACATTGTAATTTGTCACCAAGGGCATCACTTCCAATATAGCCACTACCATATTCAACATGTAAAATTCAAATAGCTGTTACTTTGTATTTTCTATACATATGGTAACCAAGGATGTGTATTATGACTTTAATAAAGTATCTTCAACAATATAAAACTTTATTCAGATTCATTTAATTTTCTATGAAAATTTTCAAAACATGATGTCATTAACATAATGACACAGACAGTAATTATCCAGCAATTAAAAGAATAGTTAGGCCAATAGAACTCCTGATCAGGATGATATAGTAATAGGATATATTGCAATGTGTATTGTGATACATTAGTTCTGTATTGCAATGTATCACAATATCCTATTATCATTGTGATCGGCAGTCCTATCTGGCAGTTAACAAGCACCTGTCATAATGGTCATAAAACAATCTTTTTCCTTGTTCTACCAATGTGACATACAAGAGGTGTAGAAAATTGTAAAGACCTACAGGTGAGCAGATAACTGTATGCATATTAACACACATGTCATCAGCATGGATTGTTAGCAAAGGTAACAAAAATCAGAAATTCCCATAAAAATGATGATGAAAGACTAACAACACTATAAAACACATTTAATAATTCACCCATAACACTTGTAACATTCCAGCCAGTCACCCGTGACATTACATTACTATATGTTATCTAGATACAACACACTGGTAACATCATCTCGTTACTCACCCATAACATTATGCGACATTACATGATCCCGATATTATTCTATTTATGGTTAAAGATTAATTATTTTATCACTGTACTGATTCTTTATTGCTATAACATGAATAAATTTTCTTTAAAAAAACTTGTAGTTAATGTTGTGTTGATAATCATTTAGAATTAAAGATGTGTTTAACATGCATATTTGATTAAGCATCCATCTGTCAAACATTCTTAAATCTAATATTTTACATAAAAATTTCAAGATGAATAGAATTTCCAGAATCCTAGATTTTTAAACAGGAATTTTAAGTTGGCAGAGTATCTTTGAAATCTGCATTATTAGACAAATTTGACTATCATTAATCAAAATAAATTGTACTGTTACAAATTGGGTATCTGAGATATCCAAATGTTCTGCATTGATCAAACACAAAAGGTGAAAGATATGAGTGAATTCTACCATTAACATTTGTTCATAGTGACATCTTGTAGTATGCACCCTCATTGTAAAATTTTTGAATAATTATTTTTTTACAGAAATGTTCAAAATAACTTACTTAAAAACATAACTGCTCAAAGATTGTTTGATTGATTGATTAAATGGGGTGTTATGTCTTAAAGAATATATAACTTAAATAGACACATTGCAAGCTATAGATGATGTGGCAGAAATTTATACCTTAGGGATGTGCTCAGGGCAATGTCCATGGAGATATCTTTAGAGCTCCAGGTCTACTATGACAAAGACATCCATTTTATGATGAATGCTTGGCAAAAGAACAGTTATTATCTATTTTCAGACCTAACCATGGTTCAAACCCTGACCTCTCAGAGAGAGCGCTCTACCAACTGAGCTGCCAAAGTGTTTCAAGAGGATAAGAATGCAATAAAACAGATTAATTATACAAAAGACAAAATACCGATTATAATACCCTCAACTTTGTACAGACACTAGGTAAAATGAAAAAAAAACCCACCAAAGTTTGCCCTTAAAATGTTATTTTGAGTACATATGTACTCACAATAAGGCCCAAACCATTCCATTTATTTTCCAGCCAGTGATAAAAGAAAAAAACTTATCTGTTTCTTAAACAAAACTCAATAATGGTAATCTAATTTTCTAAAACAAGGAAAAAAGCCAAAGAAAAAAACTATCAATCTATTCTAATAAATACATTCTGTTAGCGAGTTTTTTGATAAGTAGACTAGAAAAAGTCTTAAAAAGTTAGCTATATTGAAATGTATCTTGATTTGTGATCAATCAATTTTAAACAAGGAAAGCTCCAATATATCCTAGCTGTTCAATTACTTATCATTTCGTTTTTCTTCAAAATTGAATTTCTGCAAAACAAATTTAAATAAGTTAAAATCTTAAAGCACTTCAATGCTGGTATAATACGAGTACATAAGATTATCAATGAAAAAACATCATCTTAAAATATTTACTTCAGAGAGATAAAAAAAATTACTTCAGAGAGAGAAAAAAATGTCATCTTAATTCAATATATGGTAACCAAAATATATATTATTGACAGAGTTTAAATGGAGATGAGCAAACAAACAAACATATTATAGAATAATAAATGTTGGTAAAAGTTAGTTTAAAATTCATTTAATAAACCCTGACAGAGGATACTTCAAAATTACACTTAACGTCAAAGAAAATGGATACCGATGCTTTTTCTTTAAGTATTCGGAATCAATTAATGCTTTCAGTAGTAATATAAGACTGATTAGTTGAATGAGCCTTTTTTACACTTAATTTCACTTGTAAAAAGATGCAAATAACGGAGCACATCATGAAAACGATATTAAATGATGCATTGATATATTTTTTAATGTAAAGTGTAATTAATGTTCCATTATTCAATATTGTTGTCAATGCATTTAGCACATAACAATCCTAGCAATATTGTTCAAGTCCTACTGATGTATTCAGTTTTCTGTTAAAGCAACTTAAATGGAATTACAGATTAACTGTTTTATTGAAATTTAATCTAATATTAAATTCAGGATACCTATCCATACTTTAAAATATCATTAAATTATTACATTGCTATAGAATGCTAGGACCTAATGACAAAGTAAAATTTCTAGTTATCTTGAAAGCTTGCAATATTGAAAAATAAAGATTGTAAGAAAAAATGACGGACAAGACTCCAGTTTCACAATTGTTCCTTAACCTAAATCCCTTAATATCCGTGAAATTAATGAAATAATTAAGATATCAAATTTGCAAAATTTAAGTAAAGGAAAATCTAAGTTAAGGAATGATCGTGAAACTGAAGCCCGATTCTCACAATTACTGAGCAACCTGTGTAAACTAACTACCTGTCAAATCTGAACTTTACTACATGTATTTTTATCTATATAATTAATATATCACACCTATTTTATGCTTAATTAACCTGGTGAAACATACTGCCTATCTAAGCAGTCACAAGGTGCTCAGTTTTAACAGGATTTACTGCAATATAAACTTATATAAAAGCCATCCTCTCCAGGTTTGATAGTTTGCCACTATGAAATCTTCAATGAATTAAGGCAATTTGTTAAAACATTAGGCTCCAGTACTAGTTTTACCATGTTTCCTCAACTCTTAAATCTGGCAAATTTTAAATTTTAAATTTTGATACTTTTATTAGAATTAAAAATGTTATTCTGTAGAACTCTTTAACCTTATGACATCTGAAGTACCATTATTCTAGTTTTGTTTATAGTTTTAAATGAAGTTTCACTAAAGATTGCCAATTTTTTTTCTAAAATCTGCCAGAAAATCTTAGTTAAGAAATGATTGTGAAACGAGGACCTTGGTCTGTGTAATCTTTAATCTTCTGGTACCTTTGATTAGGATTCAGACATTAAAATCAAGACTAATGGACCACTGAATTAATGTTCCAAATTTAATGTTTCATTAAGCACATTTCAATTAATTGGTTAAGTTAAGAGCTGACATACAGTGCCTCTCTCTCTCTCTCTCTCTGCCTATGCTTGAATTCAACTTTGTTGTATCTTAGTGTTGTTTTTCAAAATAAGGTGATTTTCTGTGAGGCACTCTGGTTTCCTCCACCATCTTAGAACTGACTTGAAGAATCTTGACTGGGGCATAACACACAATCACTCCAATTTAGATTAAAACCTCTATATTTCTTATTTTTAATTATTTTCAAAAAATTGACACTGAATGAGAAAGAGAGAAAGAGAAGGTGTGTGTGTGTGTGTGTGTGTGTGTGTGTGTGTGTGTGTGTGTGTGTTCGTGTGTGCACTTGAACATATAATCAGATAAAGAGAAAGACACATAAGTATTTAGTTATTGTAGAAGTGATTAAAACTCCACATAATGTGTAAAAATCTTGTCAGCAGCAAGCTGTAGTAAATATCTTTGTTTTTTCTGCCAACAATTATGGAATTTTGATAAGAAATTTCTATGGGAACAATTCTTCCTCTGGTTAGAACAAATATAAAAACCAGGAGTAAAACATGCATTAACTTTCATACTAAATGTTTCTCAAAATGATGGCACGTTTTTTTTATATAGTATATATAATATTGGTACTGGCATTTATCTATGACTTTACCAGATCTCCAGATGAAATGTGTAACAGATAAAAATGTAACTTCACCATGAAATAAAACATCACATGGCCATTGTCTCAGTAACTACGTTTTAAACAAAGCCTTTTTGTTGCCACAAGGTGTAAAACAACAAAAATTGTCAAAATCAAAATTGACAGTTTAATTAAATAAAAGTTTAAAATTTCCTTCTTGGTTTTTATACAACAAAGTAACATACATTCACATATATCAGGGCAGATTATATCAAATACAACATGTTTTTAATGCTTTATGGGTGGCCTGGTTCGACCTTCAAACAATGTAGCTACTGCTAGATTTCCTATCATTTAATCAATTTCGTGATGAAATATGACAATTATTATCATCAAGTTTTTTTTTAAGTTTTGTTTTCTTCTCAACAAACCAATTAAAATCAAGATTTAAACATTAGTACATGTACAGCTTTTTGATCTAGAGCAAGTTGCCAAATGGTTATAGTATTGGCAGTTGTAGGTGGGTGGTGGTACAGAGATTGATCCCTACTCAGTTCTAGAGCAACTTTCCAAATGATGATAGCATTGGCAGTTGTAGGTGGTGGAAAAGAGATTAATCCTACTCAATTCTAGAGCAAGTTGTAAAATGGTTATAGCATTGGTTGTTGTATGGGCTTGTAAAGCGATTGATCCCTACTCAGTTCAAGAGCAAGTTGCCAAACAGTGATAGCATTGGTTGTTGTAGGCTGTGTCCCTACTCAGTTCTAGAACAAGTTGCCAAATGGTTATAGCATCAACCATTGAAGGCAGTGATAAAAAGATTGATCCCTACTTAATTTCAGACAAATTGCTGAATGGTTATAGCATTGGCAGTTATAGGCAGTGGTGAGATTGATTTCAGTTCTAAAGCAAGTTACCAAATGGTGATAGCATCAACCATTGTAGGTAGTGGTGAAAGAGATTGATCCCTACTCGGATCTAGAGCAAGTTGCCAACTGGTTATCACTTTAACAGTAGTAGATGGTAGGAAAAAGATTGATCCCTACTCACTTCTAGAGCAAATTGCCAAATGGTTATATCATTGGGGAGGGGGTTAATGAGATTGATCAGTTCTCAATGAGAATATTTAGTGCTAATTATTTCTGTGAAATAGATATTCAATTAATTTCCAATGATTAAGACATCTAGAATGACCAATAAAGACAAAAACAAATCAAATTATGTAAGCCTAGAAATTTTGGGTCATAATTTTAGCGACATTTCAAGATTTATACCAATGTCTGTTTTAGCATAGGCGGATGTTACTCTTGCAAATTTATGTGAACATAAATCAAACCTGAAAATTTCCCAACTTACAGTATATGTACATGTATGTCGCTACTTACCACTGGCTTGTAGGATAAAACTGCACCAACGGAAAACACTCCAATCAAGAAATACAATAAGGACCTGTTTCTTTGTTATAACTTTTGTTTCAAATCTGTAAAATATCAAAGGCAAACCAATCTATATTTTGTTGATTTTAATAAAACTCAAATAGGTTGAACCATTGGTCTTTTAAAGGTTCTAAATGTAGAACCTTTGTAACCATAATTTAAGGCTGTGCGAAACTATTGTACTACACACAAAATTTGCCTGTTTTGTGTCTGTTCCTTCAATAAGTCACTTAAATTGTGACTGAATGGTATAGCATTACCGTGTATGTTTTGTGGTGTGTTCAGGGGGTCAAAATTATGTTTTGTAATGGAAGGTTCAGGACCTTTTGCCTTTATTTTTGGCAGGTCCCACATAAAGTATTGAAAGTCAAATATTGTCATTCAAAGTTTGGTTTGCAATTATGCTAGGACATATAAGAATGTAGTATTATCCTGAAAATATTTGCAGGTCCATCAGACTTCTACAATTTAAATATCAAAGGTCCCAATGTAAAATCAATAGGTCCCCATACCTCTGACCCAGGGGATTTTGAACCCATGTGTGTGTTGGTTTCTGTGTATTCTGAAATGGGCTGTTCAATTTAATCATGTATGGCATTTTTCATATCAAGCTGGGTTCTGAATTCAAGATTAGAATTTAGTTTGATATTTTATGATTCAATATCTTTGATGAGTTTAAAAATAAACAATTTGATGGAGTTACTGCCCTTGAAATGAAATATTTTCAGGATATGTATGTTTCTGTGTATGCAATTAAACAAATGAATCATATATTGTTTGGTAAGTAAACATTAAGAATTTTATATTTATTTATCGTTATTGACTCTTGTGTTGGGTCAATTCTCTCATCATTTATTCAAAACCATCTCCATATCTCCATGTCTGTTCAACAAACACAGTCGTAAATCAATACTGATTACGTTTATTTCAAACTAAAAATCATCAACTATCTTTTAAAATTTTGATGTAAATACAAAGTCAAAACATATAATCTAATTGTCCTGTTGATAAAAACAATCATTTTAATAAAAAAACAACCTACTTTACACACTATCAATAAAAACACATCATACATAACCATCAAATAATAAATAAATGAAAAAAAAGACATGTAAAAAAAAAATTTCAAAGACAAATCCCGAAGGACTTAATTTCCCTTGATACAGGCATAATTTAAAATTGCAACCCTTTTATCTCCTTAGTTAGTCAATGTTTCATGATCTTTCATGTGCTCTGTGTTTCAGATCATCAAAAGATATGGTCCACTTAATTTAAACATAGTCTTACAGTTGAGTATCATCAGATACAGAAAAAAAACAACCGACCAGTAATTTCACTAAGAATCGTACAAATAAAATATTGATGAAACTGAGCGGTAGTTATGGTTTTATTATTTTAACCAGATATATTCACTGTAATTTTGCCTTTACTGTTGAATATCTCAAATGTTAGGTTAAAAAAATCAATAAGCGACCGGTCTTACTGGAGCCATTGGTCAGCTAATTTTATAGGTTTTTTATTGTTCATGCTGGCCTTGCAAAAAAATCCACAGTTGTTTCAAACCAATTATTTTTTTATTTTAGACTTTCCTATAAACATACTACAGACGTTAATATTGGCCAACGTTCTGGAGTGGTACTACATTCAAAGCGTAGACACAGACACAAACTCAACCAATTCATTAAATTTACTGTTTCTCTTTTTTTCAAATGGAAGGGGTATCAATCTTTCATATTTTTTTAATTGAATAACTATCCTTGTTGGTAAGTAATGGAACAATTTCCATTATTTGTTTGTCATATAGAGCCACACGCATCAATGACGCAGTCAATGTCATTACCATTCAAAGGATTCACTTAGGATATCATTATACACAATCCTATATCCTGTTTATATAATTTTTCAAAAGTACAAAGTTGATTTAGAAAAGAAATCAATAATTTATAAAGTAAATAAAATAACATAATTTCAATAAGCATTTGAGTAAAAAAGAGAAACATGAAACACCTGAAATTATCAAACATTTTCATTGTAAGCCTCAGGAGCCAGATGGTCAAGAGTTCTAAAGCATGACTTACAGATCAAGGTTTAAATCCCACCTGGAGCATATCCTACTGAGAAAAAGTTCGCTTGTCATTTTCTCCAGGCACTCTGGTTTCCTCCACCATCCCAGAAATGTACATCTCAATATTAGTGAAAGATTCTTTACTGGGGAGTAAAACACAATTACTTACACTCCGTTCTACTCATTGTAAGCTTCAATATTTGGAAGCTACTACCATAAACCCTTTTTTAAAATGAAATTACAAATGACGAAATAACAGCTGTAAATATCACACTATACTCTTTCACCGATGTTTTGCCAACGGTAAAACAGACTGACTCATGTTTACTAGAACTGCTTGCCCACAAGTACATGCATCTTTGTAGATCAGGTTTGGTAGGATGTGCTTGCTTGTTAGCTAAAAGCACACCATTTATTTTCCAACCAATGTCCCCTTAAACTGCCATTTAAAACACTAAAATAAGCCTTATTCAAACACATCAGGCTATTTAATGCTCATTTGGCATACACTTAGAACAACTGGTAAAATCAGGGATAAGACTTTGGTTTAGTTTTCTCAAGGAGGCCTTACTATTTCATATCTCAAGGCATGGAAGGCAATTGCCATTAGCACATGCCACTTGAGTCCAGAAGTTTGCAACTTCCTTTAAATCAAAATATTTTGATATCTACTAGTGTTGTGCAGGTAAGCTAAATATTCAAAAATTTTAATTGTTCATAATCAAATATTTATCAATTAGACCAATCAAAATTATAGAGCATCCAATTAAACAGCCAATCAAAAACCAATAACAAGGCAGTTCATAATCAAACTTCATGCATTTGACCAATCAAAATCCTGAAACATCTGTTTAAAATAGCCAATCAAAAACCTGCAACTAAACAGCCATTAAAACCAATAGTCTCACACTTCCTTTACAAAATGAACCTTATAACCTTGTACAAAATCATCACATGACATATTATACAAAACTCTTCCTTACAATTACCTTATCTTAATGAACAAGGTATCGACAACAGAAACGTAATCTTATATCATCATTTAATTATCAAATAATATTCCCCCAATCTTGTTGTATAATATGGAATATAAAACGGAGAAGGGAGATATCATTTTATCAGATTCCATTTTATTTCCATCATTTAAAGCAATAGAAGGCAACATTGAGTTGTGACATTAATCATTTAGCATAAGGTTCACTTCTTGCATGAAACTCAATAAATTTTAAATGCAACTTCTTCTCTTATTGTCCTCAAGAGAATAAAACAGAAGATAGGAATGTATTAATGGTCATTTTCTAAAGAAATTAAGCAATGCTATATGTCTAAGGTTCTACGGAAGCTGTTATCCACATTCAAGATGCATTATATCAATTTAATTAGATTAAACCTCACATTTATTTCTGGATGTTTTAGCACATCTGAAATTTTATTTTCATTTCTTCAACAAAACATTATAGCATACATTTAGCTACCAAGATTGTCTTATGATTTCAATCCTTGTATATGTCAATCAGATCTTTACCTACCACTGCGGTAACTCAGATGGCAGAGTGCTCCCTCTGTAAGTGGGAAGTCATGGGTTCGAATGCCTACCAGGTCTGACCCAAGACTTGAATGTGGGTAGTGCCATACGCTAGGCATTGCGAAATAAAAGTGACAGCTCTTTAGGATGACACGGTAGGTGTGATACAGTAAAGGACCCTGCTGTATATTGCCAACAGTGCAATGCACAGGCAAAATTTCTGCACCTTCGCCTACAGCTAGCAAGGTCTCTAAATCAGTGAAAAATTCTTGAGTGGGACCTAAAACACCATTATTACTCTTTTCTTTACCTATGTTTTAAATTGTATCTCTCTCTCTCTCTCTCTCTCTCTCTTTCCTATAAGATGAACCAGTAGTTTCACTTTTGCAGATTTAAGTGTGAGAAAGTTCCACCACTATCCCAATCAATGAACTGACTGCATTGACATGCATTTATTATTATTATTATTATTATTATAAACATACAGTAAAACCTTGATTCGTCGCCAACATTTGTTCAGTCAAATTTTGGTGTTATAAAGGGGTTTGGCAATAAATTGAGGGAGGCCCATAAAGAAAAACATAAACAAAATGGATTTTGGGACTTCAAAAAAGTGTGGCGATAAGCGAGGTGGCAAAGTTATCGAGGGGCATTTAACAAGGTTTTACTGTAATCTTAATTTTAAACCAAAATTATGAAATATGAAACATTAATTTTTTTAAACATAGCCTGTGTACCTAACGACTCTAATGACTACTCTCTGTAAATCAAAGCACTGAAAACACTGAAAGACTGACACTGTCAAATGAATTTTAGGTAATTAAGTGTGTGCATAATTAGAAAATAACAATCTGTTTACTACAGTTTGACCATACGTTAAAATGAATGAATGGGTGGAGGGTAGAAAAAATATAATCCATAAACATGAAATATTAATAAGGCCTATTTCTATTTATCATTATTATTATTATTATTATTATTATTTTAAGAAAATTACTTTAATTAACTTGGACTGTGGCAATATCTTTATTCAGATGACAGTAAAAGAATATGGTCCAATAAAACAATTTTATAGAGGAAACACTGAGTAGTATTAAAACATGCATGACAAAGGAATTAAATCAATAAAAATAATTTTATTCTAATTAAAATAAGAAAATAGTTTTCCATTCCATTTATGTGGTGTTTGCATGCAATGAAAGTCAAAGTTATCAAAAAGGACATTTTAATATAAACCAAACCAAAATACAACTTCAGTTTCAATTTTCTGTTTAAAGCACTGAAATGACTGCTAGAAAACTACAATCCATAAAATTCTTTTAAAATGTGTAAAATAATTTGATTTTATTGTTTTAAAAGATGCCTGTGTGTTGATTTAGCACTTAAAAGCACATTTATAACATCACAATAGTTCTTTACAATAATTCATTTTTCCCACAAAAAGAAAAACTTCATAAATGTTTCTGGTGATAAATTATTAACGAACACACCATCATTAACTCAAATTAACTGTGTGAATTTTAAAACTGGGATTGTTTTTTACCTGTGTGATTTAACTTTGTACTATCTGACCTTAGCATGACCACTATCTAATTTTCTTTTCTGTATAAAGCCTTCTCTAATTAAACCATAAAATAAAATTCTTTTATGGCGTGTGATACAGGCAGTAAATTCAAACCTTCTGGGAAAAGATTTTGCTCAAAATTCATTAAATATGCAAAGTCCTATTTGACTGTCTATAACACAATTTGCATGATATAAAAGATGCAATGCTATATAACGTAGACTTTATTTAGAAATTAGATAAATATCTACCTTGCTGTGGATGGGATGGAAGAGAAAAAACAAAATACCAGGAATGATGAAAGTTTAACTAACTCTAATAACACGCTTCAGTGAAAACTTCAAAGAATTTCATTAGAATTTTCAAAAGCTTACATCAAAAGAAGTAGAATTTGTTATTATCAAGCCTCTTAAATTAAACATTAATTATTGTTATGGTTTTCAAAATAAAAGTTTGTTTTTATCTTTAAACGATTTCTTTTGCTTTTAGGCATGTATAATTCCAAGTACACATGTTTAGCTTCAAACATAATTGTAAAAAATATTTATTTTTTTAACAAAAATAAAGACTTTAATTGCATCATAAAAATAACTATACAAACATTTTTTTTATGAATTTTTATGAAAATATTAATTTAAATTTTTATGTTGTTTTTTTTATTTAATTTTTCAAACACACATCCCTCTGCACCTAGCATAAGAATGACCCACAATTTAACCCACTAAGTCCAAATGATATACTTTATAAGACAATACAAGAATTAGGACACTTTTGGGTGAACCTAAAGGCCTTGATTATGGAACGTTTTGGCCATCAGTGGGATCATTTGACAGATGGAAAAACCTTGAACATATCAGAGAGAAAAACAAATCACAAGAACAGAGATTTCTCATAGTGGTAAGATAAATAGAACCCAATTTACATCATAAAAAGCAAAGCTTCTAAAGCAGATTATTGTATGTGGAACTTGAACAATGCAGAAAACCAAGACAAATTTACAGTGCTGTTTAGAATTAAAATAGACAATTTGTATTCTACCGGTAATTCTTGTAGAAATCAAACACCAACACAAACAGGTCAATGTTCAAAATACAGTTCTTGTAGAAATCAAACACCAACACAAACAGGTCAATGTTCAAGAACTCTGAAAACTGGCAAACCAAGTTTAAAACATGTAAACTTCCATCAAGGAAGCAAGACTGGAAAATTTAGAGTACAAAATAAAACACAGTAAACATGATGTACTAGTAGAACATCAGGTGAGCTGAAAGGTGTGCCAAACACTCGGGTCATCATTATAATATTGAATGACGTCACAATATTGCCAGGATCCCACCTACACCTTACCAAAGAACAAAAATGAACTAATATATAACAGGTCACAGTAGGTGTGAATGCTTCAAGGTTCCATTCACACTAGGGGAGGTTGTAGTGTGTGAAAGTTTGTCAGTTTACTTACAAAGGATGGTGGTTTTCTTCAGGTGATTCAGTTTCTTTATTTTTAAGCAGCTGTTTACAAGTAAGTTGTTATCTCAAAGATATAACAAGCCTGGACTTTACAAGGCCCTTAAAAAGTTTTATGGTCATCATCACATGTAAGTATGATATCTTTGTATAAAAAATTATCCTTTCTATGTTCTTTTCATTCTCAATTTTGATTTTACATAGACAGGCTAGCTAAACAGGAGGTGCTTACCCTTCCGTATCAGCTGCTCTCACTTCCCTGGTGGTAGTTCATGTGTTAGTTTCAGAGTTTTTATTTGTGATTAAAATGGACTGGTATGTCACCATTTCAAAACTGACTGCCTTGATATGAGTAGAATTATCTAGACTGGGTATAAAACACTATTTCCACCATCACTACCACCACCTGACCATGTGGGATACAAAAAGTAAATACTGGTAGGTCTTATATGCCAGATATTTGTATTAATGCTTAAAAAAATTTCAAAGGGTTGATTAAAACTGAATGAAATTGAATGTTCCTAACAGAATAATAACTTGTTTTTCATAAAACAACAAGACACAGAAAAAACAAAAACTGGCTGCTTTCTTAACTGACAAATCCATATTGATTGCAATGATTTCGCCAAATGATTTGTTCAAGCTCTATGCCAATGCTTCTAGGGAAGCCTCTTTCTTAAGGCCTAACTGCTGGGAAAAAACCATTCCATTCAATAAGACCTAGCTGCTGGGAAAAACCCAATCCAATCAATAAGACGTAGCTGCTGGGAAAACCCAATCCATTCAATAAGACCTAGCTGCTGGGAAAAACCCAATCCATTCAATAAGACCTAACTGCTGGGAAAAACCCAATCCATTCAATAAGACCTAACTGCTGGGAAAAAACCCATCCCATTCAATAAGACCTAACTGCTGAGAAAAAACCCATTCCTTTCAATAAGACCTTACTGCTGGGAAAAACCCATTCCATTCAATAAGACCTAACTGCTGGGAAAAACCCATTCCATTCAATAAGACCTAACTGCTGGGAAAAACCCATTCCATTCAATAAGACCTAACTGGCAAAGAAAACCCATTCCATTCAATAATACCTATCTGGCAAAGAAAACCCATTCCATTCAATAAGACCTAACTGCCAAAAAAACCCATTCCACATCATTTAAATTATGCAACCCAATGACATAAACTATTCTAGCACCCTCCCCTGTATATATTAACACCCCGAGACAATAAAATGCATATTTCAGTGAAGTATATATATGTGTGTCCAGATTCACTGAGAAGTCACATGTATAGAGAACACCCAGTATGATAAGTAATATGTAGGTATATAATACATAAACATATTTGTTAAGGCATATTTATATATAGAGGGAGGTTAAGAATTGATGTATGCTGTTTGGTTTTGATTTAAAACATTGTTATACAGCCATAGAGGTGTTAGTTTGACCTCTATATCTACATGTACAGTACTCATCAAAAATACTCAAAGTCTTGGTAAAGATCTTATGATTGGCCATAATTTATAAGATAAACTACCGGTAATTATCCTGTAAGTTAAAGTCAAATTACTGGTAGCTGTATCTTCACAATCTAGTTACATCAAAATTACCGGTACAGTAAAACATGTCTAAAATGAAGATCTTCAGTAAAATTGTTGGTAGTACTGTATATAACATATACTGAAACATCTTTACAATGTATCGCCATTATTTACAGTAAAACCTGTCTTTACTGAAGAACTTCTTCACTCAAGACTTTATTTAGTTTACTTAGTGGTAGTATACTGGTACTTTATACTGAGGTATCTCCACAATTATGTACACCATTTACAATAAAACCTGTCAAAACTGAAGACCTGGTGGACTGAAGACTTTATTTTATAGGAAAGATTTCAGTTTGAACATGAAGTTAAACTGACCATAGAAATTAATGGTATGTGGTTGCAGGTCCTAATAAAATAGCTCCGTTTAAATAGGGATTGAATTTATCAGAGGAGGGTTTATTTTCAACATCTTTCAAGTATGTATAAGAACTGGCTTTCTGAATTCGTACCTTTACAAACAAAACCTTTCTATAGTTTCAACTCTATACGAAGTAAAAGAAAAGAAGAGGTACTAGACATTTTCTGAACTCTCAGAAATACTGAGATTGATTGGAGAAGTTCATTTAATTAGTCACAACAAAACCTTCCATGAAATACTTCTTGCTTACTGAAAACAACTTCCTTTCTGCTATAGCTGAAGCAACTCATGACAAAACCAAAATAAACTAAAGATGTCAAACCATATTTAGAGCTGAAATAGCTGCAATAATGCTGGCACAATTTCAAATAATGACCAACTCCAATTTGGAACTTAAGCAGGTTTTGCAAAGATGCACTGACATGCTTATAAAAGTCTGTTAAGAGAATGTCTAGACTCAAAATGAATATTGCAAGCTATTGTATTAGTTTAACATACCCAATGATGAATAATACAAACAAGCACCTGCTTGTTTCAATAGTTGGTATGAGAGGGATTTGGTTCAAATTTGTGATGTGTCTGCAAAAGGGAGATAACTTTTCCCCTTACTTCTTTAAACCATACACCTCTCTAAACCGGCCAAAGTGCCTTGTCTGGAGGGTGTCTGATGTAGAAAGGTTTTACTGTTTTATTATTATTATTATTATTATTATTATTATAATGTACTATTTTTATATTATAAGTACATGTAAACTAAAACGTTCTACAGATAACCTTAACAAACATAAATAAATATTAATTTAGTAAATATATACAGTATATCTGATATAGATGAAAAATATGACTGGCAACATTAAAATATAATTAGATATATTTTCTATTTGTTATAATAAAAAATGCAATAAACTGTATACCCCGGGAATCAGGAAAATATTAATTTGAATAATGAAAGTAAAAATTTTCATTAACATCAGCTTAGATTTGTTTGTTGCCTTGCAATTAGAAATGCAGTTGAAATGTTCATATCATATTAATAGTAATTTTCAAAATAATTATGTTAGATAAAATGAAATATATGGAAATGAAAAATGATACATGTAATTAAAGGCATTTTGGATCTTTTATTTCTCTGTGCTGCAGGGGTTTTATAGATCACACAAAGATGAATATATGAAAGTTTATGCATTCCAACATTTGTCAATTTTGGAAAAACAGAAAAATTAGGATAATCTGTAGCAAACTGAAAAGGTAAAAACCTTAACTAAACATTCCTTTGCATAATTGCGTTCTCTTAAATTATTACTAACTCTGATGTCATTTCATTAATACCACTCCCCATTTATTCAAATTTAGACTTTTATGAAATCATTTAAAACAAGTTCCCTTTGGAGAAACTTTTGTTAATGAGCAGTCAAATATTGTTTACTTGAATATTTGTTTTTGTGCTTTAAATGAATATAAATAAACAAAAAGATTGAAGTCACAACACATTTCCTTGGTAACTTTTCATTATGCATATATTCTTTAATTGTTGACTAATTTTCTCTATTTATGCAATTGTTTGTTAAAACAACTTCTATAATATCAGGTACATGTAATTTTACACAAAAATAGATGGTTATAATATAAGAATACCCCGGTATTCATAAATGCAATTTTTGCATGCCACAGTCCAGATTCTTTCACTTACATATGTAGGAGGTCATTTCTGGGAAGAAGAGTTAATTAATACACTCCAGCCATAATTCTTTCTCTTATATGGAGCTGTTAGTGATCAATTTGAATATAGCAATAGAGTTTTATGTCACAGCCAAGATTCTGTCACTTATATCTGGGTGGTCAGTTATTAAATGGAGGAAGAAACTGGAATGCCCAGAGAAAATTATCTTCTTTTGGCAAGCCAACTTAAGGACATCAAGCTGTTTAAAATTGTACATGCTAGTGATTCAATCAAAAATACTGTGACCAGATTAACTAAATGAACATCATGAAATTAAAATGTTTGGATTGTAACTATTCTTTGTCTATCCTCAAATTATAAAACCAAAACTTTGACATTTCACCAACAAGGTTCTACACTGACACTGGTCTGTTAGACCAAGGCCATTAAAAATTTGGAAGGACCAGTATAACATCATCAGGGGCTGGTCCAACGGAAATAGAAAATCAGTGCCAACCTGAAAAGTTTCAGATAATCGGGCATCACCATGTTGAGTACTGAATATTAACATTAGAGATATAAGGCAAAATCCACTGTCCTAAATGTTGTAAATTGAGCCCTTAGGAGCTCCAGAAAGACTCTTAAGGCATTCTAAATACAGTCAAACCTGTCTACAATGGCCACCCAAGGGAACCAGTACAAGTGGCCTATATGGACAGGTGGTCTTTATATACAGGTTCAAATAATATGAATAAAAAACATTTGGGAAACATTTCTACTGGCCTTTATAAGCAGGTGGCCCTTATATATAGGTATGGCCTTAGGGTACATTGGACTGTACAAATTTTCTCCAAGGAGGCCTTCCAAACCCCCATCAACAGCACTTTTCTATACTATGCCCAGAGAGGCAAAGGTTATGCAACCAACACTTCATGGGGCTCATCCAGAGTCCATCAAGGAAGGACCAGCACCAGTACAAATGGGAAAGGACTACCAGATTAAAATCCTTACTAGTACTTTTGGCTTCTTCAGAATTTTTCTTAGTGTCTGTCCCTGACCACAGTGTATGACTTGATATTTAACAAGTTTTTTTTCTGATAAGTAAGTACAAGTACTTTGGTAATAATTAAAAAAAATAACCATGGACAGTTCAATAACCAGGTGTGTGGATGTGTTAATGAAATAAAAAATACATCTTTACTATACCACAATACAATTTTCCTTTCAAACATTATTATAAGTATGAATGTACTTAATTTCAAGGTTCAATTAAGGCAATGCTCCATTCAAAAATTATTATTAGTATACTTAATTTCATGGGTTCAATTTTTCGACATCATGTTCTTTTCAACTTTTTGCAGGGTGTTATATTTGCAGATGTCTGAAATTGACTATAAGGTCAAGAATATTTTTATTCTACGTGTGGTACAAATTTTGAAGCAAATTTATGACTGTGAAATAAGCAAAAATAAGTACACCACAAAAAACACTACTCTTACAGTATAGTTATTTCATGGGTGGTTTGGGGACCTTTTTACACTGTTATAGATCTGCTATGATCACAGTTGGTGGAATGCTTAAAATACCCTAAAAGAGCATTCTTCATCAATTCAGTTTGCACAATTCTTTCTACCATGAAACATGAACTGTTTGTTGCCTTTCTATTCCACAAAAACAGCTAAAATACTTTATTACCATTTACATGTACCGGTATATAGAAGATTAGGTAATAAATAAAAATATGTACCATCTATTGTTTTTAATTGTCCACTTGACCATTTTACTAATTGACATGGTCTAATGCCCAACATGTTTTCTGTTTAAGCCTTATGGTGCTGCACAATTTGTAACAAACCAGGTAGCTAAGTTGGTAGAGTGTTTACTCTGTAAGTGGGAAACCATGGGTTTGAATATTCTGAATGGGTCTGACCCAAGACTTAGAAGCCTGTAGTGACTGTTCTTTGCCAAGTACTCAGCATTACAAAATGAAAGTCACAGTTCTTTCAGATGGGAACGTAAAATAAACAACGTACAGTGTCATGGTAGGCATGGCATAATAAAGAACCCTACTGTATAATGCCATCAGTGCAACCCACATGCAAAATTTATGCAACTTCCCCTATAGCGACTGATGTCTTGATATAAGTAAAATATTCTTGACTGGGACGTAAACCCCAATTACTCAACTCTATTTCATTATTTATAAAAACAATAAAAAATCAACCAATCCTCATAAACATTCATAAAATCAGTTTAATACTTCTATCAAGATTTAAAGAATATAAAATCTATAAAAATATTCTCTTTGTAAAATAAACTTTTTATTTCTGATATTTTCCCTTTTTTTAAATCAAATATTAAAACTGCCAGCTGACACAACAAAATTATTATGAAGATTGACAAGGGAAAACTAAAAACTGGTCAATAAATATTTTGTTATTTTCTTCATATAAAGTTTATTCAATTTAAAAGGAAAAGCTGTTGAAGAAATGAAAACAAAATCTATTACAGAAAAGAAGGATACTTTGTAAAGAAAGCATTGATTTCCTCCGTAAATATATAATGAGATGAAAATCTGTTCCAGGGTATAACAAACATTTGAATTCAAGTTTGTAAAAGCTGTTGTAAAAGTTAAATTGAAAAAAAGACTATCTTCTTATATTATTGTAATCTCTTGTGTTTGAAGAAAAATGATTCATTTTTAATATCACTTTTGAAACATGCTGTTTTTGTGGAAGAAAATAAGTTTCAATTTATTTAGGAATTTTCTTAGTTCTCAACAAACTGTGATGAATCAATTAAGACAACTATGTTGGGAACATATGTTTTACTGTTAAGGCCTTTGAAATATTTACACAATGCCCTGTAGAACTTATAAAAATGTGAAATTGAAGAAAACTTTTTACCAAAAAATTCCCTTGTCAGAATTTTTGCCTGACTTGAGACTAGACATGCTGGTATTAAATGTTTATGAAAACTGTCCCCAATGCCGTCAATCTTAGCGACTTTCAGACAAAGAACAGTCGATTTACAAGTCTGGTAAGTCCATTTTATCTTTTTATTGTTTAAGATAATTTTTATCCATGATTCAAGAACAAAAAACATTTTGGGTTTCTTGGCAAGAAATCTTAAGATCAATTCAATGAAAAAAAGATAAAGTATTTTATGTATTCAACTGACTGGTTATTCGGTCATAAATATGGTAAACTTTTCAAAAACAGCTCAGAGTAAATATATGCTAAATATAATTGTTGTAAAATTAATATACATAATGTATCAAAGTAAAATATATATTTATTATTTTTTGCATTGCTGATTAATGTCATCAAATTAAGCTCACTGTGCATATTTACTTAAGCTAATTAACAATAATTATATGCCTTCATCACCATATAGCATTTTAAAGAGCAATAAATTTAATTTGCCCCAAGTTTTATGCTGAAAATTGTCTTTGCTAAAACTGTTTTTTGCCCAAATGCAATGATTCTATATTATAATATACAAAACCAAACTGATGATGATAAGGTTTATTGCCCAAATTAGACTTCTATCATGTGGAGTGGTGTGCCATGCAGAATATTGGAGTGTTGCACCCAAGTGAAGATTCCTTTACTAGGGGAGTTGGATGAATCTGTAGTGCTTGAATAGAAAACCACCAACCTTCAGCAAGTAAATTATCAAACTTTCTCATACTAGGATTTGTCCTGAGTAGGCAGTGAGCGACGCTGTCATCCGTAAGCATATACTTTAGACAGGAATTGTATTAAAAGTCCTTTGTTTTGCTTATATTTAGTTGAGTTTTTGTTACATCTGATTTAATACTATCAAACATCCAGCAAACTAACCTATTTTACAAATATGTGAAGGTTCAATCTTTTCAAGAAAGTTAAATGTCAAAATTATGAAAATATTAATTTCTCTAGAATTACAAAGATGTCTTGGTAAAGGAAATAATTTGTTTTAAAGAATTCCTTGGTTTCCGATAAGTAAAACTTACCAAATATCAATAAAAATGAAAAATAATCTTAACTCATTTGATTAAAGTGAGAAAGGTTTTTGGTTCACTGTTCCAATTTTGGTGGATTTTTAGGGTACTCTGGTTTCCCCCACCATCCCAGAAATGAACACTCTCAATATCGGTGAAAGAATTTTGACTAGGTTTAATCCAACATTGATTTTCTGCTCCAGACTTGGAACAGGTGCCCTTTTTTCTTGTAAAAGCAGAAATTGCTCAATGTTTATTGCGTCTTAAAATAAAAGAAAAAAATCAACAATGATAATTAACTTCTGACAATACTTATACAAAAACTACAATCTTTACATCTTGCATAATGCTGATAGCACACGATCCCAACAATACAGTATACCATGTCAAAATTACCTCCCTTTCAAAAACGTATTGATGAATTGATAAAGCACTTAAGCAAAATGTAACAAAAACAGAATGTAGCAAGAAAAAGAAGGAAGAGTAAATCTACACACTGATTAAGACTGCTGTAGTTTTTATTGTGAGGACTTGAAGCATGATGACAAACCAATTCTGATTACTACATCCATATTGCTGCCAACAATACTCCGAGTTTAATGTCAAAAGGTTTTAAAACAAAATAAGATTATCATAGATGATATCCTCCCATCATATGTAAAAGCAAATATTACAATGGAAATTTTTCTTAGATGAACTGCTAGTTTAGAAATAAGTCTGGAACTATTCCAAAATTCTTTTGATATCAAAAGACTCATGTCCTGGAAGATATTAAACTCTTCTGGCAGAAATTAGTATCGCATTAAATGTAAAAGGAAAAACCTCCTTGAGTTTATCTCAAACTTAAGATACTTATAAATGTCATAAAAATGTTTTAAATTTTCACTGGTTTTTGAAAATTTATTTTGCAAAACCATTAACATGTTTTTTCAATAATTTGATTGTTAAAAATAGTCTTCTATATATTGGTTTCAGAGATTATTACTACAAAAGCAAGATGCTTTTAAAAGTTGTAGGGGTGGTCCTTTGCCTCTTGACTCATAAAATATGAGGTTATTTATTGAGGAAATAATTACATATACTTAAAAAATAAAGTCGGGTAAAGGCTTTTAGATCTAAATGCTTAGAACTAAAAACTATTTGAAAAATCCATTTAATGTGAATAAAGAATGTTGATCAATTATGTTCACAGTAACCTATATTGAATTTTGTTATAAAAGGCAAGTGTATTTATTTAAATTAAATTAAATTTTAAATTCAAATTTTCTCAAAAAGGGAAGTGTATTAATAAATAAATTTAGGGACTTAAGCAAAACCAATTAATATTTTAAAAAGAAAAACATTAATCAGTTTCAAGTGAACCATAAACTTTAAAATTTGACAGGTTTTGAATCTTATAATTAAAATCTTTGAAAGGTTGTTAAAATATTTAAAAAATTTAAAGAAATGAAAAAGTCAATATAAATATTCAATCACACTAATACATTTCCTAAAATTCTTTTAAGTTTTTCTAAAATTCTGACAAGTTTTAATTTTGTTTAATTCTGTTTGGTACCAATGTGTAGAAGCATACAAATATACCCATGGACACCTCAGCACAAATGTCAAAGAGCAATGTCAAGGTCATCATCCAGCTAACAGAACATGATACACGAGTTTAAATCTAGAATTTAGACCTATTTATGACTACAGACCTTATCTGTCAAATTCTTTGAAATTTTCTTCATTTTCATAATTGTCTGAAAGTAGATAAAAGTATAAATTTACCAAAATTAACTGAAAAACAACAATTTACAATCACCATAACTTCCTGCTACGGCTGATTTATGGTAAATTTGCACTTTATTGCAAATAAAATGGTAGATTTATGTTCATTGTATGATTGGTCTATAAAAAACTAAAATCTATAATTCTGTATCCTCTACTTAAACTGGAAACAATACAAGACATGTGGGGCTGTGTTGTAGTAATAAACTGAATAATTGATTGATTGATTGATTGATTGAATGAAAAAAATGAATGAATGAATGAATGAATGAATGAATGAATAATTTGTTTGGTCGCTATATTTGATTGATTGAAAAAAGACACTGAGATTCATTGGACATCAGTTTTTTAAATTCTCAAGTGTAAACATGACTTTCATTTCTAAATGCTGCTGTGCTTGGCTAAACAAAGTCTCTTCTCATTCAAACACTATTTAAATAGAAACCTGATTTCAAGGCCAAAGTTTATGTTTAGTTATGACAGGTTAATTTATCAAACAATGCTAATGGTATGTTCTTATGTTCTTATTAAGTAGTTCAATTTAGACAGGTTCTCAGTTTACTCAGGATTCTGTTTTCACAAGTTCTACTGTAGTTTAGTTTACACAGTTTTTTTTTCAGTTTACCCAGGATTATGTTTTCATAGGTGTAACTAATTCAGTGCAGACAGTTATTCAGTTTACTCAGTATTCACTTTTCACAGGTTCCTCTGTGTTTTCAAGTCTTGCTCAGATTCAGCAGGGGGCAGAATATTTTAACCATCCAATTTTGGTAAGAACACTGTATCAGATAGAAGGTGTTTTAGTAAAGAATTGTGTTGATGTTCCAGTTTCAAGCTAAACTCAACATGACATATAGATAACACTATACACTGTGTCAGATCCATAGAAATGTCAATTTTTGAGATTTTTTTCTTCTCCCAGATAAAAACTTCTTAATCCAAAGGAATGTGGCAAATGAGAGAAACAAAAGATGTAGGTGAATATATGACTGTTAATTCCACTAAACAGTAATAATTAGAGTTGAAGAAACAGAAAAACTTGTCACTAAATGAATGTGAATTATGTCGAGGGAGGATAAGTCTTTTTTCTAAGTGTTCACATTAAACAAAAATACAAATAAATAACTCCAAAATCATGTGACCCCACAAAACAAGCTCAAAATTTATATATCACCCACACTGAAAAATGATGATAATGAAGATGTTACTGTGTAGTGTTGTAATGTGTAACAGAACAGGAATTCAAAATGTGGAAGAAAGAAGTTACTATATATATATTTATAACAGACCATGTGCTCAATTCTTGTAGAATACTCTTTAATTGTGTTTTTAGTCGGAAAATTTTCCATACCTGTACACTATTGTGATAATCAGAGAACTGGAAAGCTGACACTCAATAGTATTAATATAATTCATTACCAATTTTATTTGAATTAACCAGATTTCATTCACCATTATTTTTTTCCCCCTTTTTTAAAATTCTGATATGTTGGATGTCACCAGCTATAGGGGAAGGTGCAGAAATTATTGCCTTTGCATTGTGATGATGCGTATACTCTGACACAGGACCTAATTTATTTTAAGTTCCCGTCCAAAAGAACAGTGACTTTCATTTCACAATGCTGAGTGCTAGGCGAAAGAACCGAAAGAGCAGTGACTTTCATTTTGCAATGCTGAGTGTTTGGTGAAAGAACAGTCAATACCCACATTCAAGTCTTGTGTCAGTCCTGGTCAGGGATTGAACCCACAGCCTCCCACTTGTGGAGCGAACACTCTATCAACTGAGTTATCATTGGTTTTGAGCAAATTGGAACCCTAGAACGACCTACCATACAAAGGTCATGTGTGCTTTACTTACTGAGCTAGGACAGGCTCAGCAATGTGTGACACCAATAAACCTCTAAACCATTGACAATACAATATGAAATAGTGTATGCATATATTGTCCAGATATATTAACTTGAAATAATCAATAATATTTTTTTTATTTGTGAAAACAGAGGCAATGTTTTCTTTGGAAATTAATGTTTGTTTTTAGGCTTAAATAGTGTTGTTTAAGTATAAATCATTTCAATATTACTTGATTTCTAAGCAAACATTTTCCAATTACTTTCAATTTGCTACCATTCTCTATAATCATCATATATATATAATACATCTTGCTGATGTGGCAGACTAAAAACGAATGGAAAATTCATACAATCTCGGAATTCAACTCCTCAAATTAAGCTTAGTAATGGGAAAAATGGATTACATAAAATTTATTTAATGTAAATCAAATATCACAGATAAAAAAACCATATTTTTCATTTAGATTTTAAATTCATTTTATGCATTCCTGTTCATAATCATTTTCGCAAATCCCGGTGATCACAGCAACATAAAATCATAACTATGCATACATATGTTCTCACAATAATGCAAACAATTTGTTTTATATAAATTTCTTTAGAAGTAAGAAATTATAAGACAAACAATAAGAAAAACAGAAATAAGTGAAATTCCACCAAAATCCAATCACACACACAACCTCCCCCCTTCCAGTATTCCTAATAGAATATGAAAACTTCATCTAGTTACTCTCATAACCAATAACAAACAATCAACCTGGCCTTGAAACAACTTGCCAATTTTTACCAACTACAATCACAATATTAACAGAAGATTAAACTAAAGTGCTCATCCCAGTAATCTGTAACAAAGGACCATCCTCACCTGAGAGATCTGTACCAGCTACCTTAAACAAAAGGACCATGCTCACCTGGGCTTTCTGTAACCACAATGTTCACATTATCTTAAACAAAAGGACCATGCTCATCTAGCCAATATGTAACATTTCCTAACACAGAAGGACTATGTTCACCTGGGCTATCTGTAACATTACTTTAAACAAAAGGACCATGCTCACCTGGACTATCTGTAAAATTACCTTAAACACAAGGACTATGCTCACCTGGGCTATCTGTACCAACTACCTTAAACAAAAGGACCATGCTCACCTGGGCTTTCTGTAACCACAATGTTTACATTACCTTAAACAAAAGGACCATCTTCATCTGGGCGATATGTAACATTTTCTTAAACAAAAGGATCATGCTCACCTGGGCTATCTGTAACTGCAATGTTCACATTATCTTAAACAAAAGGACCATGCTTATCTCGGCGATATGTAACATTTCCTTAAACAGAAGGACTATGCTCACCTGGGCTATCTGTAACATTACTTTAAACATAAGGACCATGCTCACCTAGGCTATCTGTAACATTACCTTAAACACAAGGACCATGCTCACCTGGGCTATCTGTACCAATTACCTTAAACAAAAGGACCATGCTCACCTGGACTATCTGTACCAACTACCTTAAACAAAAGGACCATGCTCACCTGGACTATCTGTTACATTACCTTAAACAAAAGGATCATGCTCACCTGGGCTATCTGTAACCACAATGTTCACATTATCTTAAACAAAAGGACCATGCTTATCTGGACTATCTGTTACAGTATCTCAAACAAAAGTACCGTGCTCACCTGGGCTATCTGTAACACTACTTTAAACAAAAGGACCATGCTCACCTGGGCTATCTGTAACGACAATTTTAACATTTTTGTGGCCGGGTTAGTTGTTATTAAGCTAAGGAGCAGACTATTTCCATTTACCATTGATAAAATAATATTTTTGAATAAGAAATGTTTATTCTTAGATCAAAAAAGAATGTCAAAATTTGTGAAATTAAGTTAAAGAAAATATTAGTTCAGGAATGATTGTGAAATTGGGACCCGCTCTAGGTTGTTGGTTCGTTGAATGTTGCTTAACGTCGCAACAGCAATTTTTCACCTATTCGCGGCGATAACTATTTTATTAATTTCTATGGATTAATTCATGAACAATTTTGTGTATGCATGTGAAGTGTGAAGCGCACTTAGGGCAACTTAACATGATAGCTCACAGAGTCAGTATGCCGCAGACAAGCGTAACGATACCAGGTGAATCAGTAAAGGCCAAGGAAAATTCACTTTCCCACATGTGGTCCGAGTGGGCCTCGAACTCACAGTGGTGAGAGACCTTGGACTTGAAGACCGACGTCTTATCCATTGGGCCACCATGGCATCACACTCTAGGTTACTAAAGCAAAGAAATAAGCTGATCCATTATCACTTTTATAGGAAATTATAAAACTATAAATAATAATGGTATTACATAAACTGAATAAAGAATACAGTAAAATGAAATTGACATACTGGTAAAGGCTTTATAATATTGTAAAAATCAATCAACAAAATGACTCACGTTTTCAAAAACAAATTTTTTTCAGGTATTTCATTTATTAAAATATTAAAATTGATACGATAACTTGGTGATGTGACACGTTTAATAGGATATTGAATTTAATGCATGATAATCATGTTCTAATCAGTCAAAAAACACCAGATTTGAGCTAATGAAACTGTATTATTCTTGAAATTGATAACTGTATTTGAAAAACAAAGCTAAAATTGAAACCCAACAATTTGTGAAATTGAAATCGAATACAAAAATCTATTAAAGACATATCTGCTTGTCATCAGATAAAGCTGTGTTGTAACATTTTGTATATACATGTTATATGACATTCTAACTTTGAATAGCATGTGATTTTCATGATAATGGCAGTATCATTGCCAATTTAACTTTATTCTCCTGAATATTTTACATAAATGTTGTTAAATGCTAATTTATGAAAATGGTAAATACATGTGTACACATTTATCACTTCTTGTGTTTTGTTTTTTGAATCACCTCATTTGTGTTCTTTCTTCCTCTAGTTGTTGCTAAGTATATCAGTCAAAAACAAACATACAATCCCAAAGTAAAGTAAAAACTCTAAAGCTGACATATTCGATTAAACATGTGAAGTTTGTCCTCCACCAAGGAAGTGAGGTCAGGTGCTCTGAAAAGGTAAGCATCTCCAGTTTAGCTAGCCACACCTGCCACACATGTTATTCAACTGTAATTATTTATATTTCACTACAATTGGGTGTTTAGATGTGAAACAAATGGACATAAAAATCAAAAGAGGAAATCAAATTACACTTCTTCAGGTAAACTGTAACTTTCTCAAGATTTCTGATCTCTGGTTGGTGGAATGATGTTTTAAGCCCTAGTCTAAATCATATCACTTATATTAAGGTGGTCATATTAAAATCAAATGAATGGAATGATGTTTTATGCCATAGTCTAGATTACTCATATCTGTCAGTTCTGGTATGGTAAGGAAAATAACACACCCTAAATAACCAGCAACCTGTTGTTAGCAAACTGGTAAACTGGGATTTGAACCTCATGTCAAACATTACAATACATGTACTTGTTTTAAAAACAAAGTTTGGTCTTCCATCTTGAATGACTGGCACAACTAAAAATCTCTTGGTGTGACTTTGCCATGGCTACCTTTTCCGTGTTGAAACGAGAACTTTTATCACTCAAAAACAGGAAAAGGACAAAAAACAAGTGAAATTCAGAATTTTATGCTTAACCAGATAGATTGCGATAAAACAATTCTTTATAATACCAAGATATGTTGTTGCAATATAGAGGTTACTGTCAGAATTTTTTGAAAACATAACTTTAAAACCCAAGTCCAATTTGAAAAGGTCTAAAATACAAAAATGAAAATAAGTGTCACTACAATGTGGCACCAGTATAAGAATGCATAGAGCTAACAATCAAAAATGATTAAAGAATAGGACAACTACAACATATATTGAGACCTGAGGGATTGATTATAAAATCTCCCAACTTTGGACAGGCACTGGACATAATTATATAGTAGCATCCAGTGGTAATAGTTTAGCAAATGCAATTTGATCATAATCTTAGTGATGAATGATATATGCCAATATTAAATAATAATGCTATTTTAGTTCTAAAACAAACAAGAGGCCCATGGGCCTGATACGCTCACCTGATAACTAATGGCTAGCTGATAGATTTACAGAAAACATAAATACTAAACCCCAATGACTTTTTTTTTACATCATGATAACCGTTGTATCAATACCTAAAACATTCTAGTATACATGCCTATACAAAAGTTAACAGTTTTCAAGATAATTAACCATTTCAGTATTGTTTCACATCTGTGACCTTGACCTTTGAACCCATGACCTTTTTCTATACATCAAAATGATCGTTGTATCAATACCTACAACATTCTAATATACATGCCTATACAAAAAGTTTATAGTTTTCGAGATAATTAACCATTTCAGTATTGTTTTACATCTGTGACCTTGACCTTTGAACCCATAACCTTTTTCTATTCATCAAAATGATCGTTGTATCAATACCTACATCATTCTAATATACATGCCTACAAAAAATGTTTATAGTTTTCGAGATAATTGACCATTTCAGTATTGTTTCGCATCTGTGACCTTGACCTTTGAACCCATGACCTTTTTCTATACATCAAAATGATCGTTGTATCAATACCTACAACATTCTAATATACATGCCTATACAAAAAGTTTATAGTTTTCAAGATAATTAACAATTTCGGTATTGTTTTGCATCTGTGACCTTGACCTTTGAACCCATGACCTTTTTCTATACATCAAAATGATCGTTGTATCAATACCTACAACATTCTAATATACATGCCTATACAAAATGTTTATAGTTTTCGAGCTTATTAACCATTTCGGTATTGTTTCGCATCTGTGACCTTGACCTTTGAACCCATGACCTTTTTCTATACATCAAAATGATCGTTGTATCAATACCTACAACATTCTAATATACATGCCTATACAAAATGTTTATAGTTTTCGAGCTAATTAACCATTTCCATATTGTTTCGCATCTGTGACCTTGACCTTTGAACCCATGACCTTTTTCTATACATCAAAATGATCGTTGTATCAATACCTACAACATTCTAATATACATGCCTATACAAAAAGTTTATAGTTTTCAAGATAATTAACAATTTCGGTATTGTTTCGCATCTGTGACCTTGACCTTTGAACCCATGACCTTTTTCTATACATCAAAATGATCGTTGTATCAATACCTACAACATTCTAATATACATGCCTATACAAAATGTTTATAGTTTTCTATATAATGATTATAATCAGAGGTAAAAAAAATTAGGTCACGA
The DNA here is from genome assembly GCA_021292105.1 of Anadara kagoshimensis. Taxonomy (NCBI): domain Eukaryota; kingdom Metazoa; phylum Mollusca; class Bivalvia; order Arcoida; family Arcidae; genus Anadara; species Anadara kagoshimensis. The sequence continues at coordinate 13,653,536 of CM037860.1, read as the reverse complement.
CCTTCACAATTGACCTTGACCTCATTTTGAAGATACTAACAAGAAGATGTCAAAACTGAAAACCCCATGTCATTATCTGGTCAAATAGTCAAGTTATAACAATTTGAAGCTATTTTACGATTTTTTCAAAATTAAACGCAAAAACGCGTAACCTATTTTTTATCCGAATTTTACAAAATGAACAAACTATAGGCTTAAGACCCTAGAGAAGCCAAATATCACATCAGATTTTTTCTCCAATCAGTACTTTCGGAGAAGAAGATTTTTTAAGATTTTTGCACCCCTAGGTCACCTTGACCTAGTTATGGTAGCCATGGCAACGCCACGAACAAATCTGAATTGCACCGGCCCATATATACTTCTGACAAAGTTTCATTAAAAACTGTCCAGTAGTTTCAGAGGAGAAGTCGAAAATAGGTGTTAACGACGCACACACGCACACACGCACACACGCACATACACACGCTGCGCTATGCCATAAGCTCACATGACCTTCGGTCAGGTGAGCTAAAAATGTAGTAAAATATGGGATGGATGATGAACATTCAATTCCTTCGTTAATCTGAAATATGATTCATACACAGCGATCTATTTAATCTCATTAAATTAATGTTTTAAATGCTTGTAGTCATAAATTAACTTGAACATTAAACACATTCATATGGAATAATCGTCAGTTTTTGATTTCATATTAATGAGTAAAATTGCTGCCATTTAAAATGTTTTACTGCTTTAAGCTCTCTGTTCTGAAATGTCACAAATTAGAGGCATCAGAAAATCTTAATTACTGAAAGTTATCTAACTGTAAAAAAAAAACGCAAAGATAAGTTACTATGCATAAAAAAAGTTCATTTCTATTCAAATGTTGTGTAAACGGTACTAAAATACTCATCTTGTGTTTTTAAATATCTTTGGATTGTTAAGTGTAATTAGCATAAACTTCTTTAACTTATGAATTAAAGATGAGGAATTAATTCCAGAAGTAGGGGTAAAAATAAAAAACGCAAAAAAAATGTTTAGGGCTTAAATTTCATCATTTTCTTGTCATAAGCTCATTATATTTCAAGATTAGTTTTGTTTCATCGTCATGGCAACCTATCATTAACTAAAATGCCAGGCCAATCTGGCATTATTTTATGAGTCAAAGCAATTGTATGATGTCTTTTTTTCCAATCTATCTTTCTCAAAATTTCAATTTAAGTAGAGTTATGCAACCAGTTAAATGTGTAGATTTAAAGGCCAGATGAATCGAAAAACTCTTAATGCAAATGGGTGCTTTCAATCAAAATTAAATTCCAACTATTGATCATGAGAAAACTAGGAACTAATTTTTATCATAAATCCCTTTTGATTGATTGCGTGGAACAAGTGAAATTGAAATGACAAGGAAATTGGAATCCAATAAGATTTGATCTTAAAAATCTAAACGGGCAAATTTAGACTCTGAGAAAGCTGGCTTTACTAGACAATTCTCTCATTACTAACATCTTCAAAGCCCTGACCAGAATCATAACAGCTTCATAAATATATGCACATTAACAGAAAAACGCTTTTAACAAAAGGTAATTGAGAATGCTTTTATTCTACTAACCCTTCAGACAAGAAAAACAAAAAAAAATACAAGTGGGATAATCCTCGTCTGAGAAATTCAAAAGCTGTTTTTAGTCTTACAATATTTGGAGAATTATAAAATGGTAATTGTCTTTCTATTATCGGCTTTGACGAGTGATACTTGTCAATTTATCTTGAATTTTCCACAATCTTGTAGTTTGCATTTGTAGCTATCTCATTACAATCAGTGTTTATTTATTTCCGTTTTAAATTTATTTGATTCTCTGTGAAATTAAAGATGTTTAAATTCATGGAGGTGGAATTATAACATTTATCGGCAAGTGAGCGAAACAAGGAATTTTATCCACCTAATTTTCTTTAAAAAAAACAACAAACAAACAAAAAGTAAAATTTATACTTTTGCAATGTGCTTAGCAGTAATGGCTCTTTTCTGTGTCATGCTTAAGTATGTATGGAACATCAGTTTTTTTAAGTTGTTGCTACTGTTGTTTAACCTCACATCAGAAATTATTCAGTTATTTGAAATAAGACATTTCTCTTATTTATCTCCAGAAAATACTAAATAAAATTTCATGTGGTGTGTGTTTCATATCTTCATTTTACGATTGTGCACTTATAGTGAGTGACCTTGAGAGTGCTAGCATGCTTGCCAGATGTTCCCTGCAATGTCACAGACAACTCTCAGTTCACCAGACTGGTACAGAAGAAATAAATAGAGGAAGAGCAAAAACCTTTCCTTAATTGTGATCCATGAAGATAAAACCCACAGCAATGCAATGCCTAAGATTTAAGTCCAACGCCTCAATCATTTGGTCATTAATGTTTTTAAGGTCTCATCTGAATAACCTATGGCTTTCTCCTCTAAATGCAAAGCTTCTTCACTAAAATAACAGTCAATGCCCAATGCCCATTTTAATGTTTAAGTCTCATGTTTGACTGATCATCAAATCTAGCCCCCCAACCTCTACCATATAGAAGGAAGACTCTATCAACTGAGCTATGTAGTGATGACACAGATTATAAAGAATTTAAATGATTTAAATTAAACTCCATTAGTGTCATCTGTAATTAGATGTCTTAAATTTTTACTTGCACATTTTATGGAACGTGTAAAAATGTCAAAATGTGGTAAAACGTGATGAACATAAAACCTTTCATTAAGAAAATTTTTTCAAGAATATTATAGAATTGGTCAGTCATTCCACAACTTTAAAATTCAAAATTTGCTTTATTCAGTTTATTCAGTTTCAAATTTAATCAAAATTTTCAACACTGAATCACAGACTCAACACCATTTTATGTCATCTTAACCAGAACACTTGTTTCCAGTAACCATAGCAACCATTCTGCCTGTTTTGTGAAAACCAACAGTAATTTGTTCAAAAATGAAACATGACTTTGTGAACAGAATGAGAGTTTATAATTCACAACTTTCACCAATTATTTAAACATGACAATGTTCAAATTAGGTACTCTCTACATCAGTGGATGCCATTTTGCTGTTATGTTTTGACTGACAGTCTATAATAAATGGCATCGACATAATATTTGATTATCTCCCCTGGTTTTCCTGGTTCATTTTTTGTAGAATCATGTTTTTGGTAGTTTTAGTTATTATAAATGTTATAAATAATACTTGTTTTTAGTTACAAATTTCAGGAGTGGTAAAGGCTATAATTTATGTATACACTTGTACATATCCTGAGGTAAAAATTTTGGATTTTTACAGGATTTATATTTGACTAAATGATTGATCATTAATTAGTTCACTTTTAGATGTAGTCCTAGACTATTATGTGCATTAATTAACTGCCGCAAATAAAATCCATAAAATTCTAAATATTATACGAGTACATGTGTACACTTTATTTACCACTAACAGTAGTTTGGTAATCTAGATATAACCAAATGTTATGAAGGATGAACCATTTTTAATTCTTGGTAGATCTCAAGACTGCATTTTGTTTTGGCTTAACTAGGAAACACTTAATTGCACAATATTACATCTTTGATAATCACATAACCCCAGAATGCTTCCTTTTCCAGTTAGGTTGATGGCATCTGCTGTCTTTTGTTAAAGGTCAACCAAAGTTTTAATGATTAGCTCTTTACAGGTGTAGAATTAGGTATCCTTAGTTCTATACCTTATGCTCATAAAGTTAGTTTCTACACATTTAATCATCACAGCCTCCAAATACATCCTTAGCATCAGGATATTGATATGTCTTCTTCAAATACATCCTTAGCATCAGGGCATTAATATGTCTTCTCTAAATACAACTTTAGCATCAGGGCCTTAACATGTCTTCTTTAAATACAATCTTAGCATTAGGGCCTTAATATGTCTTCTCCAAATACAACCTTAGCATCGGGGTCTTGAAATGTCTTCTCCAAATACAACATTAGCATTAGGGCCTTGACATGTCTTTTTTAAATACAATCTTAGCATCAGGGCCTCAATATGTCTTCTCAAAATACAACCTTAGCATCGGGGTCTTGAAATGTCTTCTCCAAATACAACCGTAGCATTAGGGCCTTAACAAGTCTTCTTTAAATACAATCTTAGCATTAGGGCCTTAATATGTCTTCTCTAAATACAATCTTAGCATCGGGGCCTTAACATGTCTTCTCCAAATACAACATTAGCATTAGGGCCTTAACATGTCTTCTTTAAATACAATCTTAGCATTAGGGCCTTAATATGTCTTCTCTAAATACAATCTTAGCATTGGGGCCTTAACATGTCTTCTCCAAATACAACATTAGCATTAGGGCCTTAACATGTCTTCTTTAAATACAATCTTAGCATCGGTGCCTTAACGTGTCTTCTCCAAATACAACATTAGCATTAGGGCCTTAACATGTCTTCTTTAAATACAACATTAGCATCAGGGCCTTAACATGTCTTCTTTAAATACAACCTTAGCATCAGGGCCTTAATATGTCTTCTCCAAATACAACATTAGCATTAGGGCCTTAATATGTCTTCTCCAAATACAACCTTAGCATCAGGGCCTTAATATGTCTTCTTTAAATACAACCTTAGCATCGGGGTCTTGAAATGTCTTCTCCAAATACAACATTAGCATTAGGGCCTTAACATGTCTTCTTTAAATACAACCTTAGCATTAGGGCCTTAACATGTCTTCTTTAAATACAACCTTAGCATCGGGGTCTTGAAATGTCTTCTCCAAATACAACATTAGCATTAGGGCCTTAACATGTCTTCTTTAAATACAACCTTAGCATCGGGGTCTTGAAATGTCTTCTCCAAATACAACATTAGCATTAGGGCCTTAACATGTCTTCTTTAAATACAACCTTAGCATTAGGGCCTTAACATGTCTTCTTTAAATACAACCTTAGCATCGGGGTCTTGAAATGTCTTCTCCAAATACAATCTTAGCATTAGGGCCTTAACATGTCTTCTTTAAATACAACCTTAGCATCAGGGCCTTAATATGTCTTCTTTAAATACAACCTTAGCATTAGGGCCTTAATATGTCTTCTCCAAATACAACCTTCGCATTAGGGCCTTGAAATGTCATCTCTAAATACAACCTTAGCATCAGGGCCTTAACATGTCTTCTCAAAATACAAACTTAAGTGTCAGGGCCTTGACATTGCAGCACTATGTACTTAAAATGTACAAATGGTATTCATTTAAAATGCATGGCCTCGAAGAAGCTTTTTCTAAACTGCAACATTTGGAACAGCATTCGACTAATGTTAAAAATAAATTAAACCTCCTACATTCCCTATTAACATCCTTATCAATTTGACAAGGGAGCTAATTCATACTTACACCTATTCACTTGCTTGTTTCCATATTGTTCAGTATAAAAAGACAATTAAGTACAAAACTCTGTCATTATCACCAATACCACATTACCAATCTTGGCTCTCAGCTTTAAGTTTTTATTGATGGATTTTAGCACCTTCAAAAATTGTTGAAATTTTAAAGGAAAATAGTTCAAATTTACCACTTTTGTAGCCATTAAAACATTAAAACTTGACAGAATATTTATAAGTAATATTCTTTTTACTGTGAAAAGTAACTGAGTGCAATTTGGTGTTTGAAAACAATTTAAAAGCAATCTGTTGACAATTTAATACAAAACTAAATGACATTCAAATCTTATTTTCTTAAAAATATTCAACTTCAAAGTCAGATTAATAATAATAAATTCAATTTTGATATTGAATTTCCAATTTAATTTTATATTAGTAAAATTATTAGGAAAAAAAAAACTTTTCAAATGGACTTTACTTTATATGTAGTTTTTGCTGGTCAACAATAACATATATTGCTTCAAAAGACCATGGGCTTTAAAAGTTTGGGAAATTCTATTATCAAAAATTTAATTTTTCCCAACATGCATATAAAATAAAAATCATTTCCCTGTACTTTTAACCTTTAATAACTTTTTCAAAAAATAATTACAATTCCATTGACTTTTTAGTCCATTTAAGGTCAACAATGCATGACAAATATATTCACTTAAAAGTAATGTTTGCCAATTTTAAATTTTTATTCAGATTTTATTTAGATAGCCTTGTGAAATATTTTGAAACTTGACTTGAAAAGCCATAAATTTTTTTCAAACAAAAATGATTAAAATTCATATACACCCCTGACTCCACAATGACCCTTACTTTTCATCCAGATACAAAAGCAATATTTTAAAAGGAAACAAATATTCTAACTTTAATTTTTTTTATAATCTTTAATAGGATAAAACGTCTACCGGCCAGCAAAATATAAAAAAGAAAACAAGTTTTTAAAAAAATATATAAAACATATAAAAAGTATAAATAAAATAAATTATGCTTATGTGACTAGAAATTTTATGACAAAAAATGTCAGTAAAATGGGTCATTTAAAATATTTCTTTTTGAAGCATACATAGGACAAAATCTTTAATGCAAATCTCGGGGAAATGATAAAACTACCATTGATGACAGTAATTGCCCTTAGGACTAAAAAGGTTACATTTCTGACAGGTCATATTAAGACGAATGCATCTCCTGTTTTTTTTTTTTTTTTTCAGTTTTTACACTAAATCTGTTTTCCTTGTTTCAGATATACGGAGGACATTAATTTGAGCCACTGGCTACAGGTCAAGACATTTAGAAGTAAGGAGTACAAGCTGACAAGGACAGCGGTCAGATAAATTTTATAGTATCTGGACACTACAGAGTGGACATTTGCTATATAACTGCAGGTGTGAAAACTGGACATTTTGAATTATTTAATATCTGGATGTGAACTCAACTGGTAAGAATGACATTTCATTTATTTTAACTAACATTATGGTATTTAATGTGGGTAACACCCCTCTGTGTGTGTGTGTGTGTGTGTGCGTGTGTGTGTGTGTGTGTGTGTGTGTGTGTGCACAAATTTAATTGATTTCCTGTTTGCATGTATGCTTTGCTGCCTGAGATTACCTATAAATATTTTTTTCTTCATATGCAATAGCTGTAATGGTTTTTAACTAAATCAGAGAACTCAATGAACGATTCAAGATTTTTTCCCTTTTTAGATACAAATTGCCCACTAATGAAACAAACCCACCAGGAGAGAGTTCAAACCATAATACCAATCTCCAAGAAATATAGAAAGGAGTTCTTTAAGTCTAAAAGTCTCCTTTAATAAATTTTAATTTTATGCATTTGCAATTTATTTCTCTTAATAACTAAAAATATGCATTTCAAATAAAATTGTCACTATAGCATTGTGAATTTTGTTAAATTGTAAAATTTTGTTAAATGAAGGTATGGTTATTTTCAGAAACAAAATACTATTGTCTTAAAACAATTTTCTCTGTTCTGCATACCCTGTTGTAATATATTTGTTGCATGTATTAGTTTGTTTCATTTATGAGCAATGGCAATGAAGAGCACATCACAAAATATTACCTCCATGTTCAATAATTAAGTGGAGGTGGGGAAATCTGAGTGCTATCAGCTATTTCAGATATCAACTGCTACAATGTAAACTGTCTTGTTTGATACTAGCCAAAAATTATAGAAATCACTGAATGTTGTAGGAGTACATTTTGTATGTGTACATACAAATGCCACATTTGATCAAATGTTTCTTCATAATATTACTATATCACTATTTGTCTATCTAACGTTAACTTGAAGCTAGGTTTCCACAATTACAAAATTATTAGTAGCCAAGTTTCTAAAATATGTAAAAAATAGTACTTTTAAAGTATTTTTCCATAAATTTGCTAAAATAGGTTACTTTTGAAAGAATTTCTCTGAAATAAGAGCCAATGTGATTTTCGCTACCAGAAATAGAAGCATAGGTTAAGAGGTTTTTCAAAAATATTTGCCATTGTGACAAAAATTCTAGTCTCTTCTTGGAATTTGATATATAATTCCATTAATTTGCAATATGATAAAGCATAGCAAACATACAGTTCTTGTGAACAGGAATTCCTGGCTGGCATGTTGGTTGCATATTGGTATCAGTCAATCAACAGTTTTTCAGTCATTTTCAGAAAGATTAAATTTCATTAATCTTAACATGGACCTCTGACTGAATAGTACATGTAATAATATTAGCTTATGGAGCTCAGCATCTGTCTCGCTACCTAGTTTGAATCCCATTGGAGCAGCTCACAACAAAACTATGGGTTCAAAATCATGTTTTGTTATGGAAGGTCCAGGACCTTTTGCCTTTGTTTTGGTAGGTCTCATACTAGTATAAAGTTCTGAAAGTACACCATCAACTTTCAAAAGTTCATATGCAATTATGTTATCATCAAGTAAAAACCAATGTTATCCTGGTAAAAACTGCAGGCCCATCAGTTTAACAGTTAAAATATCAAAGGTACCAATAAAAAATCAATGTCTTGGATCTCAGATCTGGGGAATTTCGAACCCCTGAGAACATACAAGTGGACTGACCTGAATCTTGAACACTCATATAAGTTTGATTCCTTATTTGGTGAGATGCTATTGTAAGAGAGCTTGCCGTCTAGCTATCTGAAACTGGCTGTCCCAGTGCATGTATTATGATCTTGACTGAGGCAAAACAAACATTCCTTCCGGCCATTCCTTTTGACATATGGTCAAATAGGTCAGACCATTTTGTCTTGGGCTTAAATAATAAATTTTGAGCAATTTCCAGAACGAGGAAATGTTACATAAGCGGACTTAGCTTTAGTGTAGCATAAAATCCCTTTTCCTACCAATCCCTCCTTGAAGAACAAAATTATAACTGATTCAAAGATATCATTTAAAAACAACAATATTCTTTATTTTCTATACCTTTATGTTCCAAAAGCATTGGATATTTGTTTGTTTTTATTTCACATTTAAGAGTACCAGTTGTTAATGCAACTGAAATCTAGCAGTATGCAAAACAAATGCTCTCTATTTTACATATAAAATAACTTGCATGTATTTTATTTCTCGTAAAAATTAAGACTCACATATTGCTGTAAGCATTTTAATAATTGCTGAATACATGTACATGGTTCTGTATCCATCAACTCTTGTACCCATTGAGAAACTTTCTTTGATAATGATAGTAGTTGTACAAATATCCATACATTCAGCAGCTCTCCGTAAATATGGAAATGTTTCAGGTTTTATCACATTATCACTATTAAATCTCTTGGCACCATTGCCAAATATTGAATGGTGTATCACTGTATACATTGTTCATATTGTATTGCACTCACTTCAATATATAACTTCCAATCACAAAAAAAATATTTATCGGATTGCAAATTTCTGTCCTTAATAAAATTCAGATAAAATTATAAAGTTCTTTTGCAGTCTTTTATGCTAAATTTTAGGCTTCCTTGTGTGCTCTTTAAGTTTTTAGGCTGATGCCTGAGTGTGTTTCATTGTTTTACCACAGTCAGGGATCAAACCTATTCAAACCAAGTGCCTTTACCAACACTCTTAGCCCAACTGCCTTACTGATGCTCTGGGGTTTCAAACCCTAGTCAAACTGCCTTTACCGAAATCAAGGGTTCCAAAACCTAGCCAAACTCTTTAGAAGTAGACATTGGCATGTCACTATAATGTATGCCCAATTCAATCTTTGTTCCATCATCACTTTAATCTCCTAAACAATTTTCATTTATCACAACATAAAGCATTGTATCTTGTCCCAGGATTGAGGTTTGTCAAAGAGTTTACTATATTCCAAATTGGTTGCTGTAACTCCAAACTCTTGATCAACAGTCTGTAATGGAAATATTTGAACACTTTAAACCTTAAGTAAGCTAGAATTAGTCATTTTTAACAGTTTAGCCATTTTCAAAATTCATTTTTTTTAATTTACATAAATTCCTTAAACAAGTTTATCAGTTTTTGAATTTTAAAATTTCTAAACTACTCACAATGCCTTAGGTGAGCTATAGTGGCAACAGTATAAGCCATTTTGAACATTGGAATTTCTTTTAACACAATTTTAACAAATCACAAACAAACAAATCTTATAGCACTTGCTCAAGTATTGTGCTTCATAAATAAATCACTGGAGGTGTTTACCCTTCTGGGGCACCTGGCCTCACTTCCTTGGTGAAAGTGCATGCTTTAAACAAAGCTTGCCAGGTTTTTTACTTAAAAGCATTGTGATTTTAACATGGACCGGTACATATAACTTGTAGATGCAATGGAACACCTATTGATCACATTTTGTGATGTACCATAGTTCCATGTTCCTTTCACTCAATTTTGATTACACATGTAGCAGTTGTAGCTAGCTAAACAGGAGGTGCTTACCTTTCCATAGCACCCGGCCTCACTTCCCTGGTGAAAGTTCATGTGTTTAACCTAATCGTCAGTTTCAAAGCTTTCAATTTGCTTTTGGATTTTGATTTGGGCATGGATTAGTATGTTTGTTTTTCATCTTGTGTAAGTATTTCTTATGATTTCATTGTGAAGGTAGAGCTAGCTTGGAAGCTTCTTGTAAAATTTATTATTGCACCATAATGCACAGATAAGAAACCAATAAGGCACCTTACCATATAAGTTTAGTAGATATATACACACAAAATCTGAAATTAATACTTATAATAATATACCAAACTATAAACTACAGGAAAATACTGTAGTAAGTTTAAAATGTTTAAATTTAATATTGGTGGTCCTTTTAGATATGTATGAAATACAAATTAAGTTCCGATTAAAACCCCAAGGCAGTTATTATCCCATAGAAGTATACACATTATCAGTCAAACAGAGTTTATAAAATAAAAAATGACAAATTTATTTCCTTTTTTATTACTGTTTATCATTACTTAAAATTTTGACTTAAAATTTTTGGAACCCACTATACATCAAACTCACATTCAATCAAACTGTGGGGGTGGGGCACAAGGAAGATAAAGGTGACAGGCTTTTTTTTAATATTCAACTGTTACTTGTTAAAGATATGATTTTTTACCCTCTGGCATTGAAAATTAAAATTTATATACATGTCATCATCAATTTTTGTTGGCAATATTTTTCACATACTGGCAATATTTTTAGCAAAGTAATGCCCTTGTTAACCATTTGGAATTGATACCATAATTTATATAAATTATTAGCAATATTTATTAAATACTTGTAATTGGAAAATCCTTTTGCATAAACAAAAAGAACATTCTTCTGTGAGACCTTTTTGTACTTCTCATTCAATTTATTCTGTTTGAAATATAAGTGTGTGACCTTAGGTACACAATCTAATGTGGAAGCATGTCACAATTATTTTCCATATTTCAAATATGACGTTAATTTTTTAAGATCTCAGTACAACAATGCTCAATCAAATTGAAATTCTGCTATAAACTAGTGCAAGGTATCTGTTACTTTTTGCTCACTGCCATCATTTTGTTTGCTATATCAATGCTAAGGAGATTTACCCCAGAGTTCCATTTTCCTCTTTGCTATATTGGATTTTTATTTTAAAGTACCAAAGTATAAGAAATCAAACATAAACCCACTGGTTCATGTTTAACTCACAATCCCAAAAATCAAAGCAAAAACTTTGAAAACTGGCAAGGTGAACTTCAATCAGGGAAGTGAGGTTAGGCACTCCTTTAGGGTAAGCACCTCCTGTCTAGCTAGCTACTATTGTCATATGTGAAATCAAGTAATGAACTATTGGTTCTGGGATTCTGGAGGAAACTGGAGTACCCAGAAAAAAAACCCATCAATCTTAAGCAAGTAAGTAACAAACATAAAAACAATTCTGACATAAAATCCAAGAGATACTGCAAGCCATACAAGAATTATGTAATTATGAATCCAAGAGGAAATACTGCAGATTGAAATGTATAAAGGTCCTTTTTGAAAATGTTTATATTTATTTTTGTTTTCTTTTTGTGTACATAAAAACTTAAAAACTACAAAACCTTATGACAAGTAACAAGTTCTGTATTATAACTTTTTTAATGACAGAATTAATTAAATGCATTAATTATGACACTACTGTTATATGATGGTTAGTAGAGAAGGACTGTTAGTATATATTTTTATGTTGTTGACAATCCTTTTAAATAATAGTTTAATGGCTTGAATCCACCAGCTGATTCAACCAGGCATTTTAATTACTTAGTCAAATAATTCATCATAATCACTTGTGTTTGTGTGAATAATGATGAGCTAGCTCCAAGATTAAGTTATTTATGGAATGAATTTTAGGTCAATTTATCGTTTTATTAGGCCAATTAAAAGTTGAAAAAAATCCATAAAATTTATAAACTATGACCTCAGCAGATTTAAGAAATATATTTTACAGAGCATTCACCTGTCCTAACACACCTGGTTTGTAGCAAATGTTTTAGGGGAGAAGAAGGCAAGGAATTGTTTACAACTTCTGTAAAATTGCATCAGCTTTTACTGGGTATGTACATAAATGGTCATTTCAAGCTATGCTTCATTTGTGATTGGGTATTTTGACCAGCTTGGTTTCTCAAGACAAAAGATTCATGCTTTCATTTTCTCCTGATCATAAGTTTTACCCAGAAAAAAATCGCAAAGTCTTGGCTGAATCTGCAATAAGAGTAGGGGTTACCCCAACCACACAATTGTTTTTAGGTCTTCAAGGTAATGTTAACAAAGTAGTACATGTATTCTAGTTTTGTATAACTGTATTTAATAGTAAGATTCATCGGTAAGATATTCACACTTAACTGTATCAAGCTAAATTGTTTAACCAAACAGTTTATAACCAAAAGTAACAATTTATCATTATTTTGAGAGAAAGCCTTTCATCACATAGACAATAGATATGCAGTTTGTGATAAGATAATACAGTAATTTTCAGCTTTTTTCAATAAAGTTGATTTGAAATCTGTTATATCTAAGTTTCTTTGCACCTGCTAGAGCGTCTTCAATCCCCTATACTGCTGTTAATCGCTGTTAAATGTCGATGTAAGTTAGAACTAAGTAAACCTTTATTGCAAGATCCATTAGAAGTTTCAAATGTTCATGTCTAATCTGTTCAGATGTGATTTCTTTCTCTAGTGTAATTAAATAAAAGAGTTCTATCATTTTAAATTAAGGAGTTTTTGCATGACAGTTGCTCTTTAAGAATCTAACTTGAAAAAAGCAATAGTGTCGAGCAATACATCAAAGCTAGTTCAATAGGTATATCCAATTACGTAAAGACTACTAAAATTATAAAACAAAAATGGCCAACATAAAGAAAACCAGAGGCTCAGTGTGGCTGAGCCTGTATCGCTCACCTGACTAAAATGCTTTTAAAGCAAATTTGTATTCCAGTGATGAAAAAAAGCACTGTTTATATCAGACAGAATGGCTAAGGAAATCACTGTAGAACTATATGTACCATTCACAGTTTTTTCAATCTGATTAAAATCACATCTCTCACTTGCTCCCCCATTTTTGATATAGGCACGGAGTGGGAGATCTGAGGAAACATCGTTTAGGGGCATTTTTGAATGAGCCATTGTTGTAACATTTATTGTCCAATGAAATTTCAGCTTCCGAAATTTTGAAAGTGTTTTGCCTTTATTGTAAATGAAACGGGCAATTTAGAGGAGATAGCAAATATATGCTCTTCCCATAGGGTTAAACTATGTTCTGTGCTGGCAGCCATCTTTTTTGGCGGATCAAAAAATGTCCACAATCTTAGTAAAGAACCATCCATACATCATTCCTGTAAAGTTTGATTCAATTTGCTTTAGTAGCTTCAAAGGAAATAGCAAATATATGCTTTTCCCATAGGGTCCAATGTGAAACAATGTTCTCCACTGGCAGCCATGTTTTATTGCAGATCAGGAAAATTTTGGCAATCTATGTAAAGGACCTTCTATACATTATTCGTGTAAAGTTTGGTTCAATTTGCTTCAGTCATTTCTGAGGACATAGTCAAAAACGCGTTTTTCCCATAAAGTCCAATGTGAAACTATCTTTTGCGCTGACAGCCATGTTTTTTGGCAGATCAGAAAAATTTGGGCAATCTATGTAAAGGACCTTTTATACATCATTCCTGTAAAGTTTGGTTCAATTTGCTTTAGTAGCATCAGAGGAGATAGCATATATATATATGCTTTTCCCATAGGGTCCAATGTGAAACTATGTTCTCCGCTGGCAGCCATGTTTTTTGGCCGATCAGAAAAATTTTGGCAATCTATGTAAAGGACCTTCTATACATCATTCCTGTAAAGTTTGGTGCAATTTGCTTCAGTCATTTCTGAGGACATAGTCAAAAATGCGTTTTTCCCATAGGGTCAAATGTTAAACTATCTTCTGCCCTGGCGGCCATGTTTTTTGGCAGATCAGAAAAATTTGGGCAATCTAAGTAAAGGACCTTCTATACATCATTCCTGTAAAGTTTGGATCAATTTGCTTCAGTCATTTCTGAGGACATAGTCAAAAATGCGTTTTTCCCATAGGGTCCTATGTTAAACTACCTTTTGCGCTGGCAGCCATGTTTTTTGGCCAATCAGGAAAATTTTGGCAATCTATGTAAAGGATCTTCTATACATCATTCCTGTAAAGTTTGGTTCAATTTCCTTCCCAAGCTTCAGAGGAAATAGCATATATATGCTTTTCCCATAGGGTCCAATGTTAAACTATCTTCTGCGCTGGCGGCCATGTTTTTTGATGGATCAGAAAAATTTTGGCAATCTAAGTAAAGGACCTTCTATACATCATTTCTGTAAAGTTTGGTTAAATTCGCTTCAGTCATTTCTGAGGAGATAGCCAAAATGCGTTTTTCCCATAAGGTCCCATGTTAAACTACCTTTTGCTCTGGCAGCCATGTTTTTTGGCCAATCAGAAAAATTTTGGCAATCTATGTAAAGGACCTCCAATACATCATTTCTCTAAAGTTTGGTTAAGTTTGCTTCAATAGTTTTAGAGGAGATAGCCAAAATGTGTTTTTCCCATAGGGTCCAATGTTAAACTATGTTCCCTGCTGGCAGCCATATTTTTAGGCGGATCAGAAAAATTTCGGCAATCTTAGTAAATGACCTTGCATACATTATTCCTGTAAAGTTTGGTTCAAATTGGCTCAGCGGTTTCAAAGAAGATAGCAAATATATGCTTTTCCCATAGGGTCTAATGTTAAACTATCTTCTGCGCTGGCGGCCATGTTTTTTGACGGATCAGAAAAATTTTGGCAATCTATGTAAAGGACCTTCCATACATCATTCCTGTAAAGTTTGGTTAAATTTGCTTCAGTCATTTTTGAGGAAATAGTCAAAAATGCATTTTTCCCATAGGGTCCAATGTTAAACTATCTTTTGCGCTGGCAGCCATTTTTTTTGGCGGATCAAAACAATTTCGGCAATCTAAGTAAAGGACCTTCCATATATCATTCCTGTAAAGTTTGGTTAAAATTGGTTCAGGGGTTTCAGAGGAGATAGCCAAAATGTGAAAAGTTTACAGACGGACTGACAGACTGACAGACTGACGGACTGACGGACTGACGGACGGACTGACGGACGACGGACGCCGAGTGATGGCAAAAGCTCACATGGCCTTTAGGCCAGGTGAGCTAAAAAGGACATTAAAAAAAGAAGACAAGACTTGATTTTTCACCAAATCAGTATTGGAAATAATAGCCAGTCCAACAGTCGGAGACTGGTAATTTTGGGGATGGTCTGCTTACTTTATCAGTAATCTCTTATAATATACCACAATAGAAAATATTGAAATTATTAAACAAGGATTGGTTGGATTTTTTTTTATTTATTTACAATACTGACTAACTCATAAACAGAATTCATATAAAATTTTAAATCCTGTTTAAGTTAAACCATTTCAGCTGTTGCCTAAATAAAAGTTAGAAAAACAGAAAATTTTAGCTCCTAATGTTCATTTATGAATCTTATTAAATTTCAGTGATTTAGAGCCTGTGCAGGTGTCACAAAACCTCTAATAGGGTAATGTAACATTTAATTTGTGTTACAGAATCAATAAAAAATTCTTATATTTCATACATTTTAGAATATGCTAAAACTCACTTATCCACTTAAAAATGAAATCTATCTTATAGTAAATCAATATCATTTAAAATGTGCATACAAAATGCCAACAATCATGTATATAATTTCATGTCCGGGTTTTTTCATGTATACAGTATTTCAACAGTTTCCATGGTGAAAACAAAGAAGGGAGAATTTTAGGGCTTGAAGTACAGGAATTTGCAGGTTGCTGAAGCCATCATGGTCTTAAGCGATTATTTGAATTTTGAAGGGTCAGATTTAACTAAAATGTTTAACAACCAAACATAAGTGATCTTTTTTAGCTCCTCTAAATAATTCTATCTAGATTAAGTGACCACTATACACTGATAACTCATTCATTAATTCATCAATTTACTTCCCCCATATTTCTTATCAATTTTCAAACAACTAAAAAATTTATCAATTGGGATTAATCCTGGAATTATACCATATGGAGTAATATCAATTAATTGGCCAGATATCTCTTCCTGTTGTTAAAACCACATGAACAGCAATATTCATTTCTCTAGATGTAAAACAGTTTCATGCAAGCCACAAATGGTTGCAATATTATGCTAATGCAGCTTGCAACACCAACATTTGTGTGGGACTTTACATCATCAATTCCAAGGAATAAAGCCATTTTTACAGAAAAACAGGAACTTATATGGTTCAAAGTCCAATGGAAACCATTGTTTCGCACAAATGTTAGGGGCATCACGTGGTTCAATAGCAACCACCATTAATCAGGTCTTCTATGCATAGAAATTTACATTGTAATTTTTAGTTGCTGATCTTAAAGAACTTTAAAAAATACATGAAAACCATTGCAATTTCTTGCTCATTCAGTAAGTGGTAGATTAACAATCTTTAATTCCCTTGCCATGTCAATCAAGAACATGTGAGGCTCAGAAGTAGATAGTGGCTGTTCTTTCATTAAGGTTGATTATGGCATAATAGAGAACCGTTGCTGCAAATATTGGCATAAGCATATGAATACTGTTTCTGAAATCTTATTACATTTTGCCTATATAATATGATATACCGGTAATCTTGATTGGAAATATCAACCGTTATAAATAGGGTATAATAAACTTTTCCACCTCAACCTTGTTAAAATGGTATAATAGTTGGTTGTCAGTGCCTGTCCAAAGCTAAAAGTTTTAATATCTAAGTGATCCCACAAAGTTTGTATATCTTTACATATTTCATTAATTCTTTGGTTGCTTCCATTATTGTCAAGTATATGTTACTCAGTTGCTACATACCAGTATATAAGCTCACCATTGTTCTTTTCAATAAACATTTTCAGTCTCAAAACTTCATTTTTGTAATAAGTCAGTTTGCATGAATATGGTACTGTATAACTGAGACAAAGCTCCTCTTCCAATTGCATGTATCAAGCTTTAGCAATACACAGTATTTAGTCAACAGATGATTTGGTACTGTTTTACATTCTGAATATGAATTCTACTATGGTGCTTTGGTACCCAACCATACATTGTCAAATTGGTCCAGATATAATGAGCTATGGTAATTCTGGTAGCTAAACAAAGAAGATGCAATATGAAACATGTTCATTTGTTGCAATACATGTACATTATGTATTAGGATATTTATAATCTGTACAAACAGTTCATTTTTAACTGAAGGTAATGTAAAGTTCAGAATAATGCAGCTGAACATGGGATACCATACAATTCACCTCTAACCTAATATAAAGGAATGAAGCTAATTAACTTGTGTCAAGCAGGCTATGGGTTCTAAATTTTTGTCTCAGATTTGACTCTCCAAATGCCATGTACCAGTATTACCATTTTGATTTATCTGCTGAAGCAACTGAACTTTGTCTCCAACCTGAACAGCTTGTATGTCTCTAATTTGAACCCCTCTCCAACTCTGTACTATTTTCTTCTTGTGTTGAATACCTATGCTAAATGTTCTCTCTTTGATAGCAATATTAAGATTCAAGATTATTACAAGCATAACTGATGCAATATATATCTATTCAACCTACCGGTAAATCCACAAAAAAAAACAATATGTGCTTAATATTTTAAGTGAATTTGATAAATTTATCATCAAAACAACCTATCAACTACTTAAAGCAGCTGAAAGCCCTGTAGCAATAGTAATATCTATAAATTATATTAATACAATAATACAAAATACAATTTAAATGAAAAAATATTTGAAATTTAAATTCCTAAACATTATACAAATTCTCAGGTTTCAATTTAGTGAGTCAGAAATTGCATATAAACAGCTGCTAAACATTTGAATTTAATACCAATCCATAAATATATATATTTTTAAATTAAGTTCTAGATGAATGACAAATCATTATTTCTGTAACATAATCCTTCAAGTTTTTAATATTTAAGTATAATGGATATATCTTATTCCAATTATGTTTAGTACCAATTTGTGGGGAAACAGAGATAAAATTTTATCTTACAACAATTTAGTATCTCAGAAACTAATTAGTAAAAATCACTTCAATTTGATATTTCAACTTCTAATCCACAGGAAATTTCAATTTTTGTTCTTTTTTTGTAATTTTTTGGATAAAAGTTTATTTTTTTTATATTGAATGTCATCTGATCATATCTCTGATTTAATCATTTTCTGGTAAACCCTCTAAAATCTCATTTTTGACAATGATAAATTCATCAAAAAAATGATCTTGTAATTCAGTTTTTACTGTAACAAAATATAGGGTAGACTACATAAATTTTAAATTCAGTCAAAACTGATAAGGTTTTTAAAGTAATCCTATTACAATAAAGATTATAACAAAAAATGCTTTAAAAGCAACTCAAATTTTAAAAAAATCTAACATAGATGTATTATCTTATACACCTGTTCATGAAACATTTTGAATTTTTTCAAATACTATTGTACTATTACTATATCTGGGAGCTTGTGGGTGTGAACATCTAAGAGGGAAAAAACTTTAGAGTATCCTAAAATTTGATTGTAAAACTTTAACATAAAATTTATATACCAGTTAAGAATATTTTACTTATATCAAGAGCTCACCAGCTATATATCAAGCAGCATCATTGTTTGCCTTTGCAATGCACTCTGTGCAATGTGCAGGAAAGGTTCTTTAAATTAAGTGTGCCACATCTACCAAGATATGAAACATTGGTTTTAAGGTAACTTTCTAAGGCCCCTTGACTTTCATTTCTAATTATAGAGTAGTTGCTAAAATTAAAATGACTTTGTTCAAATATGGCCAGGATTCAAATCTCTGACCTCTCACATATATGGAGCGAGCACTCTGCCAACTTCACTACCATAATGGTTTTCACCAAAATAGAATTAAGATACACATCATTGAATTATGATGTGTGTTGAATGTAAAAGAAAAACTTTATCTAATTTGGCGGAAAAAGTCATATGAATTAAATATTACATAATGTATGCACCATATTTATTATAAACAGACAAATGGACAGACCGAGTCAAGCAATTTCCTAGACGAGCTTTCTGGTGATGCAGGTAAACATGCTAGCAGCATTCTGCAAGTGAACAGAAAGTTCAAACTAAAAAAACTTTTGTGCAATGGGAGTGTTTATTTGTTTATATTCTAAAGCTTTAAATGTAAACCCTGGTAAACTAGAACAATAGCATTTTCAGTGCTCATTTTTTGCAAAGGGTCTGAAAGTGCATTTTTATTGCCAAACTTCTGAACATCACAGATATTGCACTTATCAACATGACCAATGTCATCCCAGTCTTGGAGTTTTAAGTAAGCATCATTTCTCTCCATTCTTGTCTTATATGTGTTAATATAATGCATTGGTGATTATGGACATATTAACAAAGTACATTTTGTTCAGCAAAGACTTTGTTGAACTTGAAGGGTACAACTCATGGCCACATAGTATCCAAACACTTTATTTGATTGTAATATGGCATGTCATATTAATATGGAAAACATATGTTTCAAAATGTACTGGTAACATTTTATTTACAGATTGGTTAGTTAACAAATATATTGCGACAAATCCTACTCTACAAAGCACCATGATGAATACCAGCAAGATTTTTTTTATTCCTATACCATAGGCAACGTTTTCACAAGACATGAACAGGTTTAAAATCAAAATTTTTCTGATTAACATGTCCATCTTCTTTTTAAAACCAATTAAATTTATACTTTCTACTAAAATCAAACCTTTAAAATGTATTATTCCATATATGGTTACCATGCTTTCTTCTGGTAAGAGTCCCATGCAAGACTGTTTGGTTTATAAACAGTTGGACATTGTTATGTCACATATATTTACATTTGTGTTAAAATAAGCATAAAGAACTGCTAAAAGGGTATCCAGAGCAGAAATGTTACCTACAGCTGGTGACATCTTGATATAAGTAAAATAATCTTGCCCTACGGCATAACACCTCAATCAATTTCTCAATCAATGAATTGAATATAGAACACAGAAATGTCATCTGTCATTCATTTTTTGATGAATACAATAACACATATATACTTCTAAAATTAAAATTTAGAGAGAAATTTCATCTCTTATTATTTTGGATTTCAAATCTATCCTGGTAATGCAATACAGCTTCTGTCATCTCAGACTCAGAGGGTATATATTACTTACAAGAAATAATAGGGGGTGCATAGGTGCATATTCAAAATGCTGTTTCGAAACAGTTATCTCCATACCTCTACAGATGCCTAGAAGTTAACCGATTGTTCTCTGACTCAATCAATAAATCTATTACATGATCAATTAATCAATGAATTAATGTTATATAGATCTACATAACATTGCACCTTGTTTCTAATCAATAAATAAACTGAAAGATGATGATGATGATGATGATATAATTCAGCAGTGAGAATTAATCTAAAATTAATAATTTCAAAAGAAATGATGAAACAATGTATATTTCTGTAAAAAGTTTTATACTATTAAGAGTAAACTTTAGTTGCTTCTTACATAATTATGCAGGTTTAGTTTTGTATTTATTGAAATGTTTCAACATCAATGAGACACCTGGTAGCCATAAAGAATGACAGTAAAGATACCAATGAAACAATGTTGCAGATTCTGTACTAGGTAACCTTTGTTAAAAAAAAGCCAAGCAAGTCAGTTACTGAGTTACATAAAATTATTGATAAGAAATACATCAATAGGGCCAACAGTAGCATCACTAAGCTCGGTGCAGACAATCAAATGTCATAAATGGTTATGTAATTTTGGGAAAAAAAAGTTATTTTTATACTAAGTTAAATAATATATAAGACCAAATTAAACATGAACTCCGAATGATCAATTTTTTATCATCTATTGTCTACATGTCAGTGTGTTTTAAAAAATGAGTTCCAATCTTATTATTAAATCAATGCCTAAAAAATGTACCAAGATGTGCTGCATATCATACTGCAGCTGTTAAAACTGCCAAGAGGTCTCCCATTAAATATTTTTTATTGCTCTGCAATATACAATTCCCACTATTGATGCTTATGCTATACAGAGACCCAATACACATCACCAGAAATCACAAAGAATATTGTCCACTACTTTCAACTAAACTGCATCCAAGAAACAAAATCATAGCATCATTTTCATAATTCCATTTTAGTCATGCGTATTTCGAGTTTCAGTACCACCCAACCATATCAAAATTAAAATTAATCTAATTTTCTATAAACGTTGTAATTTGTTTAAATGGTGTTGTCTCAAATCATTAAACCGTATCCATGGTAATATAAAGCGACACATTCTCAATATCCAAGGCTGTTTACAATTTAAACATCATTTAAATATGATGTAAGGAAGTCCAGCCCTTTTTTAAAATAAGTAGGCGTGAGTTGATATTTGTGACATGTGCCAAACCCCTCGTGAATAGATTCTACTACGGCCAAAACAATAGCCACGGACTTTAATGACAGTGCGTGCAGTCTAAAGTAATTCTCAAAAATCGTCTCGACTGACATGACATTTCAAGCTTCTGTTGCAAAATCTTAACTAGTTCACAGGATTTAATGCGACAATATAAAGAAATATTTTAAAATCATCCTAAATTTGAAAATAATTAGTGCACTTACCCGTGAGTGGTCACTTACGACAGAACTGGTCAGATCCCCAATGTGTATAGGTAGCCGCCATATTGGATTTGTAAAATTGAATGATGGGTACGAAAACCTCAAGATGGCGAGAGTGAGTGAGTGCGGGAACCGTAGAAGGTAATTTTTTTCTGAGTTGCATTGATATGTCGGTCGATCAAAGAGTTTAAAAAGTTTATTTTAAATGTATCATCTTATTTAAGTAATTTGATTGATTTTTTGTAATTTACTTTATTAAATCTCATTCATAAACTTCTTATGAAAAGTATCAGTAAGCACTGTTTAGATCGGACCGAACTTGGGTTTTAAATTTTTAATTTCGACTCGTATCAGCATCGGAGTATAGTAATTATTAGCTATTCTCAGTAATGGGGAGTATTATATTGAAAGGAAGCCATCTTGGTATACTGTCAAAATTTTTGCAATATTTCTTTAGTTTTACTTTTAATATTAAATCATGTTTAATTTGAGATTTATTAGATGTTTATATACACATATTTTTTTCTTATATCGTAAATTATCAAAGTTCTATTTTAATCAACAACTTTTACTACGTACTAAAAATGACCTCATGTTTACTCATTATTTTAACAAATATTTGATCATTATAACGATAGATTTCCTGTAATCAACTGACTTAATCGTATTTTACAAGTTGGTCTATTATTTGCATACTTCATTTTTTAAACGGGATGTTCCTCCGAGTTGGGAAGGTCAAGTCAGATGAAGGCATCGTAAAATCATGTAAATTTCGATCGTAGCCGACCAGGATTGTTTTCGTGCAAGCTTTGAAAATAATGAATGATGTATTGATTGGTCATGTTAAAAATTTATGCAGCGAATAGAACAAATATAATAAATTCAAAAGTAATTAATTCAATAAGCAGCCTGGAGAAAGGATGGAATATTAATCTTGGTGAAAATTTTATGTATTGCACATCTAATACTAGGGGTTGTGGCTTTTGTTATTCTTAGCAAGTAAGTGTGATATTTTATGATTAGTTATCAACTATACACGAGGTTATGTTTTTTATAAATAGCAAAAGGCATCTTCTTTGTTTGAAAATTCACTGATTTGTTATTACTGCAGAAAAGGAACAATGTTTAAAATTGTTTACAAAAGATGTATACACTTTGATACATTGTTTCAACTTGTATCAAATTACATGCAAAATGTATAGTTAATTTAAATGCTTTTTTAATTTAATTCAAGAAAATTGACAGTTACGATTTTGATCTGTTTTTCTTTTTGTAAGTGATATGCTAGTGAAGACGGAACTGTATACTTGAATTACTGATAAAAAACACAATACAATGCATGTTTTAGACAGTTTCAGATTGACATGTCTATTTAGAGTGATTGATACAGTGATTAATTAATCAATCATAATTTTTGCATTATCGAACCAGAGTAGAAAGGATTTTAAAATGGCCTTAGTAGATAACAATGTCAAATATTTCATCAGTATAGAGTAAGTTATGACCTGTCCGTTGTAGCTTGTTTTGTAGATGGTGATCTATCAACTATCTTGTTGTTTTGAATATAAAATAATGACCAGGGGCTATTCTTAGGGGTTGGTTCAATAAAAACCTTACCCATATATGGAAACTTTTATTGCCAATGATGAACAATATTTTATATCTCTTTATACTTGTAAATAGGAAATATATCATTTGTTGTCAGTGTCTTTAGAAGTCACAATTACCAGAAATCATCAAATCAGTTTTTTGACTAATTGACACATCACTGATCATGGACACTGGACACTTCAGTTATTTTGGATTGACTGTCAATTATTTTTGTTAAAAAAACACAAAACTGGATATATCTGAAAATTTATGAAAATATGAAGGTATATTATAATTTTATTTAAGTAAGAAAATGTATATTTTTTTAATCATCAAATTTTCTTTTCAGGTGTTTAAAAAGATATTACTTTTGGTCATTTTGGTAAAAACAAAAAAATCAAAATTGAAAAATTTCAGAAACATATTGTTTTTGAAAGTCCACTACTCATATATTGATTTTCAAAAAAAAATATAAAAACACATGAATTATTCATGCTTTTTCTGAATATAAACAAAATATACATCATCAATAATTTGCGACTTAGCAGATTACTTGATAAAAAAAATCAATGGAGAAAATTTTTTATTTGTAAATCCATTTAACAAAAAAGATTTTCTATATTCACCTTCCTGTGTGGTT
The DNA here is from genome assembly GCA_021292105.1 of Anadara kagoshimensis. NCBI lineage: Eukaryota > Metazoa > Mollusca > Bivalvia > Arcoida > Arcidae > Anadara > Anadara kagoshimensis. The sequence goes on along the minus strand of CM037860.1, from coordinate 13,629,226 downwards.
ATTGATCTTTTTCAGATTATATTTTATTTATGTTTATGATTTAAAATCTTAAGGAAAATTATTGCTGTTCAGTTTTTATCAGTGTTCATTTGTTGGTATATGAAGCCATGATTTCCCCGTTTGAGGCCTCTTATCTTTTTCATCTTTGATCTCCAGCATTGCTGGATTCCAGCTCAGAGATATTTAATCTTTTCAAAAGAAATTTGCTTTTATATCTCTTCATTATAGCACAATTTTATGTAAAATACTTAATTACCTTTTCAATAAATTATCTGGATAGATAATCAGTTTATTCTGAACAGATGGACAGTTTCTTCACTTTTACTATGAATCTTGTTAAAACTAATTTGTATCAAATGAACCCATTAAAAGCAGGAAAATTCCAATTAAATATTAAAATTAAAATTTCAGAATTGAATTACCAGAATTGTACTAGGCAATTATTTTTAGTGGAATGTCAAAAATTGTCAAACAATTTTGAAATTGAAAAAAAAAATCAATTTCCAAGTTTTCAAGTTACAAATTTAAATTATTTAAAAAAAAATACTTTAAATATTATTAATCATTCATTTTAGTGATTTATAGTTGTTAAGAATAAAATACTTAAATATTTTCAATTATCCAAAATTAAAAAGAAGAATAAATAGCTTATCATTTTTGTCTATTTCAATGTCAGTTGGATATTTTGACATATGATATTTCTGTATCAGATTTCCTTTCCCAAAGAAAAAAATGTTGGACATCCCCCATGTTGTTACCCTTTTTACACCCCTCTTTGTTTCATGCCACTATTTAAATATGCAAATTTAACCACATGTGTTTTTTGCAAGTTGAGTTTTGAGGTGTCAACATTTCAAAGACCTCCTGCTAATCTTGCTAAAGAGACATTTTGAAAATGGAAAGTGAAAATCAAAACATTTAAATCATGTTAAGTCTATTACATAATTACCATTCTCTCCCTAAAGTTAAACAAAGGCTAAAATATCTATTCCATTATGTTCCCCCATTTTATTTGTTCAATATCCCCTGTAAATAACTGCTTTATAAATACTTAATGAAATTCATTTGGGAGTATTTTAAGCCTTTGATTTTTTCAGTAATGAATTCCTTTGTTGTTTTTAAATCTAATAGTTTTGTACACATATGGTCCAATATAGCCATATGTTGACTGTTGTATTAGGAATTTCAATCATTTTTAACTTTCAGTGCTTTTAGTCATTCAGTCTTATATAAAAGTTAATTTTTAATCCTCTTTAGAATTTCAATTGTATTATTGTAACTTTTCAACTCAACTAAAACCTTTAACAAACATTGCACAATAAGACTACAGTTAGTAGTTATTAGTGGGAGATTATTACACATATTCTAGTAATTAGACAAATTCTGTCTTCTTACCATTTAAACATGTTTTTATAAAACAAGTTTTTTTCTCTTTTTTCTTTTAATCTCTTAACAGTGTAAATAGAAATGGTTAATTAAAAATTTTAATAACTGGCTTTAATAAACATAGAAATGGCCTCAGTTAATGACATTTATTTTTTGAGTGCTGTGTTTTCAATTATCTCTAGTAATTAAATAATGAAAGTTAGTGGAAAAACCACTTTCTCTTGCAGTTGAAATAAACCATTTTTGTTTTTAATTACCATTTTAGTTGAAACTGTTTTATGAAGTTTAATAGATTTAGAATTGCCAGGGTTTTAATACAGAAACTTGTATGTATGATAACAGTATATGTGGTGGTTTGGAGTAAAAACTGAGTGAAAACCAGCAGAGTTATGTTCCTTTTAGTGAGAAATATGAAAATTATTAATTTGAAAAAATGCTCTAGGCGTGTAAATGCTAGTTAGAATATTATCCATCATTTTTAATTCTATCCAGGAAGAGATTTTCATAAGTACTGGAAAGGTTATAGACATGCTTAAAAAAGGTGTGTTTTATAAGATTAAAGGCCATCATAAATACTAAACAAGCTGTAATTCATTAGACCTTTAATAAACCAATTTTATAAATTACATCAAGATCATACCAGTTTCCTCTTTGATGCATTTTCAAAGACATAAAGAAAGAAGGACACCACGGGTGAATTAGTCTAAAAAAATACAGTTTAAAAATTGAAAGTTAAAATTTAAAAACAAATTAAATGGAAAAAACAGCTTTAAATAATTTATTGGCGAAATATTTATTCATCAAACATGCTGTTTTTTAAACATAAAAAATCCATTTTGAATATTATCTCTCTAACTTGCAATTTAATTATGAATAACATTCATCAAAATATTGTATGTTTTCCTGTACTATAACCATAGGTAATACCTAGCAGATTTAGAGATTTTCCATTGGCTGTCAAATTTCTATGGTAATAGATTTTCAGAAATGATTTATTTGTTTAAGATATCATTTAGATTTCCTGAATTCAGGCTGGGGTATTTTGGGTAGAACATGTGTATATTTCAAAATATATATCATAGTTTATATTCTCTATATAATTCATTGTACTGAAAAGGAAAGGTAAGTTTTTTACCTGGCATCTTTTTGTTATTTTTGCTTCAAGTGGATTTGAATTTTTTTGTTTTATGTAAAATTGACCAATATTATAAATCAATGTGACATTTTACTATAAAGTTGAACTTTAATAGTTTGTAACATTTGTTTATATTCAAAATAAAAACAAACTCCATATGTCATTTTGAAATATAACAAGGCAAGTTTCATTGATTTATTGGTGGTGTCTGTCAATAAAATTCTTCTATTTTAGCATTTATAATCGATCATCATACAGTTTTATTTTTTACCCTCGAATGAAATTTGTAATTCATATTTTCAGCAATATGTGCTACTCAAATACTATAAATTTCCTGAAAATGTAAATTTAATCAAATTATTTTCCTAACTTCGAATATGCCTGGTTATGATTAATGGGAATAATTAATTTATTTGGCATCAGTGAAAGATAGCCTCTATTAAAATCTTCAAAAACGAAGCTATATCATTTTATTTTAAAATATTAAAAGCATAAAACTGTCATCATTTGTTTGTTGATTACATGGTGTTAATTGAAACCTACAAGCTAATCTATTTCATATTTGTAAATTTCATCCCCCTTCTTCCCGTGTCAAATCCAGATTAATTCCCTGCTGATATCCTGTTCAATATTTCACACTGTCAAATTTTTGAATATTTTGAGCTGTCTAAAGCTATAATATACACAAGGAATAAAAACTGCTATTTGTTTAATGTTTGGAAAAGGATGTTTTTAATTAAAGTTCATTGTGAATATATGATTAGGTTTGAATTCTAAAGAGAGATGTTGGATGGCTGGAAGCACCATGTTAGAGTCTCATTGCAGTTGTTTGAATCCTCCCAAGTGTGCCACACCCATTAAAAATTCATTTTATTTATAGTCATTCTAACAGTATAGTTTTATTGATTACCTTATTACTTCATCAGCTCTCAACATCTGGACTTAAATTACTTAGTTTATACACTGAATAATTTCTTTGACCTTTAATAAATCATATTATTAGTGAAATGTGAAATTATTGATGTACAAACTGACCAGTGAGTGACCAGTGGGCATTACATTTTGATTAGCAGGGGGTATGCTAATTGCCTTCTGGTAATAATCTGTTAATTATTGATAATATAGTATACAGTGGGCTTAGTTTGGAATATTACAGTAAATTACACTCACAAATTTTTATAATCTCCAGCATTTACAGCTGTATCAAGTTAGCTTAAGTCAATTTTGACACTGAGTGAAAATGTTCTCTTTATTTGTGATTCACAGTAGTGGACAGATGTTTCGAGGTAGATGTATGTTGTTTGAGATGTGTAAAGATTTTTAAATTAACTGGACTTGCCACTTATATGATCCCTGTGTCATTTTTAACTTAAATGAAATTAGACAGAGGAGCATATTGAAATATAATAGTAGTGGGTATTTTAAACTACTTAATTTGGAAGGAAACGCTTAATTTTGTAAGTGAGTAAGTATCATGTTTATACTTAAAATATTTTAGTTTAAAAAAAATCACAGATGGTTTCACAATTACCTAGGGGCATTACCATCAAATAGGGGTACCCTAAGGGAAATTTTCATAAATTTTTAGAGGAAAAAAATTAATTTGCATATTTTTGCTGAGTTGTGGTAATGATTATGAAAAATTGATATTTTTTCTGAAGATTTTATGGGATAGTTATTGACGTTGGATCGTGTCTTTTGTTTTAGTTTCTCCTTCTGTTTTAGTTGTTTGGCACGCTGGTAGGTTATTATAAGTAATAACAACAGTAACTGGAATTTGAGTAACCTCTTGTGTTCCTAATAATAAAAGTAATTTGCTGCATCATTTCTAGGGCACCAGAATAGTAATATAAATAATTCCAAAACTGATAAGTAAATATCAGAGAGAAAATTATTTTTATTTAAAATGATGGAACCAAGGATGATAAAAACTCATATAAATAAGAACAGGGATAAGCTGCAGCTTCCAAGGACTGATTTTATTTTATATATAGATGTGTGTGTGTGTGTGTGTGTGTGTGTGTGTGTGTGTGTGTGTGTTATCAGTATTTTAAGAAAAAGCATATAAAAGATAAAAAGATATGTTATAAGATAAATTGTTTTTGTAATTTATTTTTTTAACTGAAATCACCCATGTTAATAACTTATCAATTTCACTGAGAATTGTATGATGCATCTCAGCTTCTCTTGGAGGATGCAGGGATGGTAAAAGGGAGATAATAACATGAATGAATAAAGGTGGTTGAGTGCAGATTAACACAGTTTAAAGGATGATTAATGCCAATTTAAACAAATATATTGATGATGATGCGATGATAAAATTTTAATGCAATTTTAAAATGTTTATATGATATTTTGTGACAATCCTCTTATTATCAACTTAATGGAAAATCGGATTCTGTTTGGAGTGTACTTTAATAATTAGTATGGAATAGATACATTTGTATAATTTTCATGTACTGGTACATGAATTGAACTGCAACTCTGCATGAATTTATTTTTTTTTAATTTTGGTTTTAAATTATTAAACTATTTCATTTGAAAATAAAGAGAACAAATAATTGGTCATAAATTATCATTTAATTGAAAAAGAACATTTGTTATTTGTGAATATCTTGCAACTAAAATTTTAATTTTAAATTAGACGTTTGAAACAAATAAGGCTGATTTCTAAACACCCTCAGGGTGAAAAAACAAATTACCAGTGTATATACTATACCATACATAAATCAAGCTTTGTAATGTCATTATGTTTGAAATATTGTCAATTTTAAATTAAATTAAACATGATTGAATCAAATAATTAAATAATTCTAAAATGTAAATTGAAAAAAGTAAATAGATAATTTATTTTTAATATTATCAGGAAGAGCATTTATAAAATAAAAAATGATGTTTAAATGATTTATTTTAATATTATTAGAATAACTTTTTTAAAACAAACATTGATGTTGTTTAAAGAACAACTGTTGATTACTTATGTACAGGAGCTACAGAGGTAACACTCGCAGAATGGAAAATACCTGCAGCTGTTTATTTTACTTAACAAATTTATTTAATGAATTTCTACAGTTGATTATCTTTTTATTTGTAGTAAGGTTCTATTTTCATGTGTTAAAATTGGATGGTACTTGAAGAAATAATGATTACATAACTACTTCTTGTTAAAGAAATAAAGTATTACGCTTTAATGCTCTTTACTTATGTATTATAAATGTGAATAGCACTATTATTTTGATTTTCTTTTAAAGAGAGGCATTTTAAATTCCTGAAATTATACTAATATCATTTGATAATTAAGGTTGATTTTTTTAGTTAAATTTAAATTTCTTAACTGATATTTTGTACAAGATTTCTGAATTTTCCCTGGAGGATGTCTGGACTAAGATCAACATTTCACTGCATATTGGAAAAATATTGTGATAGATTTTCCTTTAAAAGAAACTTTTTATGATTTATAAGAGGACCAACCATTTGAATGACTTACAGTAAAAGTAGATATTTATTCTCTCTCTCTCTCTCTTCTCTCTCTCTCTCTCTCTCTCTCTCTCTCTCTCTCTCTCTCTCTCTGGTTTTAATAATATGTGTAATTCTCCTTTGTGGTATAAATAATAATTTCTGTTTTCGGGTGCAAGAACAATACAACCAGTTAAAAACTGTGTCAAATGATGTTCACCTGATGGCATTGACAGATGTGAAATTGTAGCAAACATTTTGGAATCTGGTTAGAGTGAAGACTTGAAGTCTCAATGGATAGATCAAACTGGACTTGGGGGAAATAGCCAGCTATAAAATGTGTAAAAATTATGAAAAATGTGTGATAAAAATTATGAAAAATATGTTTGAAGTATTCAGAGGTATAAACATTGTGGTAATAAATATAACAACAACAAGCAGGTGTCCTTAATCAAGTTTTAAGTTCAATTATGTTACATAGTAATGCAATTTAATATTTCACTGAAGTTAAATAGGAAATAAATTTAAATGAGATATATATATATAATATTTAATATGTTTATAAGATTTTATTTATTTTAATTATTATTACATGTATTTATTTCAGAATTGATTTTCATTGTTGTTTTTTGACAAATGAGTATTAATATGCATTTTATCTGGTATATTTTCAGGTCTGAGTTAAATTAATCCTGCACAAAGAAGATTTTAAGTACTAAGAGATGATGTGGCAACTACACAAAAATCTTCAACAGTCTAAGTAACAAGTGTAAACACTAACTTTGTGAAACGGATTAAAAATCAAAAGGAGAAATAAGAAGAACACAGAAATCTGCTCGCATTAACATTTTGAATGATTTTAACAGGAACAACTTCACAAATGTTGGCCATGGATGCACTCGCGTTTGAAAAAATGAAATCTAATCGCAGAAAGCAAAGAACACCAATTCGGGTGGCATATGATCCAAAAGATCCTGGAGCCACTTTTCCAAAAGTTCCACCTGAGGAGGAATTCGCAAATGGTGTGGGTAGTGATGGAGGTAGTGATAACGAACATATGGAAGATGAGGAAAATAAGAATTCAAAAACGGCATGTAACACCTACCCTGAAACATTTCCAATGGAGGAAGATCTCAGAAATAATGCATCAGAACGACACGCTCCTTCAAAATCAAATGAACCAGAAGATATGAGTGTGGCATTCCCAACTAAATATCATCGTCTTGGAAGCGAACTCTTTCAAGAAAGTAGCTTTATGCCCAATGGACATAACAAGAAGGAATCATCTAATGAGGAAATTCAAAAGGATAAAAGAGAAAGTGTAGAAAGAGAAATTCCAAACTCAACTTCCAACGTAGATATGACCGATATTCAGAACGAGGAAGGCATTAAAGTGGATGGAGGTAATCGTATATTTCATCCTGATGCATATTGTGAAATTTGTGATAGAGAATTCTGTAACAAATATTTCTTGAAAACGCACAAAGCTAACAAACATGGTATTTTTGACAATTCGCCATCACCATTTTCCATGGGTGGAATGCCACCAAGCATGGTTGGTTTACCTGAGGATGCCACCTCATTTCCACTACCTCATCCTACCCCACTACCACCCTCCCAGCCAACATCATCATCGTTTAAAGTCATGGATTTTTTGCAAAGTTTACCTGCCACAGAACCAAAATTTCCATCAAAATTGGAACAACATTCTGCTCCGAAACCATTGGAAAAAAGCTTGCCAAACATCAGTGAAAGTATTAATACAACCAGCAAGGATGACATCCTCAGTAGTAGGAGCACACCAACATCTACTATGATGAATAACAATAACAACACAAGCAACAACAAGGACAACAACAATAGTGCAAGCAAAGTTAACAAGGACATGGAAGATTTTTGTGAACTTTGTCAGAAACATTTCTGTAATAAATACTACCTCAAAAAGCATAAACAAGATGTCCATGGTATAACACCTCCAGAGGGCTTGTCCTCATCTAAACGGGGTCGTGCTAAAGATTTACAATTAAAATTGGATGCCATTACCTCATCAGCTGGAGCAATTCCAACCTCGGCTTCACCGCTTATACCTCATTCTATTGCAAGCATGGCTGGATTGCCTAATATGCCTGGTGTCATGGTTCTTAATCCATTTATGCCGCCAATGCTTATTCCAGGCTCCTTGCTAGGACAGTCTCAATTTGCACCACCAATGATGCCACAGCCACTGAATGGCTCGTCAGCTAGTCAAAATTCACCACCATCAAGCTTAATTACATCTACAGCATCACAGTCAAGTCCTATTGATATCATGCGAGAAAGAATGGGGGGAAGTGGTGGCAAAGAATCGTTTTGTCAGTTATGTCAAAAGGAATTTTGTAATGAACATTTCCTTAAGATACATAAAGCAAACAAACATGGCATTTACGATGACACTTCTCCAGAATCGTCAGGCAGAATGTTCGACCCCGCTGCTGCTGTAAGCAAACCAACCGCAAATACCTCAGAGATACCTTCTTCTACATCTAACACTGATGGAGGTAAGGATCTCAGCAAACCTGATTCCAGTCCCAAGCCAGGGACTTCCCTCGTAACCAATTCATCTAGTCAAGATAATTATGTAACCTATTGTAATTTATGCAACCAGGAGTTTGCAAGCAAGTACACATACCGTATCCATAGAATACAGGTACACGGGATGTTAAATGAAGGAATGGACATCCCACTTAGTGAAGAAATGATCAAACAATCAATGAGATGAAGGAAGAAGCAATGAAAATGTCACCAAGATCCAAAATCTCTGACGATGGACCTATTGACAGTAGAATGTCAGAAAACGGATTGAGTACAATGTTTGGCAATATGGTTGCTGCCAAATTGGCTGATCGTGTAACATGTGAAATATGTAACAAGGACTTGTGCAATAAATACTTTCTGAAAGTTCATATGTTCAAAGTTCATGGAATTGAACAGAATTCTGATAAAATGGACTCTAACAGAATGTCCAAGTCACATTATATGGGTGAATCTGATGGAATCAAAAACTTGTCTGTTAAACAAGAAATGAAGGATCCCATTCATCATAGTCCAAAACTGCCAACATCCCTGCCACTACCGGTTCTTCCAAAATCTACGGAAACTCCAATAGATATGTCTAGTGGTAATGCCAGTGCTGAAAAACTCTCTAGTGAAGAACTTGTTAAGATGGGCATTGACCCAGAAGCTTACTGTGAAATCTGTAAGAAAGAATTCTGTAGTAAATATTTCCTTAGAACACATAGGCTAAATATTCACGGTATCCGTAGTGACAAATCAGAATCTCCACAACATCATCACGATGCTGTTGATAGACTGTCGCTGAATCATCTCGCCGCAACTGCATTGAACAAACCATTGAATCTCAGTATGAATGGAGGGAAAACAAAGTTTGGATTTGAAAAACACACTTGGCGTTGGAAGGAACCTGTCAATTCTTCAAGAGTTAGTTGTGAAATTTGTAACAAGGAACTATGTAACAAATATTTCCTCCGTACACACAAGCTTCGCAAACACGGTATCCTGCCATCTGATGGAGAAAAAATGAGCTTAAACAGCTCACCAACTACCTCCGATGTAGAAACCTACAGCAATTCATCATTGCCAACTGATCTCAGTATTCATGACAGAAACCTGGAAAGTCCTTCCATGTTTAAAATGGACAACGGTCTAATGTCATCTCGATCTAACACTATGTTGAACTTTGAGGACAGAAAAGCTAAAATTGGAGATATTCCAAACTTTAAAATGAAAAGCGAAGAAGAAATGTCTATGACTGATCAATACTACAACCATTACAGTGAGGTTTGTCATTTGTGCAATCGCAGATTCAAAAGTACAAAATGGCTTAAAGCTCATATATGGAAAGATCATGCAGGATGACGGCTTTCTCTCCAGATATCAGGAAATTTATAGAAGGATATGACATGAATATGGATTCTAAATGTTGTGAAATATGCAAGGTTGTATTTCCAAGCGAGTTGTCAATGCAGTTGCACATGATTCAGGAACATAATGCTAAAATTGCACTCAATACCAGCCCAACACAAAATGGCGATTCTCCTCCACCTAAAAAGAGAGTTTCAAGATTTGGACCACGTTTTGCTATGAAGCGGAGAATGTCATTTCTTGCCAAACAAAAGTTTTACAGTTGTTCTGTGTGTGATTATAAAAGTAAATGGTTAAACAATGTCACCTCGCATGAACAGTCGTATCATGACATTTTACCGAGAGGCGTAAAGATGGATGCTAGTCAAATGAACACAGAAAACATTCTAGATCTAGCTAAACGGAATGGGGATGTGAAAAACTTTAAATGTAAAACTTGTGGTCGCAAATTTTCTCGGCTATTCATTGTCATAAGCATATACGGGAGGAACATATACGTGGACAGAATTACAAGGTCAACAACAAACTCTCTAAAGTTCATTTGTCATGCAAGTTTTGTCCTTTTGCAACTCGATTTTCCAAGCAACTACGCCACCACATGATCCGTGTGCATAATAGCGGTCGTTACAATTCATCTGCGAGAGACAATAGCTTGAGCATGTCAGATGATTTTTCAGGGAATAATGCAAGTCAGCCACTTAATCTACATGCCCAGGCTGTTAAAAACGCAGCAGGCGATGATGGATCTTCCTACACTCTTCAGTCATTTCAGATTGAGAACCGAGCAGATGACAGCGATTTCGTCACGGCGTTGGTAAAGATGCCTGTTCGTAAACACATTAGTGGTCCTGTCTCTGTAACCTTCCTGTTGACGCCCACCATGGATGATTGACAGACTTAACTTCCGGTGTAAAATTATTGCTATTTATATGATCAATGTGTTCATTATATCCATGGTTACAAAGTGAATTACGCATATTTATTTATTATTTTTGTTTACAAATTATGGCCCTTTTTTGTGCAATCAGATTGTTAACAGATGCTGTTTTACAGACTCTTTATCATTTCGCACTTGTGACAATTCAGTTTTTTGTTAGTTATTACGTCACATTCGAAATTTATACTGGCTTGTACAGTTCATTTTTCGTTACCAAGGCAGCATCCAATCAGTTTAAACAGAGCTAGCCACTTATTTGCCTCAGAATCTCAGTATTAGTTGTGCATATATATTTAACTTTTTTTTTTAATTATTTCTGTAAATCGGAAAATTCACATTGTATAGGAGTAAGAATTTATCTTTTGTTTCCTCTTTTCTGTTTTTAGATAAAATGAAAAATGGTCCGATATTTAATGGGACAAACAATTTTTATCACTTTTTCCCATTGTTTGGTAATGGATAGATTAAAATGTAGATATGTGCAGTAGCATAGCATATTATGTAGTCTAAATAATTTACAAAAAATGCCAACTTAGCCCTAACGTATTTGTTATGAGATGGTTGATCTTTTAAATATACACTATTCTGCAGGGAAAGTTTGTCTTTGACGGCAAAAGAAAAAATATTCTTATAATAAACACGTATTTGTAAAATGAATTATACACATAGAACGTAGTAAAGGTATATTTAAAAGACATTATTTATTGTTTAAATTGAAGTGATTCATATTTTTTCTGAGTTTTTTCTCCATGTGTGATTTTTTCTTTTATATATATTTGAAGTTGCAATATTGTGATCTATTTAAGAATTTCATCATGTATGGTTGACGTGTGCGTGTGTGAAGGTTTAAACAGGATTGTTTTAAATTTTGTTAAGATAAATAAATATGTTTTTTGTGTGATAAAAATACTCTTTTCTTCATTTAGTTGAGATTCCTTAATGTATGGGGAAATACATTTATTTAAAGATGGACAATATGGTCAAAATTACACTGACCTGCCGTTGAAGTTTGCAGGATTTTTCAACTCTTACACTGGGCATCAACATCTTTTTGGTCACTATTTATTGATAAGATGTTTTTCAAAAATGATATTAAATATTCAAATTAACTGTCATAAAATTCTTGAAATTTTGGCATTTTGAGAACTGAAAATGTTTGATAATGACCCTGTTTATGCATTTCTGATTTTTTATGAAGGAACTACTCATGACAGGCAATTGGTATCAATAATGTTCAGAAAAAGCAAAATATTTGATTTTCAGAAAGAAAAAAAACTTACTGGAATGTAAAGTGTTTGTGCATCTTTATGTCAGAAATAAGGTTACACAAAATGCTTTAAAGTTGGTTTTTCAAACTAAGATTGAGAAGTTTGTTAGGAGATTTTCTGGATTTTTGAATTATTATACTGTTTTGTTTGACAACAACATATATACTGTTTTAAGTGTTTGGATTTTCATATCACCAGTCTCATTCTTCATTATGTTTTACAGACAGCTTGGATAAAGTCAGTCAGAATTACTTTTTAAAGCATCTGAATGAAATGGATTGAGATTTAAATTATCGGTATAGGGAAGGGGGTGAGCATTGGCATCAAGTTTTTCATTTAATATTATAAAAGTTGTCAGCTATTCATATGGTATGATTATGACCTACATGAACAAACTTCTTATAATTATGAATTTTCTGTACCATGCACATGTTTTAATGTTTTTGATAACATTAAAAGAAGAATAGCCATTTTGGTGTTAAAATGGTCTGAAAACAGGTACCTGAAAACACAACTGAATGGTTTCCTGAGATGGCATGACGATCTTAAATAATTCCAAAAATTTTCCATCCATATAATTAAAATTCTTCCAAAAAAAAAATAAAAAGCTGACAACATAAATGAAAAATTTGATATCAGTTTCTTACAATTAGGAGTTTAGAAGGAGTTTACAAGTACTTGTAGAGTATGCAAAAATGAAAGTGTGATTACCATGAAAATTATAAAAGAGCATTGGTTCAAAATTAAATTTTTCGTATCTTAGTGAAAAAATATACAAATACGGTAACTAAGTAACAGTGGTATATGTGTATTGTAGTGTTATCTGTGGGTATAAAATAATTTTTTTATGTTGACACTTTTGAACATTCCATAATTTATTTATAACTTGTTACCTGTAAGTGTTCTATAAGTATGTCCGTAGTAGTACATAGTCAAATAGTATTTATATCTCTATATATAGACATAAATCAAATTGGTGCGCTGATATGAGATGATCCGTAATTTATACACATAACCATTTACCATTTACAAATTCCTCAGAAAATCAATTTTTACAAAATGCAGTAAGACAGAAAGTGCCTTGGTTCAAGGTTGGAATGGTGCCTATTGTTGATGTCTTGATAGCAGTTCAAATTTTTACACATGCAACATTTTTAAATTTCATTAATTTCCAAGCTGTCTGTAAAACGTTGAAACCTCTCATGGTTTCTCACAACTCACATTACAACTGCCATTTGTTTTTCATTTTAAAATTTAAGGGTGTGTTTGATTTGAAGTTTTTTACAATCCCATAACCCTTTTTTCTCCTCATTCCTTAAAGAGTTCCAGGGTCTGTGGGGACTTATCCCCCTTACCAGCATGTGGATGATGATGATGTGAATTGATTAATAATCTCTATTTTTGATATGTCACTTTGTGGAACTCCTTATTTTTCCTGGCTTGTCTTGATATATTTAATATATAATATCTTGTTTGAACATTGAATCTGGAGAGTTTTTCTGCTTGTATATTGGATTTTGTACTATACATCTATATATTATATTATTCATATTATATATACCATCGTGTGATGTGTGGCAAAGGACAGTTTATATTAATTTGAACAAATATTTTGGTTTTACCCCCCTTTTGTTCTTTTGTATTGGTTTATCCTATTAGATGTGTAGGGGAAAAATTTCCTTCCAATATGATTTGGAAAAAGAATTGTATCGAGTTGATATATGCAGAATAGAATCTTTGCGACACTGTGCTTCCATTTTAGATAGAATCTTGTTCTAATCATGAATTCATTTACTATATCATCACGTAATCATTAAAGGGTATTTTAAAATTTAATTTTTTAAGAAAAAAAAAGATCTGATTTTGAAGAGTATTTGATTACATTTGACACTGGAGCATCAACTCGAATATTATAATACCACTTGTCTTTTCATTCCAAACATTTCAATCAAAAGTCCAAATCTGAAATTGATATTTTTTTATTTTTGATGATTCTATTGGCCTGTGTGGATAAAAAGGATATTAATTACATTTTATAACTCAGTTTTGGGTGATCATACCATTATTATATATACTTAGTTTGTTCTAGTCATCATACTCACATAGAATTAATGGCAATGGTTGTTATTCTGCATTTACAACTCACATATATATGTGTAGTAATGTAATTTCTAGTCTTTCCCGACTCTATAAGGGTCGGTATACCAAAGTTACCAAAACTTGACCATTGTACCTCATTCATATTTTTGTTGCAATTTTTTTTTCAATTCTTTGTTCCATTTTTCGTGTGTTCACTATGTCATTGTGTCTTGACACGCCCCCTCCACCCCTCCCTCATTGTATTTTGTCAGTGTCTGTGTATCACTCTGTCCCTTAGTAATTAGATTTCATTAATGAAATATAGAACTATGAACATAATGCTGTGATTGTCAGAAGACACATAAAATCATACAGTTTTATATCTGTCAAAGTTCTATCATACATGGGTTGTTAATTTTTACAATGTCTTTTGAGCATTATTTTTTTCCATTTTGTTAAAGAAAGGTCTTTTTAGCAAGTTGCATATATCATTTTCATAAATTTATTTTTTTTTTTTTTTTTTTTTGCCTCATTGGAAGCAATTGAAAATTTAGAAATTGGAAACAGTGAATTAGTGGCACAAATTTATGGCATATACTCTATCTGCTTAGGAAAATTACAATCTATGCATCTCAAAACTCAAATATGTCCATTTCTGCTTATAAAATTGACACAAATGAATTGTTCCCAAAGGCGACAAAATTTATTTGGTTTTGTAAGCTGTCTGTATGGAGACATTTTATGTTCCATATTTTGTAGCTTTTCCAACTAAGACGCAGAATCAGAATTTACAGTTTATATCATGTTCAAATGTTCTCAGTTAAAAGTCTTCCTTCTTATTTACAAAACGTTACTGAGTTCATTTTATTACATAAAAATTCTCAAGTTGTGGTTTTAAAAAATATAAGGCTTCTTTTTTTCTTATTTGTCAAACAAAATAAAAGATACAACAGTTTTTCTTGAACTTTTGAAAATGTCAATTCCACACAAGTTCAAAATGGTACCACAAATTCAAATAAAGTAACTGAAATAGATTAATAATACCCTTTGACCTCTTGATGTATTTAAAAACTGGTTGTGTGTGGTAAATTTTATAAAATTTATACAATCTATTGATTTCAATATTTTTTTTTATTTTCCTTTCGTTATGAAAAATTGAATTTTGACAAATATTTAACTGTATAATTTTATATATTATAAATAATGTAAAGATAATTAAGAGATGTGCGTTTAATTAACATGCCTCGTTCCCTGGGCAGATTGGAGTGCCTATTATAACTTTTTGTAGATGTAGTTAGGTTGTTTTGTTGTAATCATGAAAAAGGGAAACAGTAACTTATATTTGTTACTTTATCTAGGTCATGATGTATGCATAATGCTTTTTGCAATTCTCATTTGTAAAGATAACTTGAAAGATTTTACAGCTATTTTTAGAGCATTTGAAATCTTAGTAAATGTCATGTCCGATATCTTAGAGAAGTTTTTTTGTCAGATATCGGTTGTAAAATATGTGTATCACATGACCATCACTATGGTAACAAGGTCTGTTAATGTAGAATACTCACAATTCTAGTCAATGTGTTTGTGCACAAATATTTAAAGATTAATTATTTTTACAAAATGTTTGCTTGTTGATATTTTTATTAGATTTTTAATTACACTTAGGGTTTCTCTGCCACGTTTCTTATCTTTGTTTTCAATAGGCATTTTTTGAAGGATGGTTGAAGCTTTTTGTTATTGAAAGGTGCAATATAAAATAGAAATGAGCAACTTATCTTTTTTCATTTTCAGCAATTTTTTTAATGAACATGTAAGTTAATGTTACTTATGCAGTCAGCAGTCATTATTATGCAAAATTTTATTTATTTACGCAGATTGAATTAAGGTCCAACAGAAAATATAGAATGATGTTAAAATGCTTATCATCAATCTAGCTGATTTAGTGAGCCTTGCTTGCTTGTTCAGTTACATTACTGGTCTCTTTGGCAATTTTTAACTGGCTTTTGCAATTAGCCAGTCAGCCATTATTGCTTGCATAGTTCACTTTTACTTGGCCAGCGAGCCTTAATGAACAAATGTAAAAAGAATAAGATATGGTCTTTTAAATTTTTGTCATGTTAATTTTTTTTCTTCATAATTTCATTGTGATATCAAGGTTTGTGTAGATGTTGTTTTATTTTTTTGAACTATAAACAAAAATGCCCAGGGATAGAGGCTAATGTTATGTTGATGATAGCATTCACTTTTCTTTTTGTCAAACTTTGTGGTATGATGGCTAATATAGGCTTACAACATGTGTATAATAAATGTGTATAGTTATTTATTAAAATCTTTTTTGGGTATTATATTACATCATATGCATAAAACTCTTTATATTTGCACTTTTAAAACTTTGCAGAATTATATAAAAAATATGTGGAAATTTTTTTTGTATGTGTAGTTACAATTAAGAAAAATTGTAATTTTTTGGTCTTGATACAAGCATAGTCCTTATATTATTGACAAGGGTCTCCTCTATTTAATACTACCTCACAATATTATAGTTATTATTATTATATTTATTATTATTATTATTCTTTGTATGAGAGACAAATGACAAACTTGTATACTAATAATAATATTAATTATTATTATATTTTTGGCTGTAATCAGTCTCAGTATTATTATTATAAGGACATCTTTTTTTCCTAGATGTATTAGAAATTCCTTTGTGTAGAGTGAAGACGATGATGGTTTAGAATTTGGATATTTTTTATCCATTTTATAAAGAAAAACAAAAAATACAATAAGAGATAGTTTGTTTTTGAAGATTAACAGTTAGGTGCAGATATGGTACAAAATGGTTGTTTTTTTTCTATTTTAATGAAATTGTTCTTAATTTACATACATGATATTAACATATTTTTTTCAAATCTTGCCATTTATTTATTATATTACTTGATATTCAGACTTTGAGCGACTTAAAACTTCAGATTAATTTTATTATCACCAATGGGACAAATTTCAAATTTCTAAAAACACTTGAAATGATTTATTTTTATTTCTGTTACACAACAGAAATATATTTCTTAATATCTGATATTTAGTAAACTATTGAAATAGACATGTTTTTTTGTGATTGTTCTATTTCACAATGATTTGATTGGGACTTGTTTTGAAACTCTTATTGTGGTAAATTTCAAACTATTTTAAGATTTGGAGTTGTTGATTCAATTTCATTTTGATTTAAATCAAATTAAAATGAATGTCATAATAAATTCTTTTTTGACTTTTAGAAAGAAACAATATTGAACTGAATATTATTATTTTTTGAAGGGTCTTTGTCATTTCAAAGACTCTTTATTATGTGTCAGAATAATGTGTAAGGTATGTCCATATTCAGGTATTAAAATGTTAGAATTTGACTGTGATTGGCCGAAACACACATGGTACTAAAATTATTAGGATGGTATTTTTACCTCATCAGAACTAAAATACAGTCCTAAATAAATAAATTAAAATGGGACTAAATCTGGAAGCTGGACATAGTTGTAAAAAACTGTTCTGAATAAATAAATTTGGACTAAATCTTGAAACAGACATAAAAATAGGACTAAATCTGGAATATGGATATTAAAAATAGGACTAAATTTGAAAAAAATAGGACTAAATTTGAAACCTAACTATTTTTCTTTGTCAAAAATTAATTAGCTCTAAGGTGATATGATAGTGTATATATATAAAGTGTATATTTAAATGTGATTGTCCGTGTGTTTACTCACTGTGCCATTTTTATTATATTTATGATGTTGTAAGAGGAGGTTGACCCTTCAAAGTTAAGGCTATGAGGGAAAACAACAAATATAAAACAAAAAATATATAAAATCTAAGGAGAGTAAATAGTTTCCATGGAGACGACTATGATAAAGTACATACTAGCACTAATGTAATGTTGTCAGCTGTGTGTGTTAAGTGTAAGACATATAAACCTGTATTCTACATTTTTTTCAATTTTCAAAATCAACTAAATCAGGGAGTTTTACAAAAAAAATGTGTATGAAGATATAAGTGTATTAATTCGATGTTAGATGGTCACAATTTTAGTCTCTTGGCAGTGTTCATCATAGCAATTTTTGATTACGTTCACATTATTTTTTGGGCAACCAGTGTAATTTTCATTCATTAAGCATAATTTCTATTTTTTCCCTACTATCTATATTTTATTATTTGTTTAAAATTCCTATTGAAATTAATTTGTCGGTTTGTGTAATATAAGATATTTGTTTAGTATATGGGATATTATTTTCCCCACACTTTTTGAGTTAGGCATTATTATGTTCCCCCAAGGTTATGTTGTACTTGTTAAATTTTTATTTTGTTTTGTTGGTTATATTTATTTAAAGAATGGAAATTTTGTGTTCAAATCTCAGGATTATTATTACCGTGCTCTGTGGATTGAACACAGAATTTTTTACATTCACGCAATGTATGTATGCATATTTTTGGCATCAACTGTATTTTTGTATAGTGGAGTGAATTTTCCTTTGCACTGTCAAATAGATGGTGTTTTTTGTATGCAATAAAACCTATTGAAAAACAACTTAATCTTTTTCATGTTTACTTTTAAGTAAAGTTTATTTGCATGATATGTGGAGTGTGTTACAAACATTACATATGCATCAGATGCTAGCTAAACAGGAGGTGTTTATCCTTCCAGAGACACCGGCCTCCTTTCTCTGGTTGAAGTTCACATGTAACAATTTCATCTTATAAGTAAAGTTTATTTGCATGATTTGTGGAGTGTGTCGCAAACATTGCACTCCTGCCAAGTGTAGCTAGCTGAACAGGAGGTGCTTACCCTTCCAGAGCAACTGGTCTCCCTTCTTTTGGAAGTACACATGTTTAACCTAATTTGTCAATTTCAAAGTTTTGGAATTGTGATTTGGACATGGATTTGAATGTTTGTTTTTGATATTTATTTACAAGGTATATGGGAGTTCTGTAAATGAAACCAATAGCATATCTGTGTTTCAACAACAAAAGTCTAGATTATTTAACTTATATTGCACTGAATTGAAACTTTCATAAAGGAGAGTTTGTTTTAGCCACCAAAGACATGGTTATTTTTGACTTACAAGGATTACCCCATACATGTACTGGTATATGAAATTAGTAAGGTTTATGCTTTAGGCTGCAGAAGTGTAAAATTTATATTGAACCTTCAAGGATGACACCAATGATGTTTCTGTGTTCAAGCTGCCAAAGTCTGTACATTTCTTTAGAAATATTATTGCAGTCTAGAATATTTAACTTATATGGATCCTTCAGACCTTTCCACTGATATAGATGACATGTTCTTTGAATGTCAAAGTCTAGATTATTTCACTTGTAAAGAGAAGCTAATGAGAAAAATCAATTTAAAGGAATCCACGATATTGTATTCATGGGGCACTGTTTGCTGCAGAATCCTAAATTACTAGCCCAGATAGTATTGCGTATTTTGCAACTGAAGTTCTTGCTCTTTCAGAACACCTAGTTTGACACAAGAACGCCCAACTATGTTATAAACTCGTGTAAGCTAATGATGCAGGATGAACTACGCATATCGATACACTGGTAGTCAGGCCATCATGAGCCATTGGCTTTGGCCTCAAGCAAAACACATTAATAAATAAACGGATCTTTAAGGTTTCATCCTAATACATGTATTGTTACAGCGAAACGTTGAGACCTCGGAGTTGATTGGACTCAATGACTCTACGTTTTGAGTAGTCAGATATAAAGAACGGCGAAAAACACGTCGGGGAAATTTATTGATATCATTTACCCATGGCAATGGAGAAAACTACACATGGGTTTAACTGTATATAAAAATAAACGTTTTTTCTAGATTGAAACCTTGATTTGCAGATAGTGCTCAATACTGTTACAAATATAAATAGAAAGAAAACGGTAATTTAGCATGAAATGCCAGAATGTGCTCATATTTCCGCAACACATGATAGTACCTTTAAATGCGTGAAATAATACGATATGTTAGAACACGTGGGTGTTATACGCCTGCCTTTGTTATCAACTTGTTTTTTAACCACCTTCAAAGTATAAAGTAAAGTGTATGGTCAACACACGGATTCTTAAATTTACTGTTGACTGAATTATTTCTATCGTCAACGGCCCTTTTTATTGGTGATATAGGGGGCCGTGGGGGCTGTTGTCAACGGCCCTTTTTATTGGTGATATAGGGGACAGTGGGACGGGTACATATACTTATGTTCAAGGATTATTTTCAGATGTAAGTTCTGAATATTTTAACTTATTTCGCTATTGAATCTGTCCCCTAAATTGTGCAAAAATACAGATTATCTACATAAAGTTAATTAAGGATATATGTTTGTCTCAAAGAATATTCAAATGCTTAATCTAGATACAATGAGCAGACAAAAATAGCCCAGTACCATTCTGTCGTGTTTGTTCTACACGAAAAATGTCAGCCTGTTTACATGTACAGTACAGTCCAGTCGACAGTTTAACACTAGGCTAACGAATTAGTACCAAATCGGCAACAAATCTTAGCGCCTCGTTATCTTTAGCTTTTCGGAAGCTGCTAAATATCTCTAGGCAGCTTTTTGGCCACTACCTACACATATCTGGACAGCCTAGCTTGAACACGTTTTCGTTATGCCAGTGTTTAACTTTGATCACGTCTATACTGTACGGTTTGTGTTGCTAAACATGCCGATAAAAGTACATACTAGAGTTGGTATCATTAATGATATACACATGTATATAATTTGAAGGAATGATGGACAATGTCATTAATTGTCACATTGTCATGTCATACCTGTGCATTTACTAATGGCATACAGAATATCTAGTACAGAAAGGGTTTTGTTTTTGTCATACCTGTTACTAGATATATATAGTGTCCAGTTAACGAAATATTTCAAAAAGGTGCTATAGCCACACGGAATAGACCTATTTAAAAAAAGGTGATGGAACTACACGAAATATTTCAAAAGTTGCTGAAACTGTATTAGTATAAACCTCTAGATTATTTAACTTATATTGCACTAACGTTATCTGTGTCTTGGTCTTTCATTGCAAAGTGTTTCCTTAACTAAATTTGGATAATTTATTTTGGTCATTTGGAGTTTTTCAACACTGAAAAATTTTGGTTTCACAATTTTGGTCCAAGCACTACTGATGAGGAATTACATTCCAACACTGGTATATAATAATATGCATATACAATGCACGGTGCTACATAAGTATCAATTCCCGTTACTTAAGACTGTATTATACACTTTTTTATATGTTTAAAGTGCATTTGCTAATAAATTCCAGCTGCAAATCTATCAATTTACCCCGATTTTAACAAGCACAATAGACTTGTCTCGTCCATACAAAGAATACAAACACAAAACATGCATACATCATTATGTATACATATACAGACGCTTTTCATCCATAATGATAGAATTGTGCAACAAGTATCTTTTAGCAGATCGTCAAATAAGATTGAAGATCTTTAAAGTAACAAGTTATTTATTTCAGTATATCTCTTGAGAGAAAAGTTCCCTTTTTGGAATTCTGATCATAAACATATTCTCGTATTTGGCGAGTTATTCGCATGCTTCTAAGTCATGTCGCGGCTTTTAGTCACACTATAATGTACATGTCATAATATATAAATGATTATCAATGGCAGTAATATTGACAATAAGTAATTGGAAACTCCTATTAAAACATATAAAAAAACGTCAGAAAAACATGAAAGTAGACATTTTCGCAGGTGTCTAAGCACAGCATTCTAATCAATGCTTCAATGACAAATACTATTTTTATATGTAAAATGAGTTGATTTGGTAATAATATGTTTACGGTTTTTTTTCTCTACGACAGTGTCGATAAGGAATTCAATTCTGAAACAAAAATTTCGTGTTTTTATATTACCACATGTACATTGAATATCAATTTACACAAAATTGGTGTTAAAATTCAAATCGAAAAATTGATACAATTACATGTATGTATGTATGAAGATTTTTATTTCTCCTAACGAGTTGAGTTGAGTAACGGTATTTAACGTCCCAGTCAAGATTATTTCACTTATATCGAGACGTCGCCAATTATAGGCAGAAATTTTGCATGTGCGTTGCGCTGATGGCATTATACAGTAGGGTTCTTTAGCGTGCCAAGCCCACCGTGACACGGGATCTCGTTTTTTTTAAGTTCCCATCCGAAAGAACCATGACTTTCATTTCGTAATGCCGAGTGTTTGGCGAAAGAACAGTCACTGTCCACTTTGAAGTCTTGGATCAGACCCGTCCGGGGATCGAACCCACGACCTCCCGCTTACGGAGCGAGCTATCTACCAACTGAGCTACCGCAGTGGTTCACATATTATTTCTTCTAACGATTTTACTGCAAAACACTGATTTCAATTGAAATTGAAAAATCGACACATCTACATGTATATGATTTTACTGTAAGGCATCGATATCACTGATATCAGGTCATGGACTTCCGATGCCCTGATTAAAATTGAACTATTTAATCACGCCTTATCATTGAATTATAACGGTAATAAATATCAAAACTGTTGTTTGATTTGATACCATAAAACATCTGTCTTTTGTTTAAATCTGAATACATCAGTACAATTAAATCGCAAACATCACGTGTCCAAGATGGAATAAAATGGCGACAATGTGTTAAATATTCCGTAGGTTGATGAATTGAATGAGGCTTTAACGTCCAAGTCAAGAATATTTCACTTATATTGAGACGTCACCAACTATAGGTGAAGTGGCACAATTTTTTACCTTTGCAGGAAGGGTTGCTTAACGTGCAACGCCTGCTGTGACACGTAACATCGGTTTTAAGGGTATTTCACATGAAAAGATATGAAATACCAATGTTTCAATTTACACATTACATTGGTTTGTGTGGTAGTCAAAGGCGGAGTCATGTCAAACCATGTTATATTAAAGTACCACAATACACGTTGGATTTGAACTCTCATATCACTAACTACATGTATTACCCAGTGTTGCATTAGATGTGACACCAGTTACTTTAAAAATCATACCAGAATGAAGAGGAAAACAATCTAAAGACTGACTAAAATGAATACACATTGTCCAAAACCTATTGCACTAGCGTGTTATATCAGGCTAAATTTTAATGTTTAATGTGCGTATTTTATTATAAAATAATTGGGTTTCTTGGGGGCCTAACATTAATTATAACCACACCACTGGTCATTAACTCCAGTGCTAGTCCAAAGTCAGGGTTATAAAATCACTGGTCTTGTACTGTTGTCTCGTCCCTTTTATAAACTTTTGTATTGTGTCGTTTTCTTGGTTGTGTCATGTGTTGCTTGTAGATACATCATTTGTTTTCAACATCTATACCGATCCTTTACGACATCTTTATTACTTATTGGCATTTCTTTTATAACTCATTGGGTATTTTTAATCGTTACCACATTCAAAAGACTTGCGTGGGCATGCAGGCGATATGAAATGCCAAACCCCCAACCTTTTATACCACCTGGCTGTTTTTTCCTCAACTTAAATCATGTTTTTATTATAACAGTCAAACAGTAGAATACAAAATGTCATAAGCATAAATTGATCTTCAAAATTACACCTCACTAAACTCTTGATAACTAACAAAATCATTTGGCTTTTTTTTTCTGAAAAAATGCTGTCTTATTGTCATTGTTACATTATTGCAATTTGAGTTCCAAATACTCAGCATATTAAATATGTTTTTCATTCGCCCAATTTACACGGAACCTTTAACAAATTATCTAGCAGTATTTGCAGTCTGCTGTAGATCACATACATTCTGGAATCGCGTACTGGTTTTCTCAGTTACTTGGGACCCTTTTTCTTGGAAGGGGGGGGGGGTCCCGTTCCCGAGTGCCTTTGGTTCTTCTCACGTGGGCCCCGTCTTTCCTGCAGCTTACTATACGGCGATGCAAAGACAGTACTTAAAACCTGTAAATATCCTTTATTGCACCAATTAAAATGTAGTGCTGGGGAAGTCTAGTTACTCGTTGTGAAGGACACTTTGTGACTGACTTAACGAACAGAGATTTAAATGGTTTCGGTTGGTATTTTAATAGCACGTTCTGATAACTCGATTATCAAAACCAGTTCTTTCTCTTTCATTCCAAAATTCACCAAGATTTAAGTGTGGAACTGAAACTTGAAGTGCGTTTTGTGGGGAAAAGACATGCAACCTTCAACATGTCAAAGGTCACTCGGAATCAGATAGTCTCACCTGTTTCAAGTGTATCTACGCGTTTTTCTACAATGTTCTGTGTTTTGTTTTGTATCTTAGCACTATACATATTTATACCCCCCGCTTAAAAAGTGGGGGGTATATAGTGATAGGGGTGTCCGTCCGTCCTTCCGTTACACCTTAGGGTACCTATCTCTTATCCGCAACTCCTCCTAAAGCCTTCAATGGATTTTCATGAAACTTTCACACAATCTTTGTGATATAATGTAGATGTGCACCTATTTAAAAATTTGATCCGATGGGTTTTTGGGAGCGGGGGTATTTTTGTGAGCTTGTGGCTCACAGTTTTTCTAGTTTTTAATGTGTTAGACCGATATATTGTGTCCAGTGTTTTTTTTACATTATGCTTATTAAATCGATCAATTATCACCCAAAAGAGTAATAATACAGTTTATGATATATATTGACCTTTCATTGTACGTATAATGTCAAAGTTTGACGTTAAAATAATATTATTAGGCCACACATTTACACTTTTTTCAATTTATTTGTCTCTTTTTAAATTTTGAATTACCAAGTACGGTTTGAGACGCACTTTTAAATCATGATGATGAATTTTCTGCAGTTGCAGACAGGGTTGTGTCGTCGAAGGAAAGTGATTGTCTATTTTTAATTTACTCTTTTTTTCAATTAATTAATTTATTTTATTCTAACTATTTGGAATTTTTATGAAATAATGCACTCAAAATCAGCACATGACATCACTATTGTCATGAAATATTTGGATTTTTTTTATTCAAAAGTAGCACATTACATCACTATTGTAATGAACTATTTAGAATTTTTAACGAAACAATGCATTCAAAAATTGGCACATGACATTATTGGCTACAATTGTTATTATTAGGCTGCAGAGCCACTTGATAATAAACCATTCATGGCCGTGCCTGGGTAATGTATATATTAATGTTTATTATATATATATTTGATTACGACTACCATTGATAATTGGGACCAATAACAAAAAATGATATACAAACTAATTTGGAAACAATTTTTAGAAAATTGAAAATAAAAATCAAATGAACTTACTGATATTAAATGAAAAATGAAAAGGCATGAAAGCGGAACTACAGTACAGACCTGTCGAAAATTTAACACGAAATAAACGAATTGGTATCGCGTCGCACCTCATCACGATCTCGTGTTACCTCAACACGATCTCGTGTTAGCTATATCTAGACAGGTAGTCGGTAGGCGCCATCTATCCCTCGGCAGCCTTTCTGTCACAAGCTGTCCCTATCTCGGCCAATTGGCAGCCGTGTTTTTACTCCTTTACTCCTCGTTAGCTCGGTGTTAAAATTTAGACAGGTCTGTACTGTAAGTCTAACAAAATGATCATTTAAAAGTTACGTAAGTGTTACACAACAGCTGTTTATTATTGATTTCTAATAGGACCAAGGGCATAACATTAAACTGTAACTATTGAATTTAAATATTATAGAAACTATTTTCTGTATCAACATCGAAAACTGAACTTCTATCCGACCAGTGCGCAGTCCTTTGTTTTACAATAGTGTTTCCCTATTGGTGTATTGGGTACCCCCGATATTGCATGTGTCAAACTAAATCATGTTAATCAACTTGAGAAGTGGAATAATAAAATTCAGTTATTACAATTTAAAATGTTCCTGAAAAATAATCCATAATGATAAGATGTCCAGATGTGCACTGCTTTAAATACAGAATGAGATTAAAGTATTTAAAAACAACGCGACACTCTAGCTATCGATCAATCTTTGCTATGATTCATTGTTTGTTCAAATCATTTTTACAAATTTCTTTATAATTTCCCTCCATAAAGTAAAATTGTTTTTAATGTTGGCAATGTCGGATATAAATCATATTTTTTATCATTGTAAGTTCACTAGGAGTGACAGTTAAATTTATGAACATTTGACCTAAATTATATTTTTTTAAAGTTTATTTTCTCGGAAAAATAGAACGATAAACGTACGCGAACCCAGAATCATGTCTGGTTTACAACGCATAAATTAAACGTTGATATTTTCATTTAAAATCCTATTTTTGTTTTACTTGTTTTTGGCATATCTAATATAAAATTTTACTAAATTATTCATATTTTGCATTTTAAAGTTGAAAGAGGACGTAATTTCGAGTTTTCTTAATAAATTTTAAAGTGGTATTACCAGAATGCATGTTTCAGAAAAACATGGTGGTTTGAAGGTTTATGTACATCTAAGGGTATTAGGATTGTGTACACATGAACATCGATTTTGAAAACGTCAAAGTGACTTTATTGATACTGAAAATTAAAAAAAAAACTTTTGAATTTATTTTTAAGTCTACATCAAAGATCAGAAACACAGATAAAATTGCTCAAATTGAACCATAAATGCTCTAAGTTTCATACATACTAAAATGTAGAATGTCACGCACCTGTAAAAAAAAGAAGAGAATTTCGATAATTTCAGATTTTCAGAACTGATCTTTTAACTTGTCAAACAGCAGACCTTTTTTCAATCGCAATGCAGACAATAAGGGGTTAATCACCAAAGACACACGATGTTTCAAATGTCATGAACACGAATCTCTATTTTGAAATAAAAAGATTTTGTTTTTGGACAATGAAGACGAAAAACAAACAGACACATTAAGGATAAAGCCACACCTTGTCGAGACACATATCATGTGCAAATTTATACTTTTTTCTGAAAATGAGAAACTGGGTATATAAAACCTCTTTTGTATTTAATTCATTTGTTTGATCTTGTATATTTAGAATGTTTGTAAAGAATCTCTTGATTTAT
This sequence comes from Anadara kagoshimensis, assembly GCA_021292105.1. Classification (NCBI taxonomy): domain Eukaryota; kingdom Metazoa; phylum Mollusca; class Bivalvia; order Arcoida; family Arcidae; genus Anadara; species Anadara kagoshimensis. The sequence goes on along the minus strand of CM037860.1, from coordinate 13,601,980 downwards.
TTTACATATATTTTCAACCCCAGTCAAAAATTGACAACAGCTATTTTATAGAGACGGATATCATGTATATTTTATTTCATGTTTTTTTCTATTTAGCCAGAAGGGATGGGAATTAAATGACGTTCAATTCCTTTTTGCGTACATTTCATATATCAAAACTGACCATTACAATTGAAGTTAACATTTCATTTCAGTTAGACAATGGTCAAATGTCATCTTAATAGACTTAATGACACAAACTGGACATAAAAAGATGGACATAAATATGCATGAAATGGGGTCATACACGGGAATGAAATGAAAATAAAATTCTTCAAACATCAAAAAATGACGCATGATTTATAGGAGAATGAATCGATAAAATATAATGAAAGATAAAATTTGGAGAGGAAAAGAGAGAAAGAGAGGGGGGGGGGTTAAAACCGCCATCTAATTTTTTCATAATTTACTCTTAAAATCTTGGAGGTCAGTTTCTCTAACCTGAATGTTGGATGAGCTATATTTGAATTTGCCAGAATAAAAATAATACATTAAAATATAGCCACGTGTCAGATACGCGACCCCGAGTAAAAACGTACGTTTTTCTACTGTTATGAACCTGTATCGTGAAACTTTGAAATTCTAAAATAAACCCCCTCTCCTTCTTTTGTTAACAAATTTAGACTTTGTGTAATGTTTTAATGCAAAGGATCACATTTCAGATAAAATGCGTTCTGGATAAGCTCACGTTGCTACAACCATTTATTGCTAATGCTGAGGGTGTGGCACGGTGGTTATCAGTATTTGTGCTTGAATCACGTGTCTGGATAACATGTTGCTATTCATAATAGAGGTCATGAAATCTCAATATGAGTTTATTTATCTTTCTAATTATTTTTTATTTCATTTGTTGTGTCTTTTTCTTGGTTACTTTGGTAATTGCTAAGTAAAGTTTCAGCTACAATGATAAAGAGTGTATGTTTGGTCATCATTCTGGTCCTCTGCTTCTTTTATATATCACGGAGGAAGTTGAACAAGATTGATGATGACAAATATCACAAACAATAACACAAAATAACACATAAAAGGGCAAAGAAAAACAAACAATAGGAAAAACAACAAACTATAACACATGAGAATATAAAAATCAAACTGTTTCTGTTTGCAATATTGCATTCTAAACCCTTTTTACGTTCTGAAATCCCTCTAATACCAACCTTAAAATATTCAGTTAAATTTAGAAAATTAGGACGGGCATGGAGTAAACGTTAAAGAATGTTGTCGTGAGGAATAAATAAAATTTTCCTGAATTAATCATAAAGGAGGGTAAACGGTAAACAAATTATGAAAATGCCTTTAAGAGACAGTTGAAATTTAACTGATGAATTTTTCTAGTTCAGTGAGAGTTCAACCCCAGGGCCATAAAAATGACCCATCAATTTTCAGAGTGGACTCAAGAAATCAGCTTTCATTATCTCATAATTTATGAATTGATCTTAATTTAAGGTATACAATTTTCTTTTGTAAAACTTAAGGGTTAGGTAACGTTTCTTTGTGGCTATAAATACCATGATTTATGTAGCTACTGGCCAAGTCATATATCTTGATTTATACAAATATTTCTATTTAGCTGCTTGTAAACTTGTAAATTAAGTTCATTTATTTTATTTAAAAGGCCACTGGCTATCACCTTTTCTACGTGTTTAGCTACTACAGTGACCATCGTTTAAAATAAATGTCAAATACGCTGTGGACAGTTGAAATATGACAGCTTGTGCCACGATGATGGACCGTGGTCAAGAAGACTTTACTTATTTACGTAAAGATAAATTAAGACCTAGTTTGTAAATTGTGTCATATACCATTTTTTGAATTTAATCATAAAATACATTCAAAAAATGGTATATTGTGTCATATACCATTTTTTGAATGTATTTTATGATTAAATTCAAAAAATGGTATATGACAATTGCATCTTTATTCAAACCCATCCAGATCCATTGTCATCCATTTAACTAACTTTTAGAAGATGACTTAGTTTTTCTTGATAAACATTTTAAAACTGGGGGGGGGGGGGGGGGGTGTCGATATTGGGGGTACTTGCATACTTTTAAAAGCTCATAATCTATGGAATAAAAAAAATTATTAAAAAACAGAACAAGATATGACAGACGTCGTTCAAAGTATAAAGTTTTCCGAGAAAATTATAAATGAGTTAAGGATATATCAACATTATTTTAAATACTGAAAAGAATACATTTATTGTCTATGAAATAATTTTATCTAAATTTTAAATGTTTTAACTGATTGAAATGGAATCTAAATCCCAGTCAACAATATTTTACTTATATCGATTATATCGAGATGTTACCAGTTATATGCGAAGTGACTTTTATCTTTGTACAGGGCAATGTGCAGGATGGTGTCTTTAGCGTGCCACACCTATCGTGGGATAGGGAATCGGTTTTTAAGGCCTCTTCTGAAGAACACTGTGACTTTGATTTCTAAATGCCGAATACTTGGCGAAAAAACAGTCACTACCTATTTTCAAGTTTTGGTATTGGGGTTCAAACTCCGACCTCCAACACACAGAGCGAACATCCTACCAACTGAGCTACCGTAGTGGTGGAAAAAAAGATTTATGAAGTTGTTGCATGAAAGAGAAGAAAAATTCAAATCTATGCTTTTCCTAGAAAACGTTAAATAAAATAATTATTAGTTGATAATTAACATATTTGATCCTATGTTATTCGGTTCACGTAAATCAAACATTTAATTATTCGTCAATGTAAAACATTCAAGTTAACGTGTAATTAATTTGTTATATCTATCATATACTAATTAAAAAGTCATTCTTTCACTGACAACCATAACAAATATTCAAATTTCTATATTTTTCTCAATGCATAAAATACAAACAGAGAACATATATTAAATAATATCAGGCTTTTCGATTTTGACCTATAAATGTTTACAAATATAGTAAACGGTTAAACGTAACCTTTGACAGTTACATGTATATTGTACTACGTAACAATGCTCATCTTTATCTACTTTTCATTGCATGAGGTGTCAAATAAAAAGTAATAAAAATGCACAGGCTGCTTGCAAATAAATTGTTGACTCAAGTATATTGCAAGCCTAAGCTCATCAAGGCCCTCAAAAAGTTTTATGGCCGTCCTCACAGTATTGTTGATAAGTGTCCAGGATTGCCCTGGATATATTTGACGTCACATAGTTCCAATGTTCTTTTCATACAATTTTGATTGTGCTTACCCTGCCGAAGCACCCGGCCTCACTTTCCTGGTGGAAGTTCACTTGTCTAACATGACTTGTAAGTTCCAAAGTTTTTACTTTGCTTCTGGATTGTGATTCAGACATGGATTAGTATGTTTGTTTTTGATATAACAACATTTCATGGATAACACAACTGGAAAGTCTGCCACCACTTTTAACAGTTATTGTTAGGGCTTTCGAGAACGGTGCCATTCTCTCTCGAATCATAAAGCGAGATCTGGAACTTGATGTTCATTATAGTTTAGTTGGGTCGACTAATGTTGTTTATTGTCCTTATCAGGCATATTTCACTTGTATCGAGACGTCGCCTGACTATCCACTTTCAAGTCTTGGGTCAGACCCAGCCGGGGATCGAATCAACGACCTCCCATTTACGGAGTGTGTATTATACTTCAATTTATGTTTGGTTTACCTACTTTTGGATGTAGACACCTTAATCGAGAAACTTGATTCCTGAAAATAATTAGATGTATAATAATCTAGTAAAGGCATTCAAAAACGTGGATAAAACATAGAATCAAGAAACAAGAATTACGCCATATGCATGGGCAAATGTTTATAAGCGTAATTTGAGGTATTTTCTACACACGCTAGCTACATTGCAAGACTTAGTGTACTGTGCAGAATTCCCATTTGTTGCCGGAAAAATATCCAATATTTTGCACATGTCACTTAGGAACATGATATTAAGTCCCTGTTCAATTGTTCAGTCGGACGCGTGTTCGAATCTCGACAACATATATATGTTCATTAAGTTGCATCTCTCTCTCTCTCGCCACATTAATACACGTGTCTATATTTCAAACGCTCACCTTTACCGACAAATCACATACTACTAACAATTCACACAACAACGAAGCTATTTGGGGAAAATGGAGAAAATATGTAATATCAAGAAATTTTCTGTAAAATAAGCAACGATTTTAATGTTTCTTCTTGATATTTTGACATCTTGTGTTTAAAGTTTTGGAATTATTTTGGAAACCAACATATTTTTTAATACCATTATAATGGACCTCGTGTGTATATAAAACTACTTTACGTCTTGAATCCCAAGGGGACCATAACGTTAGTTTACATATATACCAGAATACGTATATCACGCAAAGAAAAAATGCCATAAATATTCTGAGCCTTCTACAAGACTGAATGGTTTGGTATGAGATATTTTGATCATGATGTCGCGTATCACATTAATCACATGACACATATCATCTTAGCAGAGCTACACTCCGATTTTGATCATGATGTCACGTATCACATCAATCACATGACATAGATCATCTTAGCAGAGCTACACTCCGATTTTGATCATGATGTCACGTATCACATCAATCACATGACATAGATCATCTAAGCAGAGCTACACCCCAATTTTGATCATCATGTCACGTATCACATTAATCACATGACACATCATCTAAGCAGAGCTACACTTCAATTTTGATTATGATGTCACGTATCACATGAATCACATGATACATATCATCTTAGCAGAGCTGCACTCCTATTTTGATCATCATGTCACGTATCACATTAATCGCATGACACAGATCATCTAAGCAGAGCTACACTCCGATTTTGATCATGATGTCACGTATCGCATTAATCACATGACACAGACCATCTTTACAGAGCTACACTCCGATTTTGATCATGATGTCACGTATCACATTAATCACACGACACATCTCATCTAAGTAGAGACACTTTGATTTTGATCATGATGTCACGTATCACATTAATCACATGACATAGATCATCTAAGCAGAGCTACACTCCGATTTTGATCACGGTGTCGCTTTTCTCACATTATTGTTATTTAGTCTATTTTATTATAGTTCAAAATGCACATTTTATCTGTGTTAGGAGATTGGCTTCCGTGTCTTTTGAAAAACAACGTATTGGAAAACGCGATTCTAAGCTTTGGCGACGAGACGAGCGACGATATGGAGGAGGAAACTGGAGTACCAAATGGAAAGTAAAATTCAGACCTAGGAGGCGAGAAAAACAACGTTTTAGACACCATTAAGCCTCCAATGTCCCAAGTAAACAAATTAAAGAAAAAAAAACAAGTCTCTTCAATTTTTAGAACTCACTTTCACTGTCAGATGGTTATATATTAAATGAAGACTTTTTGAAGCCATTAATGTCATATAAGATTTATTGGTATCAAATTAAATTAAAATGCCAGAAAAAATTATCTTAAATGTTTATAGCAATTATCTGAAATTAAGGAAATGAAAATATTTGAAGTCTTGTACACAAACACCTGTTCATCTCTTTTGGTGAAATACCTCTGTTCGACCTGTATACGAATTAAAACTACTATTAACAGTAGAGGCCTGTCGAAAGTTTAACACTAAGGCAACGAATTAGTGCCGGATCGCCAGCTCATGTCGGTCCCTTGTGGCACCTGCTGTCTATCCCCTGGCGGCTTTCCGGCCACTAGGCATGCATGTCTCGACCACGTGACAGCAGATTTCGACTCAACATGATTTCGTTAACCTCAGTGTTAAACTTTAGACAGGTCAGTACCGTACCTATAAAATATTTCCGTTTAATTCTTGGATTAATAATTACTAATAAATCAAAATTGGAAAATCTAATAATTTTTTCTATTTAATAACTATTAATTTCACATCATTTTACTAAGTTTGTTTACCTTTTGATGAAGTTTATTATTAATTACAGAACTCACGTTAAATGTTTCGTATTAATATTTACAGTTCAAAATATCAGTCAATCCATTAAATCGAACAAAATAACAACTCAACTTCCTTTAAATAAAAAAAATATTGTTTTCATTTCATCCAGTTGGAGTTGTGAACGCGAATGCCAAATATAGGGATTCCTGAATATTTTATATTTTTTGTTTATTTTTTCCCAAATAATTCGTATATAATTTTTTAAATTCATTAAGGGACAAAAATGAAATCAATAATAAAACATACATTTACAACGTAAATTATATGTTTTAAAATAATGATTATGACCTTTATATACTGTCTCACGCAGCATAGACTAATTTCTCGTTGGGATTTAAAAAAAAACCCAAAATACAAATCGTTTACAACTATAGATCACAGTGTGGCAAGATTTTGTCAAAATATTTCGAAAAAAGGTTCAATGTTAAAACTATACGAAAAAAAAATCAATTGGAAATGACGACGGTCAGTCGTGTTACCGAATTGTATATGAATGTTGTAGGTAAAATGCGTATTTGACAAAGTGTCTTGTTCATATATCTTTAGAGTATCATATGTATGTGAACATTGAATTTTTATATGTGACACTTAAATAAAATAAATTATTATTATTATTATTATTATTATGTACTGGGGATAAAAATCACACAAAGACAATCATTAGTTAGACTGTCTTTAATTTTAATAGTTTCATCATATGTCATATATAAAAGCACTAGTGACCAGAAAAAATAATCTCTTATAAAATAACAATGTAAGATTCTTTTTCTCACTGTAATTTCAAATGATCAAAAATATTAGAACTTCGAAAAAGAGACTTCTCTATGCATACGATGTTCATTTCACAACAAAATGACGTCATGGAGACACGTTTACGTAAGATCAATTTAACGTAAACTTTATTTTCAGCTGATGCTGCAAAATATATAGAAACGCATAAGATTATACTAATTCATTGTAAATACATATTTGTTATTCATGTCAAAAACTCGTTTTTGTCTTGTGTAACCGCAACTTCCTGCAGGGCTTTAGAATATTTCCGGTAGGAAAATGGAAACGGTTTTCCAAGCTTCATCCAGCTTCCGGTTGATCATGAGAACAATGATATGAGATCAAGAATGCTTCTGTTGATAGAAATCATGGAAATGGACGGAAATCCTTGTTTGATAGTGAGAAATAAAGATACCATAGCAAGGAGGCATAGACCCAAGGAAAATCTACAATTGGAAATCATACATCTAGATTGCATAAAATAAGTTTTTTTTTTTAAAGTTTTGTTGCACTGTAGGACAGAGGAGCATTAATTCCACAGGAATTAATCTAATTTGAACTGTATATACTATAATAGGTGGTCACTGATCTTGGCCACTTATCAAGAAAGGAAATACCTGCTGCTATATACAGCATAGAAATAAGAAGACGAAAGACACGGATTAAAAAAAAAAAAAAAAAAAAAAAAACTATGACCCCTTGGGTTGTAACATACAACAAAAACTTAACCAAAAATGTGATAGAATTATAGAAAAAAGACCAAAAGTGAGCATGTTTGACTGTTAATGTTACTTTTGGCATATAGGTAATGGTTATTAAAGTCATGACAAATTTAGGTATATACTTTATTGAAGGTGACCAGACACCACTGGTCTAGTGTTGCTACATTGTTACTTGGTTATTTGTTAGATAGACATAGCTGAATGCAAATATCATTGTGGTTTTTTTCTCGATTTTATAATTCCATAACACACTTATCAGTTTATGATGACCTAACACTGGTCATGTGTTCAATACCATTGACCGTTGTTATTGAAGTCGAGCTTTTTTACGTCATCGGACACGATTTGTATGCATGGAGATGGCAATATTTGCCTATAAGTAATACGTATTTCATACTTCGAAATGTGTATAGAATATATCAGATGCAGGGACGGGGAAAACCGAGCACGTAACTAAAAATAGATACTTATCCTACACTCTGGTGTGTCAAATTCTGACTTAACTCTGAACAAGGTGTTTGTAGGTTGTTTACTCTCTGAAGTAGTTACTGTATTTAGCACGTACTTGAAAGACAGAGCACACCAACTGAATGATGAGATACTAAACGAAATACTAGTATATATAATAAAAATCACACACACACACACACATAACACACACACACACACACACACACACACACACACACACACACACACACACACACACCACACACACACACACACACACCACACACACACACACACTAGTTTATCGAACTTTTATCAGTCAATTTGTTTTTAACTTAAAGAACACGAGTAATTGCTGTTTTAATGGATTTTTAAAATTTTAATGATCAAGAGTAAAAAAAAGCGTGTATCAACTCTCATGAGTAATATTACATTTCTAAAAAAGAATCAAAAGTGTTGATTTTTCAATTCTTAAAACTCTCTTGAGCGGTAAATGACCTCAGAAAAAAAACATTCTGGCACCAGCCACAGCTCTATTACGTGGATCATATTATTCGTTTTGGCTTTAAGACGTATCAACATCATATACTTTATTTTCTCGGTACACGTGCACCACCTTGTTGACGGTTTCACATTCTATGATCGATTTTGGTAACATATTTTAATGCCCAGTTATCTTCCAAGACTTTTACGGAAAACAATTATCCAATTAAGTTCTAGCCTTGAATATCAGGTTTAATAATAAAAAATAAAATTGTTATATTAACAAGGGTGTATAGTATCCATTGTGGAATATCCTCAGGGACAGAAACTCATTATCAAGAATATGTTCTAAGAATTTCAAGAACGGCAACTCTGCATTCCAAGGCTCTATCGGGTAATAAACTAACTGGACGGTTTATCGATGAGGTGCCCAGGTAAACTTTTAGTGTTTACACGTCAATAGGTGATGATAGCATCAGTAACATGTATATTGTAAAGACCACTTTCTTACCTGTGTAATATTCTAAGAAAATATGAGTGGCTTGACAAATAGTGATCTAGAGTTTGAATCTCATTTCCAATCATATTATATAAGAACATTCTACACTAAATTATATCCGTAATACTATATTTTAATTACCATGGATATATTTTATTTCAATTAAATAATAGAATAATGATATATAAATGCCCAATCTCTGACATAAATAATATGTTAAAAATACACGAATAGTCTTAAAGTAGTTAAATAAATAAATAAATAAATAAATAATAAATATATATATATATATATATAATATATATATATATAATATTATATATATATATATATATATATATATATATATATACTGAAAATTAATCATGAATGCTAAAAATGCGGTAACATGAGATAAAAAAAAGTTAAATACTTCATCTCTGAAATAAATAATTTATAAAATAAATACATGAATAGTCTATAAAATAATTAAAATTAAAAACATATTTACTGCAAATGAATCACGAATTCGATTTGTAAATAAATCAAATATATGATAAAAATGCAGTATCATTGGATAAAAAATAGTTAAATACTTAGTCCCTGATATAAATAATATATAAAATAAATACATGAATAATCTATAAAGTAATTAAAATAAATAAATATTTATTGAAAATGAATCCGCAGTTGTAAAAAATAAATAAATTTATTAAAATAAAGAGAGAGAGAGAGAGTGATGTTTGATCCTTTATACACTTGCTTAGCTTGTTGGGGGGGGGAGGAGTCCGGAGGGAAAATAACTTATCTGTTAGGCGATAGCGTACACAGAGAGAGAGAGAGAGAGAGAGAGAGAGAGAGAGAGAGAGAGAGAGATGTTTGATCCTTTGAGCACTTGCCGATCTCAAGCTGGTGAAAAATTTCGAAGTGAACTATTAGCTTCTCAGTGCACACTTAAAGTTTTTTTTGGTGAGGTATATAAAGGCGGAGAATAAGCCAACAATAGCACATTTATCTATAATGGCAAATTCCGAGAGGTTGATTTTTTTAGAGGTCCTGGTTGTGTATTGTCGAACTTTTATGAATTTGATTTTGTTTATGAAGATGTAAATTTTAGAATTTTAGATTAATGAAATTTTATGGATTCCTAATTTATCATTAAACTTTGATAAATACAAAATTTGCTAATTGATAATTTATTAAAATTATTTAAATACAACTTTTTAAAAATATTTATAAAACCTTTAATTTGAATTAAATACACCATTATTAAATTTCATCATACTGAATGAAAAAAATATTTATGGAATTAAAATAAATTTATAACTTTTTTTAATTCTACATAAAAAAGTTATCATTGCCAAACTAGAAATTAAATAATTTTAAATAATTGCTCTGGGCTAATATTGATCAGTTGTAAATGTATATTAGCCCGGAGCAATATACACGTATCGCCTCCTCAGCAGCGACACGTGTATCTTACAATTTTACCTGTCATAAACAGGTAAATATTATGACAGCTACGTCACAGAAAATGAAAAAAATATTCAACATTTATATTTCAAACCTCAAATTACTCAAGTAAACATTAACTTATTTTTATTCTGAAAACTGATTTAGAAACTTTAAAATGTTTGTTAAATAACCGAAACAGGAAAAATATTTTTTGAAAATTGGAACTATTTTTAATAATTTTTTAAAAGAACGTCGGTATTGTAATTCCCTATATATTCAATGTAAAACATAACCATGACTTCAAAGTTAAAATTACTCAAGTAAACATAAAGTTATTTTGTTTTTGAAAATAATTTTTGAAAGGTATGTTTCTATATTTTAAAAAGATAACAGGAAAAATATTCTGTTATGAATAATAAAAAAGATATGATCGTTTTTGTAACAACATGCAACATTTTCAACGTTAATCCTATATACAGCCACAGGTGAAAATCTTATAAGCTGTGTAGACCGACATCAGCGCCCCTAGTGGCCGCCCAAACATATTGTCAGTAATGCTGGTTTATATATATGTGTTTTATCGATGTACGGAAACTATATTACTATAAAGCAAATGAGAACCTTCATAATTTTAAATAAGCCCATACCTTGTACCACATTTGTTCCCTAGGTCAAGGGCAGCAATAATAGCTTTCCCTCGGTACTTTTGTAAAAAAAAATTCAACAGGTAACCTTGGAAACTATATAACAATCTGTAACGCACCCAGGTATGACAGATTTTTAGAACATGTTCTCCCATTGGATGGTATTGCTTGTTCTTTTCATACCCAAATTTGATTACATATGTGGCGGGTGTAGCTAGCTAAACAGGAGGTGCTTGCCCTTCCGGAACACCCGACCTGACTTCCTTGTTGGAAATTCACGTGTGGCATAGTTTGCCAGCTTCAAAGTTTTTACTTTCCTTTGGGACTGTGGTTTGGACATAACTTGGTATGTTTGCTTTTGATTAGATATCCTATCGGTTTAATTTCTATTTTACCTATACATATATTTACCTTGCTAAACGTACGTACGTTGGTGTCCAAGTCAAGTGTGAGTTTAACCATTACGTCAAGACCAGATCCAAAAATCCAAGAAGATTTAATAAAACAAAAGTAAAGCGAATAACAAATACACTTTAGCTCACTATCGCCAGACTGTTCTTTTTTTCCCTTAGAGTTGAGTTGAGTAATGGTGTTTAACGTCCCACTCAAGAATATTTCGCTTATATCAAGACGTCGCCAGCTATAGGCGAAGGTGCAGACATTTTGTCTGTGCGTTGCGCTGTTGGCATTATACAGCAGGGTTCTTTAGCGTGCCAAGCCCACCATGACACGGGACCTCGTGTATTTTAAGTTCCCACCCGAAAGAACCGTGACTTTCAATTCGTAAAAGCCGAGTGCTTGGCGAAAGAACAGTCACTACCCACTTTCAAGTCTTGGGTCAGACCCGACCGGGGATCAAACCCACAACCTCTCACTTACGGCCCGAGCGCTTTACCAACTGAGCTACCGCAGTTGTTGTTTTTTTCTCCTTAGATCTGACGATACAGGCTGTACTACTAGTATCTATTTAACCTAGACCCATCTTCAAGTTTTTGTCAGAATGTATTTAGTCAGTCGAATACAGATTTGATATCTGCAATTCTATATTTTCGATACATGTATGCGTCGTCTACTGCTATCTACTGTTTGTTTCTACTTTACGTGCCATGCAATTGGTTCCTTTGATCGTTGCAATGGGTACCTTAACACTTAATTATTTTCAAAATCAGAAAGATTAAATTAGGACTTTTTTATGAAATAAAGTTTTTTTTGGATAGCTCACGATAACTGTCATGAAATATTTTTAAAATATCGGCACATGGCAAAACAATAGAGTACTCATTTAATACACATCGTTAAGGATCAGTATGTGCTTGTCTTGTCTAGTTTTCGCATCTCATTCATTCATTGAGTAATATTTTATTTTATTTCACAATAGCTAAATTTTCTTAGACACCTGCCATGTGCTAATATAAAGTGAAACTTGAAAATTAGCACCTGACACACCTGTTCACATTCCCCATGCCATATGGGAGTCTAAAGGTGTAAAACAATAGGTAAGTCAGTGTTAACTACAGTTATGAACAAAAAGTTCAGAAAGTGCAGCAATAAAAACTAAAGAGCAGCAATGACTACCGGGACATTTAAGTGCAACCACAATTCCTCGTAATAGGGAGAAAATCTAAATATAAAATAACAACAAAATTAAATCAATGAAGAGAATAAAGACACAGAGAAAAGATTCAATAGCCAGTTAGAAGATTTTTCTAATTAAATTATTGAATAATAAAGCAAGCTTATTTGTCACTTCCTTTCTTTAATTAAACGCCCACAAACAGATATGGTTGAAAGTGAAACCCGATGATTTGGATTGTTTTAAACTCGACAAAACCGCATACATAAAAAAGTACAATTTATTTTCTTATTGATTTAATCTTTTTCATTTATTTATTATTTATCTAGAAGGTAAAAATCCCGGTTCATTCTGATCAATAATAAGAAAATTTTGACGCTTTCCTTTGTTGTTGGTCGGCGGTCTAGCTCAAAAGTGTTATTAACGGGATTCCAGAATTACGAAAAAATCGATTTTATTTTCGAGCTAATATAGTTCAATAGTAAAGATGGGACATTTAATTCTTTGTGCAAATTTCTTTGTTCTTTTTCATTGAAATTTTCATAACAAATTTATTTTATTGGTTTTCACTAGGGGATGCTGAAATTGACATGGTAACACGTGACATGGTGATATGAATCTTGGGATATCAGGGCTACCATGACGGATAAAATTTAAAATGAATGCCGATTTAGCCTTTGTCATTATGAATTTTCTTCATTAGTTTTAATACTCGGCCGATATTGATATTAGAATAAATTTTAGGAATTAAATCGATAAGGAGTGATTTATAAGAGATATTTATAATTGAATTAAATTTAGTCAATAATATAAATTATTGTATTCAATGTATTTTTTAAAATGACAACTAATTTATAAGTGTCATGCCAATAGGGGATCCGTTACTTTGAACACCAGGGTAATGCGAAGTTTTTGATTTCAAAACGGCGTAAAAACATGCCACTGAATTTTGATAAATGTTATCTCATCCGTGATTTTGAAAAACAGGGCAAAGTTTTTAATTTTCAATTGGCGTAAGTTCTACTGAAACGTTATCAATTGAACACGCACTTTCCTTTGTAGTTGAATTAACCTTAGACATGTCATGTCATTGTCATGTGCTATTTTATAAAAATTCAAATAGCATATGACAAACCAACCAATTGCAAGAACACACTATTGTAACTAGAATGATGAAAAAGCAAAAGGTACGGTCAATAAAAACTTAAATATTTTATGAAGTTAAAGGAAATGTGCAATTGAAAAGCATGAACTTGGCAACACAGTCAATGCATCCACGACGTGACAGTGTCACAACATAATATAAGTCAATGATATATCTGTAAAGTAACACGAGCCACGTGTTTTTATGCCTGTAGAATTGCTATCAAATTACATATTAATCGCAAAGTAAGAAACTTGTAAACGGTAAATTAAATTAAACATGCGAACTTCTACCAGGGAAGTGAGACCGGGTGCCAAACTAGATTAAAAATAAAAAGCACCAGAAACAATATTTCACTGAGAGCTTCCAATAACGGACAACAAAAGCATACGTACGAAGACACAAAACGGAAACACTGATATATACATATGCATATTGCGTTAAGTTGAGTAATGGTGTTTATCGTCCCAGCCAAGAATATTTCGCTTATATCGAGACGTCGCCAGCTATAAGTGAAGGTGCAGAAATTTTGCCTGTGTGTTGCACTGATGGCATTATATAGTAGGGTTCTTTAGCGTGCTAATCCCACCGTGACACGGGACCTACTAAATTATTTAAAGTTCCTATCCAAAAGAACCGTGACTTTCCTGTCGTAATGCCGAGTGCTTGGCGAAAGTACAGTCACTACCCACTTTCAAGTCTTGGGTCAGACCCGTCGGCAACAGAACCCACGACCTCCCCTTTACGGAGCGAGCACTCTACCAACTGAGCTACCGCAGTAATTACATATACTTATTGAAGCCACTGCTTAGGATTATTGCCGAAATGTTTTCTTAGCTTTGTTATATCATATGTACATCAAATTTCATAATACAAAGTGTCATACTGAAGATGACTTCAAAAGTTAAATCATCTTCATTTTATTTATGTCGAAAACTTAAATTTAAATTTTTATGTAGGGGCATAAAAGATAATCAAAATTTGCCCAATTAAAAGAAAATCGTAGTTATGGATTGTTACAAAATAAGGGAGACGGACGCGAATGTTTTTTTTTTAAAAACGAACAAAGCGATGGTTAAAATTTCAAATTTCTCAAAAACTAAGGTATGCTACCTCATGCAAAGTATTTCCTTAGCTTAATTTAGTTTCATAATTTTAGTCCAAGCACTACTGATGAGGAATTGTATTCCGAAACGGCCGTCTAGTGGTGCTGTAAAATTAAAACGGGTATAATATGTAATTTAAACCCCTGAGCCGATATCTCTGATGGTGGCTGGTGCCTCGAGGATATCACAAACTCAGTAGGCAATAATTTCGTATTATTTTCAGAAATATACTATAATTGCTTAAATTTCCTGCAAGTTAAAATTTCAAATTTCTCAAAAACTAAGGTATACTCCCTCATGCAAAGTATTTCCTTAGCTTAATTTGGTGAAATATATTTTGGTCCTTTGGGTAGCTTTTCAACATCTGCCTTGTTGTTATAAACAATACTGAAAAACCTTCACTGAAGCCATGAAACTGGATTCTATCGAGTGGTATGTGATGTATGTATCTACGCCTTCACGTTTAAGTGGGCTAGCACTATAAAGGTTGCCTTAAGCGTGCATTACTTAAAAAGCAAACGAGACAACGCTTTCACAAACTCGCGAACCTCATGAACTTGTGTTTAAATCCTAGAAATTTAAAATAAATATATCTCGTTACCAATAGCTAAAATTGCTGATGTGACGCAGAACATATCAAAATCATTCAAACAGGCACATACGGATATACTCTTGCGTTAATAATGCACACACTTCTTGTCCCCCCCCCCCCCCACATGTAGAAAAAAATCAGCAATCACAGTGCTGTAATAATGACAATTATTGAGAGAAAAATCACTTTAATATTTTGAAATTACTGCAGATAAAATTTCAAGATAAGGCCAAAAATAGAATAATAAATTCCCCGATAAAGTTATCCCGCACATGTGGAACGAACATCAATCAATTCTGTTAAACATTAAAATTATTAAATATCGAACCGATGCATTGTGCCCAAGATTAAATTTAAAATTCTGAATACTTTTTAATGGCCAATATTTCCGACCTCTATCATAATAAATCTTTCTAGTGCGTTGTTCAAAGTGACCCATTTTAAATAACTTGATCAATTATATTTAATTTAAAATATTTTTGAATACCATTGTTATGTTGCTCGACCAGGCTTAAATAATCTTTTAGATTTAATTGGAGACAATTTAATGTCATTTTAGAAAATTTGAAACCTCTATTCAAAAGCCCTGAAAGAAATAAAAACAATCTCTCCATATATTTCATGTAACACTGCTTTCCATCTTAAGTACATGATTGAAATTAATGTCTTTTTAAAAATTCACGATTAATCTAGATTACTTTGTGTTATCTGAATAGGTTTTAGCAAGTGTTTAAAACAGTAATTTAATGGGTCAAAATATTACCAGAGTGCTATACATAATACAGATACAATGGAAATTAACAGTCTCCCTTCTGTGCAAAGAGTTTTTTTTAATCGGAACATCGGCACCATTGTCGTTGGCATAATGCATTCTGACATTATTCATCTTTGAGAGCCTTGGTGGAACATTCAGAATAAGCCGACAAATTCCATGTATCGACAGTGCTGCAATCTTATTCTCAAAGCATTCTAAAAAGGGTCTACCACGGTAGAGTGCTCGCTTCGTATGTTGAAAGTCGTGGGATCGAACCCCAGCCGGACCTGAGTAGGTAGTGACTGTTCTTTCGCCAAGTATTCGACATGTGAAATGGAAGCCACAACATTCTAAAAAGGGTCTACCACGGTAGGTCAGATGGTAGAGAGCTCGTTTCGTATACTAGAAATCGTGGGATCGAAACCGGCCGGATCTGATTAGGTAGTGATTGTTCTTTCGCCAAACATTCGGTATGTAGAAATGGAAGTCACAGGATCCTTCGCGAAGAGACCTTAAAACCGATGACCCATGTCTAGGCAGGCGTGGCACGTTAAAGGTTCCTCGGATCCTTGTAATTTGCTCTGAGCAAACGGTCATTATAGAAAAAACTGTTCACAAAACCCCTGTATATTATACATTTATTGCCTTTTTCGCCCTCAGGAAATATGACTTGTTGCGGGTGAACAAATGTTCATATCTCCCTTAAACAAAGGCAATAAATTGTTTATTATAGCGAAAGATAACCATTGTAATAAAAAAGACAGAAAGAAAGAAAAATATTTTTAAAAAGACAACCTGAAATCATCATTCCTTCTCCGATTCATTGCTTTTTCTCCTATCGGAACTAATCGGATGCAAACGCTAGAACGTCGTGACCGATTCTCCATCGATGACGTCATGGTGTGTTCCGAAAAGGTGGGATATGATGTTTTCAGAGGGATACACGATGTTTTCTCTACCCTGATAACATGATCCAACGATCCAATCAAATTACAGATAGTATCGTATTTTTCTAATGAGGAATAATAATATACATTTATTGCCTTTGTTTGAGGGAGATATGAACATTTGTTCACCCGCAACAAGTCTTATTTCTCCACCCTGATCACATAATCCAACGATCCAATCAAATTACAGATAGTATCGTATTTTTCTAATGAGGTATAATAATATTGTATTTTGCTCATAATACTACTTTCAAGGCTAGGGACATCTATTTAGTTCACTATGAACAACAACTAGGTATATTGTGAGCCTAGGTAGACTTTTTATAGATTCACTTGATTAATTTGTCAGTTTCAAAGCTTTAACTTTGATTTGAGATGGTGGGTGATCTGGACATGGATTGGTATGTTATGGTTTTTAAGTAGTTGTTGTGGTTTGGTTGAAGTTGTTGTGATTTTGTTGTAGTTGTTGTGGTTTGGTTGTAGTTGTTGTTGTTTGGTTGTAGTTGTCGTGATTCGGTTGTAGTTGTTGTGGTTTTGGTGTAGTTGTCATTGTGGTTTGGGTGCAGTCACTTACCAACACCGCTGAATAATATATTTTACTATCACCGCAAAAAATATAATATAAAATAAAATAAAAATAAATTAATTAAAAATAATAATAAAACAGTTACTTCATATTGTACTGAACATACTAATAATGAACTACCGATATCTGGGGAATTCAACCTAGTTTAGAAAAAAAATGTATTTTTAAGTAACGAATCCAAGTATAAACTGTGTAATTCAATAAGATTATATTGAGGTTATTTTCACAATCAAATCTAACATTTTATTTTACGGCTAATTGACTAGGCGACATACTGATGATAGGGGTACTAGTCAATTAGGCATCGTTAAGCCAGTGACGTCATTAATCTGTGCCAAAAAATCCCAAACATTCGACAAGACCAATTCACTCGGGAGATTACACAAATCAAACAATTAAATAACTTCTGAAGAAATGTTTTAAAACAGTGAAATCAAATAGTAGTAATAGATTTATTGAAACGGAGCATAGGGAATGTTTGTCATGTTGCAATAGATATTATTTCAAGCTGGGTTCAGTTACATCCCATATTCCATATTCAGTTTGTTACGTTAAATGCTTTTTTTCATTCTGCATCAAAAATGAAATTACTTGATGTTTCTCGAGATCACTAAAGAATAATTGTCTGAGTAAAGCATTTGTCATGAGGCTGTACTGTAGTGCTGAGTAAAGCATTGGTCATGAGACTGTACTGTATTTGCAAGAAGACCGTGCTGAGCAAAGCTTTGTCGTCAGGTTCATCAAAAGACAATACCACTGCCTATGTCACGCGTTTGTATTGTTCAGCGTATTTTGGGAAAAATCATAGAAAATCAGACAAATTTCAATACAGCTTGACATTTTAAGTCTAGATTACGGTAGCTCAGTTGGTAAAACACATGCCCCGTTTCACGTCAGGCGTGGCACGTTAAAGAACCTTCGCAAAGGTAAAATATTCTGACACTTCATATATAGCTGGTGACGTCTTGACATAAGCGAAATATTTTTACTTGGCGCAAAATCCTATTTAATCAATCAAAAAACGTAAGACTTCATTGTAGTAAGAGTACAATGTCAAAATTTACTTAAATACGCTAACCTACAATGACATAACGTGTGTCTTATACACTGATTTACGGGGCAGGTGATAATTCAAAATGGCTAATTATCCCACAAAGCCAAAGTTACGTAAACTCATTAAGAAACTAGTTATAAGCTTTCATAATGGTAAGACTCTTTCACACCGCTTTTTCATTTTACTCAATGCATTCCAAAAATGACATATGCTAGAAAAGTTAACATTGGAAATTGCCATTCTGCAGTAGAACACGTTTCTTCTAAGTCATGTCCAAATAATTGCTTCTATTCCGAAAATAAGTGATGTTTTCCATGCCATGAACGTGACAAACATATTATCATAGCGCACTGGCATATCCTATTTCCAAATGGCCATGCCTTGTTTTAATACAAGTTTTATACCTAGATACAAAATTGCACGCGTATCTGACGAAGAATTTGAAGACAGTTGAGGAGTGGGTTAGTTGAAAAGATAGGTCTGGCATGGGCTGATGACACTTGAACGCCGTTGGTCTAAGTGCATTGGGCAATATAGGGCAATTACATTTTAAAAAAGGAGAGGTGAATCTCAACCGGAAAAAATAGGTTGGTTACTTGTTGACTCGCCCTCGTGCATTGGCCATTAGCACGACTTGCAAAATAGGTTCGGTTCTTAAACAGAAAAATTGAAGCAGTTGGCACAAACCTGACTCCAGAATAGATTAATATTATAGTTTTGTTTTCCTATGTTCGATGGCATGTTTGTCAGGGATGATGCTACTATTAATATGCATATTTTTTTAAATAATGATGAACGCGCTATACAAAACGTACTGCTCATATCTGGACGTCACCAGCTATAGGAGAAAGTGCAGAAATTTTGCCTGTGCGTTTTTCTGATGGCATTATACAGTAGGGTTCTTTATCGTGCCAAGCCCATCGTGACACGGGACCTCGTTTATTTTAAGTCTGAAAGGATGGTGACTTTCATTTCTTATTGCCGAGTGCTTGGCGAAAGGACAGTCACTAACCACTTTCAAGTATCGGGGTTCGAATCCAAAACCTCCCACTTACGAAGCGAGCACTCTACCAATTGAGCTACCGCAGTGAGTCAAGCACTATGATATAATACAATAATGTATAATGTCATACAATGTAGCTTAGTGTAATGTAAGTTTTAGTGAAATACTAGTATAGCCATTGATTTAATTGGGTTTAACGCCCCAGTAAAGAATAATTTTACTTATATCGAGTTGTCACCAGCTAAGATGAAGTTGCAAAATTGTTCACCTTTGCAGTGCGTCCAGAGCGATGAGTATAGGGAGGGTTCTTTTACGTCTGTCGTGACACGGGGCTTCGATTTTTTCGGTTCAAACTCACGACCTTCCACATACGGATCAAGCACTCTATACCAATTGAGCTACCGTAGTGGTATAATATGCTGTAAGTGATATGTAATCCATTTTGTATGTAAATGTCTGAAAGTTGTTAGTGCAATTTTCAGAATTTTAGGGATATCTGATTACAATGACTTGATGTGATTGACAAAAGAAAATGTTACCCTTCTGTATCGTTCATGTTTAGAAAAGCATTTAAGAGAGAAAAAAGTACAAAAACAAATTGCGGCACCACATCTTGGCAGTCTAAAGTAGGTATATAAAGAATTCAAAAGCCGAGCTGCGAAACTACGTCCATAAATAAGATTGTAGCTCTGCTTGGATGATTTGTGTCATGTGATTAATGTGATATGTGACATGATGATCAAAATAATTAAATATCTCATACCAAACCATTCAGTCTTGTAGAAGGCTCGGGTTATTTATGGCATTTTTTTCTTTGCGTGATATACGTATTCTGGTATATATGTAAACTAACGTTATGGTCCCCTTGGGATTCAAGACGTAAAGTAGTTTTATATACACACGAGGTCCATTATAATGGTATTTAAAAATATGTTGTTTTCCAAAATAATACCAAGTTTAAAGATTGAATATTTAATATGGCAAATTTTGGAATTATTTTTGAAATCCAATAAAAAACAAACAAACATACCAACCGATGCCCTTATCTATGTCAAAATAGCAAGAAGATAAAATAAAATCATTGCATAATAAGACTTTCTTTATTGGTTTTCTTTTTGCTTTGTTTTACGAATTGTTAGTAGTGAATTGTTGGCTTCTAATTGGACATGTCATTGTCTGTAGATGGAGTTACATATGCAAGTGTAGCTGTAGTCTGATTAGAGACCGAGTAGATGAGAGAGAGAGAGAGAGAGAGAGAGAGAGAGAGAGAGAAAGAGAGAGAGAATGTACTTTGTTTCACTAAATTATTTTCTTCACACATTTTAGTGTCGTCCTTTCGATTATATTTTTTCTATCTGTTATACAATTTGCTGTTTTGCAATTAAATTTGTTGATTTACGCCAGAAGTAAGCGATAAACTGACACACAATGCCCGCATCAGCTGTTTTTAGTTTTTCTTTAACAACTTTAATTTTAAATTAATGCATTTTATTTCTCAGCTAACACGTTATCAACCCTCCCTATATACCAAACTATATTGACCTATAACAATAAAAACATACGTTTTCGAAATAAATAGTACTCCGAGGTCTACTCAATTTCAGAGTTAAGAACGCACAAACCTCTAAACTGGACAGGCCGTGCTTTTTATCGATTTTTTTTATCGATCTAATTTAACCTTATTCTGATTTCAAGTCTTGCTTGGTCTTAAATTATATTTCAGTTTTATCTCAAGTTATTATCCATAATGTCCGGTTTCTATGGCTACTGTTATGAGTGATGTCGTTTTCACATGAAATTTTGTAAACAGCGAGTTTAGCATTTTGAATATTTGATTTAATGATGGCGGGTCATGTAGGTTTCGCACAAGGGTATTGATTTTTTTATATTCTACAAAAATTGTTCTGGACAATCGTAAGACGAGCTGCCATTTATAGTTCAAGCTATTTTAGTTAAGGGGTTTCATAGACACTTAAAACCGTTGCCAGGATATTAAAATTCAAGATATTTGTCGAATTTGCATTTAAATTATTAGTGGTTTGCTAATATTCGCGTAGGGCTTATGCCGTTATTAACTCTAACCGTATTCAATAATTCAAGTAATAGCTTTTAACGGAAAAGATTAATTACATATGAAAACGAACTGAAATCTGAAATTATATTGATAAGAGAGTCATCCGGGTACATTTTTAAATTCCCGTAAAATATCGATTTTTGTTTAGAAATAATGTCAAATACTCTAGGAGAATTTTAATCACTTTATAAATCGAAAATCAAATATTGTAATTTTGTACTGAAATGATCTCGGAGGAAAATCATCGGTGTGGTTAATCCTTTATTTCATATTTTATTGAATTCTTTGAAATGATCGATTATTTGTAGTTAAGCATGTAAATTCAGTCAAATCTAATAAAATTCCAATAAAAAAGAATTCTTTATCGTTCACAGCTTTTTATGGTAAAATGATACTTATTGCCAACGAACAGTTAAATGGGAATCGTGCTTAAGGATTATATTGTAGGACAATTAGAGGTGTTGCTGTGCGTACTATGTGCTGTATCTAAGCCAGTCAGATGGTCGACGTACCGTTTGGTCTTTTAAGCTTAATCTCAAATTTCTTTCTTTTAATCCATCGATGCAGTTTACTTTTCAATATGGCTGATTTTCCTTTTTTGATATTTTGAAAATCTCCCCAAAAAGCCATTTGTTTTTTATCTTGTTTCATGATTTTATTTCTTAACTCCCATGATTCATATCGAATCAATTTGTGTTTTCAATAAGTTGATTTTTCTCCAATGTACGTTTTATTCTATGGTGTTATTTGTTGCCTTGACCAATGAAAAATTAAAATTTATACATCTTTCTTGTGCTATTTTTTGTCATAAAATAAAATAAATCTTAAATAGCTGCAATGTGCTAATTCAGTTTGAATGCTTTATTTATTAAAAATTAAAAAATTATCACATGACACAGTTATACGTTTTATTATTTTATTGTCAGTATTTTGTGTCTTATGGCATGTGGGCAATAAAATTCTTCATTCAGATCAAGGAACACATTTTTGTATGATGTCCGATTAGGTCAAATTTTCAATTATCGCTCTTTCAACCAAAAGGTGAAGGTGCCTTCTCAACTCTGCCCCTTGTCATCGCAACTTGGCTCCTTTCATTCATTCGTCTTCGCATTTTCACTGCTTTGCTCTTTGCTTTTAAGTCATAAGTTTGCCATAATGCCAGTTGCCTTTCAAAACTAGGAAATTTTCTAATCGACATTCTTAATGTGTGTGTGGTTGTTTTAGTTTATTCCTTTCTTGTGTTAATTTTGGTTACTTTCAAGTATATTTTTAAATTCCGAATCAACATTTTTAGAAGTACATCTTAACAGATCTAGCCAGTCCAAATCAAATCTAATTTAAGTAATACTAACGTATACCTTTTGTCACGAATGTAAACATTGTTCCTTCTACGTTTGACGACATAAGCTCTATAGTGAACTAAAATTACCCAAGGATAATCCGTGATAAAACAAAACTTGTCAAATCTTTTCTGATTAGTTTTCTAAAAAATTTATTTGAAAATGGTTTTATTTGACAGATACATTTATCTTGCTTTGGTCTCTTGTCTATTTATCTATTTCCTTTCAAATCAACAGTCCGTTTTACATTTCGTTTGGCCATTTCTAATTACAAAATGAGACAAAATCTGTATATCACGTAGAACAATATCTATCAAAGGATTAAAACACGTGTGATCTAATGAAATAAAATGACGTGCAATTGTTTGATTGAATGGTGTTTTACGCCCCAGTGAGGTATATTTCACGTATATCGAAACGTCACCAACTTTCAGATGAAATGTCAGAATGTTTTACCTTTGCAGTTGCCCAGAGCAATGTACAGGAAGGGTTGTCCCATGTTTACCTGGACACTGAGAATAGGTTTTAAGTACTTCCCGAAGGAACCCCTGACATTCATTTCTAAATGATGAGTGTTTGGCGAAAGAACCGTCACTACCTATTTTTAAATCTTGATCAGATCCCCGACCGGGGTTCGAACCCTACACAAAGCGAACACTCTACCAACTGAATTAAAACACAACGCAAAAAGACAGTGGCTAAGAACAGAATGTTTAATGGTGGCCACTTTTTCAGGAAAAATATGTTTTGTCAGCTCGCTTGCAGAAGAACGGTGGTTTTGTTCTTTCATTCCTGTTACCTCCACTATTCCAGAACATCTTGGAAGTTGCATAAACAACCATTACTTCCTTCCTCTTGTTCTTATTAAAGTTATGTAAATGTATTGTGAACTAGAACTGGAATTGCTTTAAACATTATTTAAAAATTGAAACATGTAAACATTTAAAACTCTTAATAAATAGTGAAACTAGCGTAGAAACAAATTCGAAAAACAACTAGATTTTAAAAATCTAAAATGGGGGTATATAGAGTGCGTGATGTAGAAAATAGATCTTAACAACATGTGTTTTGTTATTGTTTTAACAATGTGTCAAAAATACGGACAATTTATGTAAAAATCGATATTTTTTATTTGGATATAGATTTTTTATTTTTAAGCAGCTTCAATTTTCATTAATGAAGCCGTGTTGAAAATTTACTTATGGGATTTCACGGAACTCTGACTTTCATGGCTATGACGTGTCACTCAGAATTGGAATCTGAATACAAAAGCAAACAGTGGACGCTGGAACAAATACATAGATGATCATGAATATATATTAATTATTATGGAGTATTTCAGAGAAATTAGATAGTTTAAAAATCGATATCTTCCACACGGTGTATTTAAGTAAGCCATATTCTCCTCAGTCTGGTGTGGCCATTAAGCACACTGGACAAGATGATTGTTAGCCACGAAATAACTTGTATTTAATTATCTCTGACCAAATACACATCTAAACTCATTGTAAACTATAAATTTCTTAAGAAAATATCATTCTTTAGCCAGCGAATCGTTCAAGATGAACATAAGTTGAGTTTAAAAATGAGTTGTTATGTCTAAAATCTCGGACGCTTAATGTTATTAACTTTGGTTACCATGGTATCAAATTGACATTTTAATTCATTCCAGACGTTATTCGACAGAAATTAAAGTGATGTATAATAAAAACTGCCGACTGACCTCTCGTTGTTGGCCAGTTAAGCCACAACTATATAGAAGATATATGGATTGAAGTTTTTACCGATCGATAATTTTTGCATTTTGTTAGCCAGAAGGAAACATTTTCTATTTCCTAACAGCGTTTGTCTGGGATGTAGAAAAAAACTAATTGAAATAGAAAAATATCCCAGACAGACTTATTATTTTGGCATTTTAAGAGAAGTTTTAAGAGACTGCATTTTATTCCGTAATTATTTTTTTACAAACGCACATAAAACCAATTTCTAAAAATGACCAGAATGGCCGTTTATTTCCGTTATCTAAGCGAAATTACTTATATTGGTAAAAATTTTCTGAATTTTGTTTATTTCAGTCTCAAAAAGGAGTACTGGTTACTCGTTTCTGATTAAATTTTATAAGGTTTGCCCGAAAGACGCGTGCTTTTGTAGCTTTGTGATTGGTTTTGAAATCGCTTTTAACGCCATAAGGGCTGTCTGGTCGTGTAAAAAACGACCATATAGATTTTTTTCTTAAGATAGTGTGTGTGATTTAAACGAACGTGGCCATGGTCAACCCTAACAAAACAATGCTTATAATGTAAAATAGTGTTTTGTGTCGAGTTAAATCAAGTAATTGTAGATGATCAATTCCTTAACATGCATTTATATCTCTGATACAGCTAAAAGAAATATTGATGGACATGCGAGCGAGCTAGGTGTAATCCGTTTTCAGATGTAAATTATAGTGATGTTTAAAGACTGTCTGTTGTTGTACTGGACACACACACACACACACACACCACACACACACACACACACACACACACTGTACTCATTTGCCAATGAAGAAGTTATTCAATAAAATTCAATTAAAAAAATAAAAATATTTTTTTTAATTTACTCATTTTGACATTACATGTTTGTCACTATGAAATGAACAATAGTCCAACACAAATCAATTAAGCAAACTATACTTATAATATTTTAGCCCTTTCTTTGTCATGATGGTCAGCTGTCGATTCAAAACAAAATCTCCAATTACCCTTTTTATTGCAATAGAAAGGTACACACATACTTCGGTAACTCGAACGTCAATATCTAGAAAACCATGGACCTGACGTTTTTGTTTGGGCTCTAGGAATTTATTTTGGTGGAATATGTACTTTTAAATTAGTTTTTGAAATTGAAATTTTAATTGGAAGTATTCCATATCAAGTATTTCAAGTCCCTTGCACTTCGAAGTCTCTCTTTGAAGCAATTTTCTTATATACGGTCAAACAATTCTTTTCACTAATACACATGCAGTACAGTCCTGTTGAAAGTCTAACACTGAGCTAAAAATAGATTCCCGAATGGCAGATCATTTCGGTCCCTCGTTAGGATATCTCAACAGCTCGTTGGTATCTTTTATCTATCTTCAGATCTAGACAGTATTCCAGGCACTAGCTATGACTGGAAAATAAGGAAAGACAAAGCCGAAAGTGCAATAACTATCAATGTCTCGGTCACTCGATAGAACTCGTTAGCTCAATGTTAAACTTTTGACAAGCCTGTACTTTTTGTACATATTTTATTGTCTTCAGTCTAATTCTACAGACATCATTATCTTAGCCCTGTTGTTTTACATTCTATTTCAGGAAAAATAAAATAATAGATTTTTAAAATGTAAAAAAAATATTTTATTTTCTTGAATGGACTATCGTGATGCAATACAAGTTTATATGTATTGGATTTCACATTCACAGTCAACTGATCTTCAATAGAAATACTTCAAAGAATTGAATTAAACCACTAAAACAATACCTTTGATCTGACACGGAATTTACGACTTTGTTTATTTATTTATTTTTTATTTTACTTTTATATTTTTCTTTTTTTTTTGTTTCCTGTTTAAAAATTTATTGAATGGGAATTAAATCTATCTTTAAAACAGAAAAAAGATCAATGCAAATGATTTATTACATTATCAATTAAAAATCAGTCATGCGACACTTAAATTCACGCAGCCTCACGCATATTTATTCGTGCTTACGAACCACTGGTTTTAAAACAATCGGAATTATTCTAGTCTCTTTATAGAGACAATTGAACCACAGCACTGGATATTAATTTGATTAATTTAATTTGTTGTAACAGTAATATACATTGCCCGTTTAAAGTCGGGATTTAGTTTGTTGGTTGATTTATTTTGGTTTACGTCCCATCAGCAATTATTTCCAGCTATTTGTGACTATTAATCTTAACGATTAATACATGTACCGGTATAATCAAGATTCATTTCTTCTATGTTTTATATGCTTCTCTCAATTTATTGCTAAATCCACTTTATATTGCCAAAATCTGAACAAATGGTGGTGTCACATCCCTTTTTTAAAATTTTATCACGAATACATTAAAAAAATATTTTCACATACAATTTTTGAATGTATTGAATGGTAAATTTAAAAAGAAAAAAGAAGAAAAGGTATATGACAATTGCAATTAATAGAGTTTTTACTGTTTTGTTCCTTTTATGTGCTAACGATGATAGATGTTTACATTTTCCAGTGCTACATCGGTATTGTTACAAACCTGGACACTCCAAGGCTTCAACAATTTGCTTTAAACGTTGGCTCCAGTTTCACAATCCTTTCCTAGCTAAGATTTTCCTTAACTTAAATCAGGCAAAACCGACAAGATTCATAGTGGCAAAAAAACCAAAAAAAAACAACAGACCACCATTTACGAACAATGGCAGACAAGTCAACAGAAAAAGAAACAGAGTTATGACCGTAAATGCGCCTTCTGGTGAGGAGAGCATTAAGGTAAGGTAGGTAAATCAGGCAACTTTGGACAATATCTTAAATTACGAATCAACAAAATTCCAATATGAATGTCATAAGCTTAATCTTCAATAAAAAACTTTAAATTTATGAATATCCTAAATTCACCAAATTTAAGGAAAATCTGATGTGAAACTTGGGTCTGGTGTTCTGTGAATTTTAGACTTACAATATGTGACAAATCCTGAAATCATATGTGTAGACAAAAGCCGATTATTGACGCTCAAAGACATCATTCTAAGAAACAGTTTTTATAGGCTAATCTCTGTTTATACCAATTTAACGTTGCGTTTCTTAACTTGGTATCCGTCTTTCTAGTCCCAATTTATATATATATATATACATGTATAATTTATTTAAATTCGTGTATATACATTTGCACCTATCCATTTTTGAGCTCAAAACATTCCGGATTGAATTAAAAACTGAATGATATTTATTTATTTATTTATTTATTTATTTATTTATTTATTTATTTATTTATTATTTCTAATATCAAAATAATGAATTTAAAACACGGTTAGTATATAATTGTCACTCGTATTGTAATTTTAGATGCTTTGTTCGATACTAACCTATTGTTGATGTTTGTCTCTTTTCCAGGTCACGCCATTCCGAGTTCAAACGAAATGGGTGATGTTTTATTACAATGTATAAAAAATCCTTCTTTTTTTAAATTTTCAGAACAGGTGTACGTTTATATAATGCATTCAAGCAGCATTCCATATGCCGATTTTAAATGCACTATTTGATTTTAAGTTCAAATAGACCGTGGTAAATAGTGAGTCGGATAGGCTATAACGAATCATTACCGCTTGAAGTTAATGAGAGCGAAAAGTTTTTAGAAAAAGAAAATTTTTTTAAAATATATTTTTCTTTAAAATTACTGAACCAGTAACGAAGAATGCAATTTTAAAGACGTCCTTAATCTATTACTGTGATTGTAAATATTAAATGATTGGCTTCATAATAAAGGACTTGGTGTTTGGTATGTATCCTTTTTATTAAATTATTTAAAAAATGACATGGCGAAATTACAAAATACCGACAGATGTGGTAACCAATAAAGGTGTGGATGTTGGTGGGTGTTGTTGGTGCTAGAACGTGTTGATAAACAAGAAGTGATGGCTAGTCTTTTTCATTTTATTTCATTTATTATAACCAAAAGCCTACACTTATAGGTATATACAATACACTTTATATTTACATGTATGACGGCAAATCATTATTATATAAGAGAAAAAAAAGAAAGAAATAAACAGGTACAGGTTCAGTCGTGGTTGTAAATTGGAAATGTACAGCTGAAAAACATGCACTTGGTAAAAATGTCAAAATAACAAAGACCACACTCGAAAAAACAGGCCAACAAAACAACACAAAACAAGAACGAAATAACAACAACTATCACACACAGTACAATACAAGATAAAAATAACACGCGACAACACAAGAACGAAATAACAACTATCACACACGGTACAATACAACATAAAAATAACACGACACAATGCAAGAACAAATAAACACGGCACAACACGCGATCGAAATAACGCGACGCAATACACAAACGAAATGACAACAACGACGTACCACACAGAGCACGAACGCAATAGCAACAACGACGTACCACACAGAACAAAAACGGAATAGCAACAACGACGTACCACACAGAACAAAAACGGAATAGCAACAACGACGTACCACACAGAACAAAAACGAAATATTAACAACAACGTATCACACAGAGCACGAACGAAATAGCAACAACGACGTACCACACAGAACAAAAACGAAATAGCAACAAGGACGTAACACACAGAACAAAAACGGAATAGCAACAACGACGTAACACACAGAACAAAAACGGAATAGCAACAACGACGTACCACACAGAACACGAACGGAAAAGCAACAACGACGTGCCACACAGAAACGACCTCACGCGAATGTAATAGCACTATACAACACATGGAGGAAATAGTAGCAACGACGTACCATACACAGAGCATGAACGAAATAATCACGACACCACACACGAGTGAGATTCGGCAAAGGCCACGCACGACAAAACACATACGAAACGACACACAAACGAAATTTAGCTGAAAAGACAACCCCCAAAAAACGAAATAGCACCAAAGACCACACACAACACATTACACGAACGGAAACACGTAACAAAAGATAACTGTAGAGGTGTGGGTAGCTCAGTTGGTAGAACCCTCGCCTATTGTGCTGGAGGTGTTGTGTTCGATCCCTGGACCTACTCTATATTCTTTCTCCTTTCTGTTTCATACCAAAATAAGCATTTATTTATACAAATATCTATAAATCTTTTTATTTTGAACAGTCACTGGACATAATACCAAAATGATATTCGAATAGTAAAAAGTTTTATCTATTTGCATGCTTATATCACCAATTTGATTTTGAATATTTATAATACGCAACTCAAAACCTTAAAAGTAATTCTGAATCATATTGAATGTTTAAATTTATTTATTAAATGTCCTTACAAAATTACTGATGATATGTGTATCCATACGTGTATCAAATGCATCTATTTATGAAAACAATCTTTATAAATGCATCTAACTTTTGCAAATTTAAACATTCAAAACCATGAATAGTTTGATATCATCAATATTCATAAAACACGTAACTTAAAACTTTAAAAGTAACATTAAGACATTGAGACAGAATTTTACAAATCCTATTTGTTTATTAATGCTTATATAATATTACTATTGATATCCATCATGTGAACTCAATCATACATTTATATTTTTGTATTCACTTTTTCCCATTCAAGAAAACGGCTCTTGCAGTGGTAAAAACGAGAGAGAGAGAGAGAGAGAGAGAGAGAGAGAGAGAGAGAGAGAGAGAGAGTGTGTGTGTGTGTGTGTGTGTGTGTGTGTGTGTGTGTGTGTTAAAGAAAGCAGTGGATCAGAGTTGTCTTACGATGCACATAAAAAAAAAGACTATGTGAAGTAATCCAACGGATAGCGGTTTTTTACTGCAAGGGAGACAACTCTTAATGCACTCAGCTTACATTGTTTAAGCCTGTGTGTTCTATTGTAACCAGGATTACTGCATTTTAATGTGACCCCTATATCTAAGATTCGAGTGATTTAAGTAAAAATAATTTTTTTCAAATAATGAGTCAGCTTAGAGAATCTATACTTATTAACTTATACTTTTTTTTAAATGAATGAGCGAAATACACTCTCGTGAACTCGGACTATTTCAAATTTTGTTAATTATTTAAAATTTACATTTTAAGATTTATAGTAATTTTTGTACAGCCCGCATTCTGTTGGCACCCGTATAACTTTATTAAATTTGATCCATTAAAAGTTGGAATAAAACCCCATAAAGGGCTGAAATTAAGACTCCGTGATATATTGCAATGGACTAATGATTAATTTCATTTAGTATTGTTTTGTAAGAAATGTCAAGAAAATTAAATTTATTTTATATTTTCAACTCTTTATATGAATATTGAAGGCCAAACAATCAGATTGGGGTAAACCGTCGTACAAAAATACCTTCATCTCTCACGAAATTAACCCAAACACATCAATTCATATGCACATTTTTATTTTGATTTTCCTTCTATTCAGACATGGGAAATCAAAATACAAAATATCTCAAAGAACGGCGGAATGTGTTAAGACACCTTGTCACGAAATTTCACACTTTTTGTGTAAAACTAAACTGAACAAAATATTGCATTTCATTAATCAATGGGAAAGGTGACAAATTGTTAAGCCCAAACGCCCACTGATGGGTGTGAGACCAGGTTTTCCGGAAGGCTTCTTTGCCAACGACCCCCACATGTGTAAAAGCAAGCTATGACATCAAAGCAATATCAGGGCACTAAATGTAACTTTGATAAACAACGCAAAATACATGTTTTTGGTAAAGAAAATTAAAAAAAAGTTATCTACGTGTATTCTAAACCATTATTATTATTATATTATTTTATTATTATTATTATTATTATTATTATTATTATTATTATTATTATGCCGTTATGTTACTCATATAATACATTTCAAAAATGGTATATGTGTCATATTTTTTAATATATTTTATGATTAGATTTTTTTTAAAATGGTACATGACAGAATCATTATTATTATTATTATTAATATTATTATTATTATCGCTTTTAGAGAATCGCGTTACAGAAAAACTAGTTTGTGTACCTGGTTGCGTATACAAAATCTATTCACTTTCATGAACTAATATATGTTTTATGTTAAAAAAATATTTCACCAAAAAATAAAAAATCGTCATGCATTGTATTTTATATATATAGAAGAAGGACGATATGAATAAATAAAAAAAACATTTCCCCTGTAAAAATAATTGGAGCGAAACTGTTACTCAACGGGATAAAGGTTCGTGTCTTAGAAAGCATTATAAAGTGATCATTGTTGTCAATAAAATTTCTTGTTCCTCCAAAGTCATTTCATATTTCTGTCCAAAATTGACGGGTCCATCATTTATCATGGAGATTTTATACAAACTTAATTACGTCTACCAAAAAATGACCATTCATTCTTTAAGTGCTTTCCCATAAATCATGAGAAAACAAAAATTCCATCATTTTTATTGCGATATATGTCAATTAAACATTGACTGACCATTAAAACAAACGGTCACTCAAAGGTAAACTGATAATTTATTTTTAGACAATCTACTTATTTAATATATATGAGTAGGTGTTGGTCACTTCACCTGACAAAACTTATGTAGATGTATTATAGTTTTCATGATTCATGCTTTAGAATAAAAAACATTTAATAAAAAAGCACCTGCAGTAATTATAATTAGAATATCTGGACACGTTGTCAAGAATAAATAAGCGAAGATAAATCCGATGTAATCTACTACTTTTTTCCAGTTTTCACCCCCAGAAACTATTATTTTGCACCATTTTGAATTTTCACACTAAAATAACTACAGTATATATATTTTTTATCTGTTGCTCCTATGATAAAATGGTTTTCACTTTAATTTAACAGTTTTGAAACTCTGACAAACTGCAATCTCTGGAATACCTTTTATTATACGTCACGTCCAAAGACCAAAGAAAGCAACAATGGCGCCCAAACCATTTTAACTTTATGTTACATCGTAGAAGGACATTTTGAAATTGCATAATTGTACCACCACCACCAGCATCCTCTTTGAGCTAGTATTTGCATTTTTTTTTACTTAATCAAAAGCCAACATACTAATCAATGTCCAAATCAAAATCCACTTTGAAACTGAAAAATTAGGCCAAAATTATTTGAGTCGGTACCTGATGGTTTAGAAGGCAAATTTACAAACCTAAAAACCATGCAAACGATTCACCAAAACGATATTAGCATTATTCATGAAAACCCAGCTGATAAGAATTAAATAGCAGCATAGTCGCAGACAACAATTAAAAAAAACTAGTTTTATTTTTCTCATAAATTGTAAATTTTGTCAGACATTTCAATCATCATCGACTTTAGACACAATATAAAAACCAAAAAAATGGATATTCAGTTACAACCAGACAGTATATAAAATATATAAAACCACATAGGATTAGAAATTGCAAGAAAATTGAATCTTTTAATTTATATTCATGCGGCTTTTTATGAGAGCCATGACAATAGGGAATTCATGGAATTTCCTCTAATAATAGTTATAAAACCAAAATTACAATGCAAAAGTAAAAGAATTAAAATTTTTGCGAACTTTAAGCTCTTTTATTACCTAGTAATATGACTCCATTAATCGTGTGGTTATGAAGCTATGCAGAAAAAAGTACTTTTTGTTCCAAAAAAGGGAGAAATAGTCAACTATCTGTTCAACTATTTAGGAAAAAGATTCTTTTAGGCCATAGACGCTTGGAATAACGGTTTTAAAAGAAAATATCAGTGTCATATTATAAATATTTGAATTTGAATTTTCTGAATGAAATATATAAAAAAATGTTTAAAATTTTAAAATTTATGCCACCACCTCTATTTTCTTTCAAACGTTTACGTGTCTAGGTCTAGACTACTCTGCATGACAACTTGATAAACATTTTGAATAAACCGTTAACGTTAATACAGTCAGACCTGTCCATAAAGGCCACCCAAAGGAACCAGTAAAAGTGGCCTTTTATAGGAAGGTGGTCTTTATATACAGGTTCAAATAATATGATTAAAGAACAATTGGGATACAATGCTACTGGTTTTTATAAGCAGATGATCTTTATATAGAGGTGGCCTTTAAAGCAGGTTGGGCTGTAATTCTTATTTTCGGTACATGTATTTAATATTTCTTTTACTTTTTAGGATCTATCTGCCTCTGTTTTGTGGAACCGTCATTGAATACCCTGCCGGTTGTGTAAGAAAAGAAAGCATTGAGACCCTAAATTGTTACAGTGGCTGTAACCATCAGCAGGGCCTATCTTGTAACTTTCTTCACTATGATTACCCCGCTCAATTTTCATCTGACGCGAATTATGATAATATTACATCGTAATAAAATTATCTGCTTCTTGAATTTAAAATCCCTCTAAATTTAAGATATCCATAATTGTTTTAAGTTTTGCCTTAGATTGATTTGGTAAAGATAATTTCTATAACACATTGTGAAAGTATAGGAAATTGTGAAAAAGATATTATACAGTGAATTAATGTAACGCATTGTGAAATAATTGATATTATACATTGTGAAAATAAATATAGCACATTGACTAACAAATACTATAGTACATTGTGAAAGTAATTGATATTAAGTATTGTGAAAAGAACAATGTGAAAGAATTGATAAAATACAGTGTTAAAGAATTGATATTACGCATTTTGAAAAGAATTGATATTGCGTATTTTGTTAAAATTAATGTGAAAGAAATAAAATAGCACATTGTGAAAAGAATTAATTACGTATTGTGAAAAAAAATGCAAAAGGAATTAATCTATCACGCTGTGAAAAGAATTAATATTACGCATTGTTAAAACAATTGATATTATGCAATGTGAACAGAACAACGTGTCAAGAATTAATATAGCACGTTGTGAAAAAATTTGATATTAAACATTGTGAAAAAACAATGTGAAAGAAATAAAATAGCAAATTGTAAAAAGACTTGATATTATGCATTGCGAAAATGGGCAATGTGAAAAGAATAAATATAGCACGTTGTGATTAATTAATATAGCAAATTGTAAAAATAATTGATATTACGCATCGGAAAAAAACAATGTGGAAGAAATATTATAGCACATTGTGAAAAGAATAAATATTACGCATTGTAAAAGAATTGTACGTAAAGTGAAAAAATGTGAAAAGAATTAATATAATATAATTATCATCATGTTGTGAAAAGAATTGATATTACGCATTGTGAAAGGAACAATGTGAAAGAAATAATATAGCACATTGTGAAAAGAATTAAATATCACGCATTTTGAAAAAATTATATACCATATTGTGAAACGAATTGATATTACGCGTTGTGAAAAGAACAATGTGCAAGAACAATGATAACAAACTGTGAAAAGAATTTAATATAACGCATTGTGAAAAGAGATCGATCAAAGTATAAAAAACAATATAAAGTTTTATGTTATTTTGAACATGCGCGTTTTTCAATGATATCTTTTGGCTAGGTTTTTAATTTCAGACAAATCTTATTATTTTTTGTGTTTTGTAGAAAATTGGTCTTTTTAAAAAGGGTTCTGATATAATAAGAAGTTTACGTCTCAAATTTCCAATTAATTTCATATTTTTATTTCTTGATTTGAAGAATAAATTGGTAACTATTTTGATCTTTCTGTCTTAGAAGTGTTTTTTATTAATCGAAAAATAAATATATTTGAAAACCGGACTCAGACGGATAGCAATTTAAATTTACAATATATATCCTTGATATATATGAATTAAGTCAATTTACCTGATTAAATTTCGACATTTGAGAAAAAAATATGTGGTCTTTTTCTTTGGTTTTCAATCTTCAAAAGTAAACGATTTATACGGCAGTCCTTTAATCTTCTGATTGAAAAAGAAACTGAAACTAATATAGAAAGAATCTAATACTTAGTGCTTGTTCTGTTTTATTGTTTTTTATTCAGTCGCGAAGATGACTACTTCTAAAAAAAATGACCAGATACGAATGTCAACAATTATTATGGACACAAACGCTATCAAGCAACACACTGAATTTAAACCTCGTCTCATAAAGTTGAGTTATCAGCGATTGAAAAAATAACAATGAGCACTGAATAATTGATAGAATGGGTTTTAACGTCCCAGTCAAGAATATTTCATTGATATCGAGACGTCACCAGCTATAGGTGAAGTAGCCTCTTACATACAAAGCGAACACTCTACCACTGAGCTACCACTGGTTACAATGAGGTTCTGTATCAAGTTGTCTATTTAATGTGCCGACTTTCGGACCCTAGCTCCTCTCCGCCAAGGTTCGAATCCCAGTAGATCCTAATGAGAGTAAGTTTATTGTTCTTAGTTCCCTTGCCGTTATCACAAGTAGGTCTTTCTTCTGACACTCAGGTTTCCTCCATAATCCCCGAACTGACCAAAGTACAATTATCTTGCCTGAGGTGTTCAACGCTATAACCTAAACCTATTCTACTCGTGTTATACAGTCTAACCTGCTTTAAATGTCGCCTCTATTCAAAGACCACCTGTTCATAAAGGCCAGTAGAATTGTATTCCAATTGTTCTTTTTTCATATTATTTGAACCTTTATATGAAGGCCATCTTCCTATTAAAAGCCACTTTTACTGGTTCCTCTGGGTGGCCTTTATAGACAGGTTTGACTGTACATCCATTAGACCTTATTTCTTCAAAATTCCACCTAAATCCAGAAAAGAAAGTGAGATTTCAAGAATTCACGTTTACATTACAGATATACATATTTTAAAGAAATGCTGATTTTGTTTTCGATTTTTTACACGGAGACAGACATTTTATTTCAAATATGGATTATATTCTATCATTGAAACCATCACATCTTATCATTCTGAAGTTTTATATTGCTAATTCCATCAACGGTCACAAAACCGTCGTGATCTTCCTCGTATCTCCCTCCATTAAAACAATCAATATAATTTTAATGATTTATCATGTCTAGATATCCTTTTAAATCATCCACTCCAAAAACAACCATTTAAACCATTTATCTTGATGAAAATAGAAAAAGATTACCAATGCCATTAATTCCAATGTTTAAAACAAAGCTTGGTTTCACACACTATACACATAATCTAGGAAAAAACGCTAAATTTTATTTTTAAATTGCATTTCGTATTTTCTGTTCGTCGACATATTAAATAATTTTGCTGTTATGGATCGTCGTATCAGATAATGGATAGTGACATGTCATTTTAAAAATTAGATTTTGACTTAATAAGGTAAAAACAAACGACTTTTAGATTGCCACAAATACGATTAGTACCCGCTCTTCATCATCATGATCTAAAATAAAATTAGGTATACTGATATATAGATTAACGAGATCACAGTGATGCTTACACAGTCGAACAATACTAAAGACTGACTCTTCAAGAAATATACATCACGCAATTTTGACATTGGCTTCTTTCTTCCAATTCTGACAGTGTAGGGGTTCAGTGGTAGAACGTCCACATCGAGAGCGGGATACCATGGGTTCGAACTTTGGTCTGGTCGGGATGATGTGACTTTAAACAAGATCAGAACCACTGCATTAAATAGGTTTGTTTTAGGGGTAAAATGATCATTTTGATTTGAGGGGTAAAATGACCAATTGGTTTAAAGGGAAGATTGCTAATGCCAGAGTCGGTCTGTTAGTGACAATGACGTTACGCTTTTTCCACAGAAAATCAAAAATTTATAATATTGAAAATGACGTTGTTTACACCGGAAGTTATGTCCTTGATAACGTTTTACGTTATGTGCGCAACAGTTTCCTCATTTGCCCGATTTTTCAACATGTTAAATCCCCGTAGTGCCAATATTTTACGACAATCGCGGATGCGCATGCATGTTTTCTGTTTCGACTAGGTACAAGCAAGTGAATATTATCAATTATTATTACTGTCACAAACAGACCGGCTCTGACAGTATTTTTGGTTCCAGGGGTCGTATTGGTTTGAGGTTTTGATTTGGGGATGATAGTTTTGGCTTTCAAGAGGTGATTAAACGATGGTTTTGATAATGTAAAATGGTAGTTTTATTTTAAGAATGTTACATGACACTTTCAGTTTGAATGTTAAGTGAATTTTTGGTTTTATGCAAATCACTCCCTTGAAAACACGCGTTTCTTTCTGAACAATCATTTGGTGATTTTTTGATCTACATACAATGACATATAAATCTAGTTGTTTTTTATCCCACTTTATGCTGTCGTAAAACATGAATATACAAACGAAATATTTCATATACAGAATTTTTACACAAAAAACTCCCTCATATTGATTTGCTCTGATTGGTTAGTTTTTAATACGCGTCATTGGTGACCTTAACTTTTAAAACATCACGCCAGAGCTTTATGTTTAAACACTCTCACAGTTTTACCAGATCTTAAATTTAATAAAGATATATGAAATATTGTAATATTATCCCCAGTTAAAATGCGTACTTATGTAACCCTTGATTACGAAAAAAGCGTGTCTTGTTGATATATTGCCTTTGAGTACGTTTGCACTGGATTTTATTATTGTGTATGGTATCTGGGGACAACATCATATAGAGTTTATACAAAATTATCAAACTTCCAAGAACTGGCAAGAGGCTATGGGGATTCATTTTAAACGTTACTTCATTTTTTGATATTTTTCAGTATTCAAAATTTATTGCTATGTTATGTGTTACTTTTGAATATTTATGAAATAAAGCAATTAAAAGTAGCACATGACAAATAATTACACCGCTTATTTTATAAAAAAAAATCAAAAGTAGCATATGAC
Source organism: Anadara kagoshimensis (assembly GCA_021292105.1). Lineage (NCBI taxonomy): Eukaryota > Metazoa > Mollusca > Bivalvia > Arcoida > Arcidae > Anadara > Anadara kagoshimensis. The sequence goes on along the minus strand of CM037860.1, from coordinate 13,563,348 downwards.
AGTTCTTTGGTTTGGAAGCATAAATATGCCGGAATATAGACTCGTTTAAGCTATGCATATCGTAACTGCATGGATTGTCAAAATGACACCAAAATTGCCTTTTGAGTTTTATTGTTACGTGTACTTGATTGCGTTGGTTACTACTAATTTTATTGTCTTTTCAATTATAAAATTGGTATAAACAGTTATTTCTTCTAATAAATCCCGCTGTTTTGTACACATATGGTGTATAGCATACACTTTGGTGTCCAATTGTTGCTTCATATCATCAACACATACAATTAAAGTTAGAATGGAGTTGATCCGTCTTGGACAAAAGCTTTACAATAACCATGTAAACTTCTGGATTGGCGTTGTTAAAAAGTATACAGATAAAAAAAAACTTAATATATATTCATGATTTAGTAATAATATTATAATAGCAAATCTTCCAAAAGCACGTTACAACAACAACAATATCAACAACAAAAAAAGGCCATTTTGACTATGGACGACCACTAGACGTAATGACAAATGATTTCACGACCTGTTGAATTGCTTCTATCAATGATATTAATAGTTTGCTTGTAGCAGCTTTGCAAACTTGATAATCCCCGTCCTTTCAATAATGTTTCGTTTTTCCTTTCGTTTTCAACGACTGTTGACGTCAGGTGTTAAGGGTACTAGAACGATAAAACTTTAGTTGAAAATGTGTATTGGAATCGAACATAGAAAACGTTTAAACCATCTGAGCCAACGAAAAGGAGTCGAGGGTCGGCTGTAGAGTTGCCGAGGTATGGGTAGCTGGTGACAGAAAAGCTGCCGAATGATCAATTGCAGCTGCTGTCGACAGATAGCTTACAGAGAGACCAAATGACCTGCTCATTCGGCAACAATTCGTTAGCTTAAACTTTCGACAGCCTCTTATTTGAAGCATTTTGAATATAAAGGTAGATAAATGTTGTTGCTGTTCTGATGTTGTTTAACGTCGCATCAGCAACTGTTCATCTATTTCCGACGAGATCAAGTTTATAATTAATCTCTAAGGATTAACCTAAGAACGTGTTCGTGTTTACGTAAGATGTGAGAGTAAGTTGCCCTCAGCTAATCTTCAAAGTGCAACAAGTTCACAGAGTCAGTCACCGCATACACGCACACCAGTCCCCAAGTTAAATTATACTGCGACCTGATGTACCAGTCAATCAATCCCATATCCTTTTCTTACCAAGCACCAAGCGAGGAAGCAGTATCTCAAACTTTTAAAATATTATGCCTGACCCCTCGGCTTTACCACTGAGCTGATATTTTAAGGTAAATAGATGAACAACCATGCTTTCAAGTAGAATATTTTTTTTTAATTCTACTGTTATGACTAATCTGTCAATTTTCAAATCTTCCACCTCAATTATGAGATTTGCTTAAATAACCTCTTTGTCAAAAAAGGGAGGTTTGAGTTTAGCTCGAGTGGTCATTACAATTTTACTCTTAACAACAAAACATGAAGCCAACTAATACAACATATAGTTAGTGTGTAGTTACTGGCTGTAAATTCTTTAGGGTTTTAATACCTATTAACATTGTTTACATCAAATTTGTCGATAAACATATTTCCATGGTAATTCAGTGGATTTAATTTATTCTGTGCAATTATCGACTAAATTCATTTGAGGATTGTACAAAGTGAACTGTGAAATATAATTCATTGATTTTATTTAGATAAATTACATGGAACACAATGGATGACAAGAGTTTAAAATCAAATAAGAGTTAATTGACCCAAATCTTAAATAACTGTTGTATCCCGGGATATCAATGTACAATACAGACCTGTCGAAAGTTTAACACTAACCTAACTGGTCAGTGCCGAATAGACAGCTCATTTCGGACCCTCGTTAGCTCGGCTGCTTTTCGACAGCTGTTATCTTTCTCTCTTCAGCTTCTAAGTGTCTATGCCACTTATCAGTCTAGCTTTGACCCCTTTATGCGTGACCCCGGTGTTAAACTTTCGTCAGGCCTGTATTATAATCTGAAGACTTAAATGAGAAGAGTTACATAGAGTCAGTTGAAATAATTCAATAAATAAAATCAGCTCTTGGCCAGATATAAAATTAAATCTATAACGTTTATATTCATATATATGTGTATACTTACATGATACAATCACTAATGCTCGAATCATGTACGGTGTAAACTTAAGATATTGGATACAAGTTTTGCTTTGAGGGATGTCAATATTTTTAAATGTTTTTATTGAATATTTATGTTTAAAAACAGTGTTTAAACCTAGACAGACCTTGAGAACGTATTCAAAACCCCAAATTGAATGACATGCTAGTCTGTTTCTTTAAGGCAAACACATGTCTGTAAGAGCCTGCATGTTGTATCCACAGGATTTGTATCAAGATTTACGTGAGAGTATCATGGCAATGAAATGTTGGACCATGGTCTTTTGTCGGACAATTCGTATCAAATTAGAATTCCCTGACATTTTAGCCTGGGTTTTGAAGGGATGAAACATGGCCTAAGCTTGACAATCAACCATACCATTACTAAAATTTAGAATATTTATATATTTGAATTTTTTTTTTTTTGGAGAAAATGGTGTTTTCAGAAGCTCTTGTATTTATGAAATTCTATTTTAGTGCCGTTTTCGAAAAATTGTACAAGTTAAAATTATAAGCTAAGTGTCATTGAAAAGTGTAGTAACTTCAGTAAAGACAGAAGACCATTAAAGAAAAACTAAAAAAAACCTTATCAAAGTTTATTTGAGTTTATTTTAATTTTATATTGAATTCTTGCAATGATTAACACCAACTGCTCCTTAAATTGCAGTACAATTTTTTATTGCAATAATTATGATAAATTAAAAGTGCAGATTTTTTGCACCTGGTGTGGTTTCAATTCATTACTTGATTTTGATAAATGATGGTCACGTGACCTCTCTTGGATACGGCAAAGATTGGTTAGTAATTGTATCTGTTCACCATTAATTAGTAATAATTGCAACCTCGACATGACTGGTCACGTGGCACAGATCTTGTGGTTTGTCATTTTGACTACGACATAAAAATATGCTTGATGCCACCACCCCTGATAAATTAGTAACTTTATCCGTTTTGCGGCGGGGGATGCGTTCTCATGTTAGTCTGTGTTATTATATAAACAGGAAGGCGATACGATGACCCGACAATGTCAATTTGTCAAGTCAGAAACAATACTGAGTTCTCGCTAAATAAAACAAGAGGTCCATGGGCCTTAACGCTCACCTGTGACCTTTGAACCCATGAGCTTCATTCAAATATCAAAATGATAATTCGGCCAATATTCTAATATACATCCCTATACAAAAAGTTTATAGTTTTTGAGATAAATAATCATCTCAGTACTTGTTTGTATCTGTGATCTTGACATTTGAACCCATGCTCTTCATTCATCTATCAAAATGACCACTGTGCCCGTACTAACAATATTCTAATATACATGCCTATACAAAAAGTTAATAGTTTTTAAGATAATTAACCATTTAGGTATTCATTCGCATCTGTGACCTTGACCTTTAAACCCATGAGCTTCATTCATATATCAAAATGATCATTAGGATAATACCTAAATAGTCTAATATACATGCCTATACAAAAAGTTCATAGTTTTTGAGATAAATAATCATTTCAGATCTTGTTCACATCTGTGACCTTGACCTTTGAACCCATAACCTTCATTCATATATCAAAATGGTTGTTAGGCTAATACCTACAATATTCTAATATACATGCATATCCAAAAAGTTAACAGTTTTCAAGATAAATAACCATTCAGGTATTCATTCACATCTGTGACCTTGACCTTTGAACCTATGACCTTCATTCATATATCAAAATGATCGTTAGGATAATACCTAAAATATTCTAATATACATGCATATCCAAAAAGTTAACAGTTTTCAAGATAAATAACCATTCAGGTATTCATTCACATCTGTGACCTTGACCTTTGAACCTATGACCTTCATTCATATATCAAAATGATCGTTAGGATAATACCTAAAATATTCTAATATACATGCATATCCAAAAAGTTAACAGTTTTCAAGATAAATAACCATTCAGGTATTCATTCACATCTGTGACCTTGACCTTTGAACCTATGACCTTCATTCATATATCAAAATGATCGTTAGGATAATACCTAAAATATTCTAATATACATGCCTATACAAAAAGTTAATAGTTTTCAAGATATATTGACAAATACATAATTTTTAGCAATTTCCCCACTCAGCACCTTACCATTTCCCCATTTTGAGCCCCATGGCTACCATTTGTGCAAATCTGAAACTAGATGACCTAAGGATGTTATATATGAAATAAATAAGGTATATGTCTTGTAGATTCAGAGGAGAAGATTTTTAAAGTTTTTCACTATTTCCCCCCTTATGGGGCCCCAAGGGGACATAACTCCTTCATTTGTGCAAATCTGAGAGGGCTTCACCCAGGCATGATGGTTACCAAGTTTCATTAAATTTGGCCCAGTGGTTTTGGAGGAGAAGATTAAAATGTAAAAAGTTTACGCACGACGGACGACGGACGACGGACGACGGACGACGCACGACGCACGACGGACGAAGATGGATAGCAATAGCTCATCTGAGCTTTCAGCTCAGGTGAGCTAAAAAGTTGTATCGAGATTAGGAAACTTTCACATATAATATTCTTTTTTTAATCTAAAACCAGTATACATGCACGCGTTTTCTTCGTGACAAAAAAGTCAGACAAAAACCCCAGCATACAGCTATTGTTACGTATTAAAATTAGAGAATGGTGGTATTAAAATTATTTTTTTAAAAACAAAAAAATAGCAAACTCACCTTTATTATAAGACCGGAAACACGAAAAAACATATTCAATTCCTGAAAGATAATCTCGAAATTAAAATTGGTCAACCGCGTACTCACGAAAAAAGAAAAAAAAGAAAACCGACCTGTTTCATGAAAAAGACGGCGGCAAATAGAAGACACAGAAACTATTTTATATCGCGTACTCAGGAAAGTTATTGTAAGAAGTCTATCGTAATTCACAATTTTATTGTATTGTGGTATAACTATATCGTACAGACCTGTCGAAAGTTGAACACTTACGCTCAACCCCATCGATAGCTGTTCTTATGCAATATCTCGACAGCTTTACGGCACTCGGCCACAGGTACCCGGGGAATGGATTTTAAGCATTTTATAAAAAAATATAGCGTATCACATTATCATATACCCTTTTATATATGTGATACGCTATATATTTTATAAAATGCTTAAAATCCATTCCCCGGGTACCTGTGCACTCGGCAGCCGAGCTTCGACTTTGACAGGCCTCGGTGTACAGAATGCAGCGGAGACAAGATCTTTCACAGATTGGAGTAAGGTAGACAACTCTTATAATTTTTTATTTCTTTTTGAAATCGCCTTACCTCAATATTATTATAAATCAAATAATAATAATAATAATAATATAGTTTATTTCAGTGTCATGTATAAAACTACTAAAACATTATTACATGGAAATAAAACACAATAAAATTTTATACCCGGCCAAAGGCCTATGAGACACTGAGATTTAAAAATATCTATAAATACAGTTTAAAATATTTATAAAACAGACAAACACAGCTCGACTAAACATGACATTAAGACAAACTGATGTCGAGATAATTCTATGTTGACCGAAATTATCTGGATGTCAGAAATAAGCCACCATTACACATGTTCTAAAAGTTCGTACAAGAATTGTAATTACATTGGCAAACAATGAGACAAAAATACATGTAAACCATTGCGTCGGCATTTTGGTTAGAATGATATTAATATCTTTGCCTCAGAACTTTTTCCTCAATAATTTAAGTCCTTCACATTTGAACACTACATCAACCAGTCCATTGATTCAGCTAACAAAACATTTCACGTGCAGACGAAGTGAAAAACGGCCGCAAATTAACATTCACACGCGGCGGTAAAATACATGCATTTACTGAATATAACTGATAATTTTTAATTCTATTTGTAGTATTAAACCCCCATTTTAATTTTTGACTTGTTGGAGTTTTTTTTTTTTTTTGGGGGGGGGGGGGGGCAAATGTAACTTGGTGAGAATTTAACAGTTTAAATCGTGATTGAATGTTAGGTACCCACCAAAACCCGCCGGAACATTAAAACTTTGTTAAATATCGTTACCCATGCATCAGTTATAATTACATGAACGGATAGAGCTTTTTATCGCGGTCATTTTATGTATAATTTGTCAAATAATTTAATTTTCTTTACACAAAAAACGTACCCATTTTAAAGATGGAAAAGGAAGTTGTGTTAATTTTCAAGACAAAACGGCTACCTTCTCTAAATCAGACTTTTTGATACATTAATTCCTTATACGCTCACAAATTCTGGTTAGAGGGAGGTAACTCGTAAGGACAATAATATCATCGTCGAGAGTAGCTCTAACTTCGCCATTGCTGTCGTGGAAGTGTAGAAGTACATGCAGCTGAAATATAACATCTAAGAGCTCTTTAACACCAATTGAATACATAAAATAGTCATTCAGGAACATATACAATGTATCTGATATTGCAGTTTATAAACGTATCAAAATCTATTTTTGAAATCTAAGATCGGGCAGAAATGGTTTATATATTTTATAGTTTCCCTATTCGGGGTCCCCCAACCAAGGTTTGTATAAAACTTGTCCTAAGGATACCAAATCTAAAATACATGTGTGTAACGTTCATATATTGCATATTTGTAGAGGCTCTCTACTGTCATCCCATTTTTGGCCATTGCAAATTCAACACTACTCCGATATTTAGCAATTGCACATTAGACATTCGGGTTTGTACATGACCGCTCTGCTCCATTTTGGTAAATGTAACGGAAATTTCCCTTTTGACGGATTTATTTAAATTAAAAGTACTTTTTGAACTTTTGTGTATGGAACTTGTACCAAAATCAAACACTTAACGATCAAAAGTACCTAAAAGGCAACCTTCCGCATTAAAATTGTACCGATCTGGACAAATAAATTTTATTGGTAAGCCTGCAAATAAGGAGAAATAACAGAAACAGTACCTATAAGTTGTGAGACTTAGCACTGTGAATTCAAAGAGAACATATGCAGCTACAAAATCAAAATTTGAAGACAACTTTTTAATTTTTGATATAATTTTATTTCATATTCTTATCAAATTTTAAATTCCACAAGAATTTCTTATCCCCAAAATCCTTAATATAAGGTTTATGTAAGTCTCCCAATATTGACCGGTTTCATCCACCATAAAATCCCCTGCTACAATTTGCAGACGGTCCTTGGTTTTTCATATATCCTAGTCAATTTTAAAAATTCCATAAGAATTTTTCATCTTGTAAAAGTTCACCAAGTTCTTTAACATAAGGTTTATATAAGTCTGTCAATATCTGGCGTGTTTCATCCAGCATGTCACCTCGTGTACCCTTAGGCTTGTTTTGTGTCGCATATTTGTGCTTTGTTTTAAGCATTCCCAACTTTGTCATTTCCTCATCGGATAGCTGACCTAAAGTTAATAAATAGATAAATAAGAATATGATTATATAAATGATAAGTTGACATCGATTCAACTATCTTCTAGTATTGACTGTTTAAAAACCCTGGAAACCGCAATTTTCAATTACTTCATGGAAATTTAAACCTACCGGATGCTTCAAACATTGAAATCTTAAAAACAAGTTGAAAACTTTATTACCCTATATAAGCGATTCACAAACTAGAACAATATTTTGTTAACTTACCATTTATGACTACCAGTGTGCACTTTCTTACTTAATTATTCATATATATATATGTACTATTGCTTGTATTCAACATTATATAGCTAACGAATGTACCTGGCTTTATCATAATATTTTCCTTTGTTTTGGCCATTCAGTTTTGAATTTCACAGTTACTAAGGAAACGGGTTAATATAAGCCATTCTGGCTTGTTCCTGGATCATTTTAATTGTTTATTGAATTATATGTTGTGTTTAAACTAAACCGCAATTTTGCCAATTTTCTGCACTTATGTCAAAAGACAAAGGGAAAAACTCCGGAATAATCTCTAGGTCTTTAAGGTCTTTTACATTTTTTTCCAAATAATATTTCTGTTTGAATAGAAATCAAAATACAGTATTACAAAGGAAAAATAAACATCTATCAAAAATTTAAGTATGAAAAATAACAAAGGGCGATAATCCTAAATCATGCACAAGAGAGTTATGGTTCTTGTAAATTGCGCTTCTCATCGTCGGCAAAGCAACAGCTACACGCTTTCTCTTCGGAGATTAAAAAAAACCATGCAAATGACAATAAAATTGGCCCAAGACGCTAAAATAACCATATTTATCAAACATCTTCTTGCATTATAGATACTTACGAACTTTAAGGAATTTGAATATTTTATTTAAATGTTGACCTATGGAACCTGAATAATCCTCAGTTCTGAGTATTAGAAACTGTTCCCTTGGAAACACGTTGAACCATTCTTTTAGAAATACTGAATAATATCCTAAATGAAGACGAACCTGTAGAATATAGATGGTATACTCAGTTTAATACAAGTGCTAGTCTTTTTCTTTAAATACATGTAATAAAAAAGAAAATAGAATTTGCCTTGATTTTACCAAATAAACAATGACTTTACATGTGAAATTGGTAATTGGTATTGGGGCAAAACATTCCTTGCTATCGGGGCCATTACTGTAAGCAAGTTATTTATTAGTGACATTTAGGTATTTACAAAATACATTATTTAACAAATATTTCAAGGGGCTCGGGGTCATATGACAGTTTATGGACTGGGCAATCAGCCCAAAAATGATATGTGGACCGAAACGAAGCTGAGACCTGTCAGTAATGTAAATATGACCGATGTTGTTCAAATTAAGTGCTTTCAGATAATTTGGGTCTCAATGTGTGTTTGTTTAGTGTTTGATTTTGGTTTTTTTAGGATGTTCTTGGGTATGCCCATTGCAACGTGCTTACAAAAGCCGGGTACAATTTGCATCCTGACAGGTTAGATGAACAGTTTCAACAATGTATATGCATTTCAATTTCAAATGCATTCAACGGATTTACATTTCAGGATGAGTTGAGTAATGGCTGCGTTTACGCTCAGTCAATATTCTTTCACATTTAGCGATACAGTCCACCATGGGATGGTGGAAGAAATCGAAGTGACAGAGAAAACCATATACCTTTGGCAAGTGAGCGATGTTTTGCAAGCGAACTGACAAACTTTCACACTCTAAGATCCGCTAGAGTGAACTTCGAACTAGGGCGATCAATGGCGCTGTGATCCGTGATGTATGCTTTATATCTTCGCGACAAAGATGGCTATATATAAACATATCTATCTAAAACATTAAGTAAATTAGTTACACAAAAGAAACACAGAGATACTTACATTCTTATTAAATTTTATGACCTCCGTTCTGTTGTATAAGCATTTCCTCAATGAGAACATTTTTTGGCAATTTTCAAGATGGAGTTTGGACGTTTCGACTGCCTTATGAAACGTTAACCGGTTAGATTTCTTAGATGGATTTATGAAGTAGTAGTCTGAATACAACCTGGATTTTAAAAAATATAAAAAATAATGTATCGAGTTTGTTTGAGTAGAAGTGACAGAAATAGAAATAAAATTGATTATTAGTGCTCCTAAATTGGTGGGATTTCAAAACGAAATGTACGAAATTGTAATATTTGTAATATGTGCAATCAAATGGTGAAAGCAGACGACATGAAGCCCAAGACTGATGGATTTTAGATACATTTAAACAAAATACTAAAAATCACTTTTTATACGCATGTATCTTTCATAATTTTGTTTTTGTTTATTTTCCATTACCTGAATAATGTATAATGAATTTAGAGCAAAAAGAGGACAGATCTACTTTGGTTAAGTCCCGTTTCTTGGGTAACTATGGCAACACGCCTTACCTATCAACTGGATTACGAAGTATAATTATAAACTTAGTTTTATTGTTTATATGTTTTATAAGATGTGGTGTAAGGTACTTTGGTTCTGTTAAATTTTGATTCTGTGGTATCTGTGTCCATCCAGTAAAATCCCACATATCCATCGGAGTTCCATCACCTGCAACGACAAAAACAGATGAAAGCATAAAAGTAGCCGAAACAACTGTGCATACAGAACAACCTCGTTATGATGCCCCTTAAAAAACTTTGCCATCTCAATTTAAATTCACAAAATCCATTTTCTATGTTTTTTCTTTACAAGTCTCTCCCTCGATTTAGCACCAAACAGTGCCAAAATGATTGTTCCTGGACAACTCGTGGCAATGAACTTAGGTTTTACTGTAATATATTTTAATGCATTTTACGGACTTGAAGAGTGAACCATTAGAGTAATGCTAACTTTCTAGAAAACAACATTACGAAAATACAATTTTTATTAGTTCATGTTTTATGTTACATTCTTGGAACAAATGTAATAAAACCTAACGCTAGAGAATGGAGTTCGCCAGTGTACAACGCGATACTGTATAACGTTTCTGTGGAATATTATTTCCATTGGAGATAGAATCACTTTCGTTCACGTTTCCCCGCGTAAAAATAACGTTACTCTCGGAAATTTCGACGTAAACGTATTCCAAAACGTTCCACACAAACGTGAAAGGGTATTGATCACGTGGCACGCTGCCAGTTCGTTTTGCTGAAGGTCTGAATTTTTCTTGATGTCTTTACAACACTCAAAAGTAACAAAGCATAAAATATATGCAAAATACTCTACGGCAATAGGTCCGATTTCTATATTTTTTATACATAGCAGATTGGGGCACAGTTGGTACTCATCTGTAAACCAAGTTCTCGGTGAGATATTTATCTATCATTTTACTTAATATGAGAATATTTTTTCTGTATGTTTCAGTAATGATCATGTGAAATGCAACCTGTCTCGGTATAGGCAAACAACACTGACCTGTCAGCTTGACCTTTTTGACTAATTTTTACCTACCAATACATTTATGTATAAGGAACTCAGGTGTTTATATCGTCTATATCATGGGAAATGCACATTGTTTATGTATATTAACTGCGAATCCTAACACTACTCACGTAGTTGGATGGATAATTCCAAATAGAAGGTCAAGCGGACAGGTCAATGTTGTTTGCCTATACTCAAGCCACGTTCATTGATTTAAGATTTCTAAGATTTTTCTACTTAAGAAATGACATTCTGATCTTCGCCCTTCATCGAATTTGGCACGCGCCACACTATCTTTCATTACCCCTTGAAATACCATGAGCAGAAATGTCATTTCTTATATTTACAATAAATATTTTGTACCTTGGCGCTATTTTTTCCATATCTGTGCGTGTGATATAGTTTTTAGCCATGCGAGATCGGCGTATCTCACATGACCACGCGACCCCCGTGTAGGACATGACGTAATATTGCGGGAAAATTGATACACATCAAGGGGCATGACCCCCATTGTCTTTCATTGGGAATTGAAATACAATTGCTTCTGTATGTTTCATCGAAGACAGGTACAGTCATATTGTAAATATAAGTATATAACGTAGATCTATATATGGTTCTATTTATATTTATTGTTACAGTTATAAAATTTATAAAATATACATGAAAGAGTTTCTTTCTGATACATTCTACTTTTTATCCACCTTAAAGAATGATGTCCAGAATCCAGCGGAGGCATTACTTGGTTTACAATTGTGTTAGTAGCATAATGGTATTCTAAACAGCGAGTGGTTTTGTTAAATATTGCTTAACATCGCATCAGCAATTTTTCAACTATTCGCGACGAAAACTATTTTATTAATCCCTATGGATAATCTATGAACAAGTTCCTGAACGCATGTGAAGTGTGAGTGTGTTGTATGGTCTGCCTTGTACTAGCTCACAGAGTCAGTACGCCGCAGACAAGCGTACCATTTTCCAGTCACATTATACCGATACCAGCAGAACCAGTGAAGGTCAACGACCATATGATCTGAGCGGGGCTCGAACTCACAGCGGCGAGAGACCCTGGATTTGTAGACTGATGTCTTATCCATTAGGCCACTGAACATCTACCACGTTTTATATTTACCTGTAATTAAGGTATGGGATCCATTAGAGCCATTACTTGGTTTACTTATTTCATTAGTAGCTGAATTAAAATACCGGACATAGTCATCCAAATACAGTTTGTTTGTGTTTTCGGATAGGGTGTGACCTGAAAAAAATTAATAAAAATTAATAATTATTTATCTATTTTAGACAAAATATTTTTTTGTTTTTCCAATTTTCTTTGTTTTCATGGACACCTTGATCAAATAATTTACACGTCAATGACACCGAAATAGTATTTACTACATTATAAACTAACCGCAAACGGTAGCAGCAAAAACGAATTTACTATTATTGCTAAAACATGATTAGCTATTCATATCTGAAAATTATCACCGACTTGATGCACATATCCAATAAAATCGGAGATTGGAAATCATTTTGATTCAAGAGTGTAAATTTATATATTGTTATCAGGATAGGCCAAGTAAATGTTTGTGCATTTAGCTCTATTCTAGAATCGATGCCAAGACGTCTACATAGCCAGGGTAGGCAAAGTACATTTTGCCTTTTAGCCCTATGCTAGGTCAACTTACCGTATCCATGCCAGGACCACGACAGAGTCAGGACAAACCCATTACATTTTGTGTTTATTTGCTGTGTTCTAGAATATAGACAAACTTACCGCATCGATGCCAGGACAACCACATAGTCAGGGTAGGAAAAGTACATTTTGTGTTTTAGAACGATTCTAGGTAAACTGCCAGGACCACCACATAGCCAGGGCAGACCAAGTACATTTTGTGTTTTATATCAATTCTATTTATACTTACCGTTTCTATGTCAGGATCACCACATAGTCATGGTATACCAAGTACATTTTGTGTTTTAGATCGCTTCTAGGTATACTTACCGTATCCATACCAGAACCACCACATAGTCAGGGTAGACAAAGTACATTTTGTGTTTTAGATCTTTTCTATGTATACTTATGGTATCTATGCCAGGACCACCACATAGTTAGGGTAGACCATGTGTAACGGAACTAGCGTTTACGTTACACAAGTAAATTTTGAGTTTTAGGTCTAGTTCTAGGTAAACTTACCGTATCGGAACCAGGACCACCACATAGTCAGGGTAGACCAACACACGTTAGGTCTAGTTCTAGGTATACTTACCGTATCGGAACCAGGACCACCACATAGTTTCTTTATTTAAAACACCATCATTCTGTAATATCTCGGGGTGTTTGACAATTCTATCGAATAAATCAGTTGTACCACATTTGTCCATTCCGATAATCTGGAAATACGGAATACAACGAAGATTCCCGGATACTTCCGATCTCCAACATGGGTTTTTATAATCTGATAAAAGTTTTGGTGGTGGCTGAAATGGAAATACAGAGATCGTTTATAAAGCGGACAAAGTATATAACGACCCGAATGGTGTATCAATGGTGTATCAACGGCATTCAAGAATTATTTCTCAGATATGTTCCTAGCTTCGGAAGATGAAAGTTATGACAAAGAACATAACACAGTTATTAAAGACAAATACAACGATATTAAACATACTAACAGGACACAAGTTCACTCGCACCAAGTGTCATATACCATTTTTTGAATGTATTTTATGATTAAATTCAAAAAAATGATATATGACAAAAGAAGTAACGTTTTTAAAGAAGTTAGTGATCTTATAGGTAGACTAAAATGCAAAAAGCCCCAGGTTGCGATCGAATTCAAAACGAGCATATAATGCATGCAGGGAATACCCTTATCTCGGCTTTTTAACGCGATTATGGAATTAGGCGCTATACCGAATATACGGAGACACTCGGAGCCTTATCGTACCTATATTTAATTTGACGATCTTTCTGGCTTTCCAAGTAAGAACGACAAGGCGTTCAAAAAGGCTTATCGTGTTTAACAACACTGTTCACTTTGCAAGAATCAGTATGTCACATGGTTGAAAGAGACAGTAAAGTTTTTTGTGCGTGTTTAGATTCAAGTAAGGCATTTGACATAGTGTGACATGAAGGACTTCAAGTTAAATTAGACAAACTTGGAATTACTGGGAAATTATGGTGTATTATTAACGATTTTTACACAGAAGTCTCAAGCGCTGTATTGTTAAAGGGGTTTCCAGTTACACAAGGCGTGAGACAAGGGGCGTCATGGCAACATTTTTGTATTTAGTATATATTGTGAACTAGAAAGGAACAGATATTGGTGTTAAGTGTGGAAATCCTGAATATGCGGACGACGTTGTGTGTTAAAGTCTATCACCCACTGGATTACAATCCATGTTAAATATTTGTTATTCATATGCGTGCAGATGGCGTTTCAAATTTAATTGTGACAAATCATGTGTACTGATATTCAGTCAACACCGCAGAAGAAAATCTACAAAATATGAAAACTGGAGAACTGGTAACAACATATTCCCGATTACTGACACTCATAAACATTTAGATATTTTACAGTCCGATTCATTGAAGTCTGCAAATAGAACATACGACGCATGTACTAAAAGAAAGAAATCGTTTTTCGTCATTTTTATTACTGATGACATTTATCCACTTACTGCAACAGGTAATTGTCATGTGCTACTTTTGAATGTATAATTTCATAAAAATTCAAAAGTAGCACATGACAGATTTATATAAAAGATAGTCATTCCAAGTACTTTATACGGCGCTGAACTGTGGAATAACCTCACAATAAAGGAACAGGCCCCAGTTTCACAATCATTCATTCCTTAGCTAAGATTTTCCTTAACTAAAATTTGGCAAAATTTCATTTCTTTACAATTTTGTTTGTTTTTTAAGATATTCAAAAATTTAAGATGTCATTTTTAAGATCACTTTTAGATTTAAACATTTGCATTTAGTAAATAGATAACCAAATTTTGCTAAATTTAAGTTAAGGGAAATCTTAGCTAAGGAATGATTGTGAAACCGGGGCCTGGATTATTTTGACCGTTTTCAAAAGTTTATTATCAAATAAATTCAAGGACTTCCGATACCGACCAGAACAGACATCGCAGAGATCATGCAAGGTTTATGTGCAATTACAAAAGAAACTAGCACTCTTTAATAGATTGTGTTATCTTAAAGACGATATTACAGTTAAAAAACTCTTTAATAACAGAATCAAAGATCTTACCGCAAGAACAACAAAAGACTTTAGGCTTCATACCAAATATCAAACGTATATTGGAAAAGTACTCTCTACATCATCACAATACTGGTTTTTACTTATCTTCGTCGGCCTGCCGGAAACAACTGATTGAGTGCATAATTGATTCACAGGAAATGTTTTGAATTTTGAATGCGTAAAGTCAATAGTGACTTTGACCGCATCCTAACATAACGGTTTCAGAAATTTGGACATTCCCTGAAAACTCGAAAGAACCGCGACTTTCCAGATATATACATGTAGCCAAGTTACTATTATCTCTTATACCTCATTAGACCGAATCGCTATCATGCAAACTAACAAGACCTCTTGCCTCACGCCTTGTACTCGTGTTCAGTCACAGAAACACTCAGAGATATTATGTTCACTGTATAACAGACAGAACTAAATCAGTGTGTCATATACCATTTTTTGAATGTATTTTATAGGGGTATTGTAATATTCCATTTTTAATGTATTTTATGATTAAATTTAAAAAATGGTATATGACAATACCGCTATAAAATACATTCAGAAAATGGTATATGACAAGCGTGGTGAGGAGACATTTACGTTGCTTACTTGAAAAGCCAGTTCCTACAGTATTAGATAATGTGCAAAGAAAACATTTTCTATATGCTTTAATTTTACCAAAGCAGTTGTAAGTGTATATAGATGTTGATATGTTCTACAGACTATAATTATACTTTATATTATAGCTTAACAAACCTAGAACTTTAAATGTGAATCATGTGTATATAAGTTTATTTTAAATAATATCATAATTATGTAATTGTTTGTATAATAATAATAATAATAATAATTTATAATCTTCGCAATAAGGAAATAAAGATTGAATGAATGTCAAACTTTATATCCTATATCATTTGTCGCCGGATAGTGTTGAGAGAGAGAGAGAGAGAGACTTACTAAACATAAGATATCTTCTATAATTTGCCATTTCTTTGTGTCATACTGCCTGTTTCTTGGACATAACGGGTTTTCTGTTGTAGGTGGCACTATGGCGGGGGTGATTGTGGTGGCGTCGGTGTAATGGTCTGACAATCGTTTTGCGGTTTGGTTTTCTATTTGCTTTGTTGAATGTCTTCCACTGCTGTTTCTCGTTAACTGATGATACACTATAAACACTATTGCCAGTACAATTGCCAAGCTGATGATGCCTTTAAAACCACCGGTTCTAAGCCAAAGTGCCATACTTCTTTTATTTTTCCATTAATAAAGCAGAAGCTACAATACATATTATAGATCCTAAATCACAAAGAATATGGACATCGTTGAATTTGCTTAAATCTCTCAAAGGGATCAAATAGATTCAGTATAAAATTTTTAAAACACACACACACACACACACACACACACACACACAACACACACACATATATATATATTTCAGGTACATTCCTACCCTTATATTTAATAATACAGTCAAACAACAGTCTGTAAAGTCCGTGTGTTTTGAATCCCTTATGTGATCTTTATTATATACAGGTTTTACTGTATAAAACTGTCATTCCTGTACGACTGGATATGTTACTTATTTATATGAATACATAATGTAATTGAATTGAAGAATATTCTCACTTCAGATATAGGCAAGAGTGAGTTGGACCGACAATCGAGCAAGCAATCTCCCACTTCAGATACAGTCAAAGAGCGCGATTAGGCAGAGAATCGAACCTGCAATTTCTCACTTCATATACAGTCTAGTGTGAGGTTAGGACAAATTTCGAGCTTGCAACCTCCGTCTTCAGAAAGGTCAAGGGCGGGCCCCGGGCTGGGTCAATAATCGAGCCAGCAACCTCTCACTTCAGATAAAGTCAACTTGAGTGAGGTCGGGCAGAGAATCGAGCCAGTCGGACCTCTGACCAGATAGTCAAGAGTAAGGTCGGGCAGAGAATCGAGCCAGCAACCTCTCACTTAAGATAAAGCCAAGAGTGCTATCGGGTCGAGAATCGAGCCAGCAACCTCTCACTTCAGATAAAGTCAAGAGTGAGGTCGGGCAGAGAATCGAGCCAGCAACCTCTCACTTCAGATAACGTCAAGAGTGAGGTCGGGCAGAGAATCGAGCCAGCAACCTCTCACTTCAGACACAGTCAAGAGTGAGGTCGGGCAGAGAATCGAGCCAGCAACCTCTCACTTCAGATAACGTCAAGAGTGAGGTCGGGCAGAGAATTGAGGCAGCAACCTCTCACTTCAGACACAGTCAAGAGTGAGGTCGGGCAGAGAATCGAGCCTGCAACCTCCGTCTTCAGATAAGGCCAAGAGCAGGACCCAGGCTGGGCCGATAATCAAGCCAGCAACTTCTCACTTCGGGTAAATTCAAGAGTTATGTCGGGCCGAAAATCGAGCCAGCAACCTCTCACTTAAGATAAAGTCAAGAGTGAGGTCGGGTCGAGAATCGAGCCAGTCGGACCTCTGACCAGATACAGTCAAGAGTGAATTGGACCGATAATCGAGGTCAGCAACCCCTCACTTCAGAAATATTAAAGAGTGAGATCGGGCCGAAAATCGAGCCAGTGAGCTATAAATTCAGATCCAACAAAATATGTTCAGTTTACTTACAAGTTACCATGGTTGTATAATGGTATGTACAACAATTCATGTATATATATACGTGGGACATGCATTATGAATTCCTATCTATTTAGATGGATATAGATCTGTTGATATACTTCCACATTCATCAGTTTAGCAAAGGTACCATTAGCCAAACCATACTTAGAATATAAATATAGCTTTTCAGTGAAATAAAGAAAATTTATGAAATTAAAAGTTTGTTTGTATATACAAAAAAAGAAAATACATACCTTTCTCGGAGTTGTAAGCTGTTATGATAGACAATAAAGACGGATTGTGTCGTAAGGACATACGCCTCGGGCATTTCCCTGTACATACTGGAACTGTAGTACTATTGTACATAATCTCCCTTTGGTCCTGACAGGAACAAGTCGCGGCTTTATAAAATCAAAATCATATTGCATATTTACAATAAGTAGTTTAAACCTCTCCTGGTGCTGGATATTTCCTCGAGGATATCACAAACTCAGTAGGCAATAGTTGTGTGTTATCGTCAGAAAAATTAGTTACTTAATATCTGAAATTCCTTAAGAAATAAGGTATACTCCCTCATGCAAAGTATTTCCTTAGCTAAATTTGGTTGAAAATACATGTATTTGGTCCTTTGGCTATGTTTTCAACATCTTGAGAAAAATTTTGCCATTCCACAATTTTGGTCAAAGCACTATTCCGAAACGGCTGTTAGCTGCTCTAAAACTAAAACTTATATAATATGTAATTACAATGAGAACATACTAGTAAAATATTATAACAATTCAGTTTAATTTGCTTAAAGACTGGCCTCTCAAAAATGATTTTAATCAAATCAAATTCAATTTTAATTGCACATTTATCACACATAGAACATATAAATTATTGCGATACAATTATATTTTCACTTGCATTTTTATATTTGACCTGGAGGACAGATTCTCAAAAATAATTTTGAACAAATCAAATTTAATTTTTTCTCTCATAATTGCAGATTTACAACATAAAGAACATACATGAATTATTACAATACATTTTATTTTCATTTACATTTTTATATTTAACCCGAGTGACTGACCATCTCAAAAGTGATTTTAATATAAAACTAGACAAACTGTGAGCCACAAGCTCACAAAAATACCCCCCGCTCCCCCCACATAAAAAAATCCATCGGATCAAATTTTATGAATATGAGGTGCACATCTACATTGTATCACAAAGATTGTGTGAAAGTTTCATGAAAATCTATTGAAGGGTTCAGGAGGAGTTGCGGATAAGAGATAGGTACCCCAAGGTGTAACGGAAGGACGGACGGACACCCCTATCAATATACCCCCACTTTTTAAGCGGGGGGTATAAAAATATCATCATGATTATTTACCATTTGCAGTTTCTTTTTGGTAAAATTAAACTATATTGCAAGATTTGTATTCTATATTCACAAATTTAATATTCATTTTTTTCAAAAGGGAACTTGTCTAAATTTTGAAATAATCTATATTTGGACACGGGGCTTGAGCCCATGGCCTCTTATATCATTTGGAGCGAGCACTCTACCGACTGAAGCCGGGAGATAATAAATTACGTGATACGATAAATCAGAAAATTACCAAAACAGGTCAAATGTGGTTTTATTGAAAATGGACTCGCATTCTTTGCTGTCTTGGCCAAACCTGTAGGTTCCCATTTATATTCTCGTTATTTTTAATCATTGTAACCAAGAATGTATATTCTTCAACATTTTCTTTTTTTTTTTTCTTTTTCGAAGTTTTTTTTAATATATGTTTGTACTTTATCAGGTCTTTAAGTCTCCCACCAAAGGGGCTTACTGGTATTGTTTTCGTTTGTTAATACTTCAGTATTGCCATGAGCTGAATTGAAGCTTTATTAAAATAATGCATTAAAATCAGCACATGACAGTAACAAGTTGTTGCTTAAAAATTTTATCAAAACATTCAGTTTTCCGATTCCTATATTTGTTTGTTTTTAATGTAAAACCCCTCGGTGGCCTTCAAACTGAGTTAAATGTTTTTGAGATCAACAAAACATACATAGATAAAAAATTTCTTCAAGTTCGTGGATTTACATTTTGTATCATTCATTTGGTAGGGTTTTGAGAATACGTTATCTTTTGTTCTAAGGTTGACGATGAAAACCAAATTTAGAATTTAATAACTTGCTTTAGACATATTTTAATAATTCTTTTGTTCAAGATACTATTATATGATTTGGAAAAGAAACTCCTCTGTGTTGTTGTCACCAGACTTGTGAGATGTAGTGCAGTGCAGTTTCGGACATGTCTCATGAACAGATGAAATGAAGGAAAAGGATTTTCAGATTCAGGGAATCATAAAAAAAAAACTGTCACAGTCAAAAGGAAGCAATTTGGAGGTGAGACGGGACAGCCTGGAATATTAAAGCCATTTTAGCCTGAAGTCTTTTGCACCTTCTTGTAAAGAGAAACTTACGGCGTTAAGGAAATTCATGATTTGCACCTTGGGAATAGAATTGACAAAGATTCTCAAAAGGAGTTTTCTGTATTTTAATTCTTGATGCATTATTTTCAACGCGAAAATGCCGGTTGTCTGGTGTCTTCTAAAACAAGTATCCCGCCAACGGAGAGATGTTTCAAACTAGAAACAATCGAGGTTTTTTTTTTTTTTTTTTTTTTTTTTTTTTTTTTTTTTGTCTGAAAAAAACCCACTCGAGGTACATTTCCTGTCAGATATTCCGTACATATAATAGTGTCACGATTCTGAAATAATAAAGATAACAGAGACTGTATAAAACCTTAGTCAGACCAATATTCGGAAATACGGAAACTGTGTAAGATCTATTCGATAAATATCAAACATCTGCAATATCCAGAAAGACTAGAATACTTGAAGTTACCATCATTACATTATATAGAAGAAGGAGATGGGACATGATAAAAGTATTTAAGATCGTAAATGGTATAAACAGGTTAGATAAGGATAATATTTTACCATCATGTGAGAATGCTAAAGAGACAAAGGGTAACATCAAGACGATAACGAAAAGACATTGTAAAAGAGACATCAGGAAATACAGTTTTTCACTTGGGGTTGTAACCGATTGGTATTCCGACTACGAGACGATATTGCAGTTTGTGCTACAACAATAAACAATTCTAAAAACAAACTAGATACATTTTGGAAAGAATTTAAATACACTACCCCGTAATTTAACATGCGCACAGGGAAGTGTAAATCATGACAAGAAGACCAGAAAGAGGCCTCTTTAACGGTAAAAGAGGTATAAAGGTAATAACGGTATGATAACTGGACCCATTGAATAGGAAAAGTATAATACACACTCGGTCCTACTACTGTTACAACAGAGAGTCGATCTAAGTAATATGAAGAACTTGATTGGACGAATGCGGACTTCATACTTAATTTTGATTTGGCGTACTCAACTCCGACTTTGTACAGGCATTGAATACCGTTGTACATAGTTTTGTGTGCAAAGAGAGGTAACTCTGGTAGTTCTCCTTATAATGACAGGTGCGCGCATGAGCAACAAGACAGGAAGTCACTAAGATTTTGACATGGCCGAAAGCAATGATTACTAAGGAAGCTCTCACACTTAAGTTGCTTAGAAGTTTCACCGTGTGTTGTTTTTAAGCGGAAGGTTTGAATTAATTAATTAGTTTAATGTTAAACACTTCAATTATTCTGTTATTTTATTATCTACAACTGGGTGATTCCCACAGTAATACCCGCAATACTGTGAATTTTGACATTTGTGTGTGCATAATTTTGCCTCGCATTTATTTTGACAATCGTAGAATCTGATTTATTCAATTTTTATTGGAAATCACGGAAATGGTAAATGTTGAAAATTGGAGTAAAACCAAACGTCTAAATGTTTATTCTGTAATTACAGTGATTTACTGATTTAGATTTACAGGAGGCCATTAGCCCATGGCTCTTAAAAATACAAATGTTACACTGGTTCCTAAATGTTACAAATGTCGCATCATTATCAATCGGATTCCATTACAGCCAGAACTAGTTTGGCTTCAACCCTGTTGTTTGAATACAGCAAAAACTTCCAAGATGTAGGTTCATAACGGTATGGGTGGTGGGGTATTTATTGCCATGTAATAATTACTACTAATATGATGTACCAACACCAGTGTTTGACACTTTATCAGTATGACACTTGACCTGAAAATATCAATGACTTGCAACATGGTCAAATGACTATATGATCGCATGTAGCTAACAAGATATCATTTATCTCTAATGGTTTCTCTTGACTAGTCTAGTCTTATCAGAAAGGCATACTTTCACACGGTTTATACTATTTTATAAAGTTGTCCGCAACCTTTTATCTATCTCATCTGCCAATACATATATCTTGATAGTAATTAGTATTAACTTGGAACATGTAAAAGCTACCCACTATGCTTAAAACACATATCGGGGCCTTGTTGGCTAAGCATGCACTTCCGGATCATATTAGATCACATCAACTTGATTTGAGTCCTGCTTGAGACAGATCCTGTGTGAGAAATTTCTTGTGCTAAATGTTGGTTTTTCTCTGTACGCCAGTTTGTTCCTCTATCGCCTCTAAGGCTGTCCTGATATAAGTGAAAGGATTATGACTGGAGCGTTACCGTGTAAAACACCATTTTTCTACTTCACTCCACTCCACTCTAACACATACTAATCATAAAAGACTTATATATAAACTCCACTTTTTCCTATACACAACTTTAACCCAATGGAATGTTTTTCTCATAACATACCTTGCCCATTTCTGGATATTTTCTGTGGTCAACTTCTCTTAGCAGTGGCATCTAGTGCATATCTGGAGAAGCAACAGTTCCTTTTTATAGGATTTCTGCTTCTTTGGCACAGTTTCCTTATTTATTAACATTTAACCCCACCATACCCACTATCATACCCCTTGGATTCCATTGGATGCAGAAAAAATTTCATGTTTCATTTTAAGGCTGATTATTTAATAGCATAACCATCACAACACATTGCAATCTCAATGCTATTGGTAATTCTTGTGATTATTATCAATATACAGTCGACTCTCGTTAATTCGAAATCGGTTGAATCGAAATTTCGCTTAAATCGAAGTGATACAAATGGTCCCGTCAGACCGCTATGTATTTCTATGTAAATTTGTACGTTTAATTCGAAATACCGAAATTCGAAATTTTGCTTAATTCGAAGTGAATTTTCAGTCCAAATTACGAAATATAACGAAAATTCCAACGTTTAAATCGAAATCAATTTTCAGTCCAATCTTATACGAAATATAATGAAAATCTAAAGTTTTAATCGAAATATACTTTCCTTGTTTATACTTTTGAAAGTTTATACAACAAGCGGCAAAAAAAAAATACACAAAAATATTCTATCTTAAACTTGAACAATACCTGAAATAATTACTCCATCTCTTATTTAGTAACAGAATGATGGCTTACTCGGAAGATTCATTTCCGACTAAAAATACCCATAAAAAGAAAGTCGGTATCTCGTGCTATTTTCTGTACTTTAGTAAAATGTCAGTCAGTAAGAGGAGAAATTTCATTGGTTTAAACTTAAAGAGTGGGCGGTCTTCTATTCCACAGAATACCCAAAGCTAATCGACACGCCGAAACTTCTTTGATCTATCAAGGCCAATTGTTTACACCATTCAGCTACTGTCTGGAAGGTGTTAATTACAGGTGTGTGACATGACAAACTGTGATTTTAAAAATCACCAAAGTCAGACGTTTAGGATTAGGGATGAAGAAATTACGATGATGCACAAAATTTAATGAATTTTGACAGGAGTTACTAGTATATCTATATGTAGATCGGTAGTAGGGAAAAGGTGTAAATTGTTAAAAAATCTTGATAAAACAATTCTTCAATTGAGAATCGCTAGAGCTGGGGAAACTTTAATGGAACCTTGTAAGTTACAGTGAAGTTTTTTCAAGACTTTTTTTTGCCTCGCCATAATCCGTGTTTAACGGAAAATCTCAATGGAATCTTGTAAGTTACGGTGCATTTTCCGAATTACTTATTTAGTGCTTACAGAACGTGGTCAAACTTTAGTTTGTTAAGCTTTACATTAACATAGAAAAATTCAAAATGATTTTTAATCGTAAGCGATACACCATAATATGTAACAGCATACACGTGACATCAATGGAGGAGTGATTTACTATTAGAGTTATCTCCCTTTAGCATCGTTCTGAAGTGTCCGTCGGCGATCAAAACGGTTAATTCAAAATTCGGATAAATCGAAATTTTTCATCCGATCCCTTCAGTTTCGAATTAACGAGAGTCGACTGTATCTTCATCCTAGAGTACTTAGGCACTTGATCTTTGGAAGCAAACCCTTGAAAAAATATACATTAGTATTATACATTACATAAATATTACATTTCTGACAGGGTGTTAGTACATATTATTATTATTATTATTATTACATAAATATTACATTTCTGGCAGGGTGACAGTACATATTGTCACCTCGAGGAAGAATTATTTGCCGAGGCTGACAATGCTTTTCGAGAGGTGACAATATGTACTGTCACGGGGGGACTCACCCTGCCAGAAAGGTAATATTTATTTTATTACACCGAATGTTTGTTTTATTTTACCAATATATGATGTGATCCTACATCTTTAGTAATGTCTGTACCAATTTTCATCATATTTATTGGCAGGTAATGCCTTGAATCCTCTGTCATTTGGACCATAACATATGGATCCACGGCCCGCTTAATGGTTCATTTAGTTGATGCAGAATCTTAAGACTGACTCGAATAAATTGGCAAGATACTCATTGTCAACCTCCACAAACATCATTTGTTGTTGTTGCAGACAACCTTAATCAATATCAATAAAAATAAGACGATTGCTTAGACACACAGAAAACATGTTTTGTTCAAAAGCGCTGAAGTGATCCACTGAAGGGAGGTGACTCAAACAAAAGTATAAATTTTATGTGACAGTAAAAATTGTTACATAGCTCTTATCCAATGAAATTGCTAGATTTTTACATAAGGTGTAATAATATATTATACCTCATTCATAAATTCTGATGTTTGATTGGATGAGTGCAATCACATGGTCAAGAAAGAAATATTATATTTTTCTCACCAATCAAGTTTACCTGTAATACATTGGCAACCCTTATTCGGAACACATCACAATGTAACAATTACCACGATCATCCCTCATTTCGATATAATTAACAATTTATTGCCTCTGTATGAGGGAGATATGAACATTTGCCCTCAGGAAATATGTCTTGTTGCGGGTGAACAAATGTTCATATCTCCCTCACTCAAAGGCAATAAATGTATATTGTCACATCAAAGAAGCATTGTTTGCCGACACGATAGCTGAGTCTGCCATTGCTTTTCAAAAGGTGACAATATACAATAATTGCCCTCTAGGTATGTGGACATCCAGAATTGTCACCCGACAGAAGGGTTGTCACCTGATGGCATCGCCTGAGGGTGAAAACCATTCTGAAGGGTGACAATTCTGGATGTCCACATACCTAGAGGGCAATTATTATTTTATTATACCGAAACAAAACTTACCATGTAAATTGACCCAAACAATATCTAAATTTTAAATTAAATTCAATGCTGCCAGTTTACACTTTCAACCATCCGGGGGGGGCTCATACTTTAGAGTCCGCAGAATGTAGGTTTTCTAGGTTTACCTCTGTTTCTATCAAATACATTTCCAGTATTTCACTGAAGCTTGTTTTCTGCATTGTCATACATAATTAATAACAAGTCCGCTTCCGACGAACTACAAAAAAACGACTGGCTGCCATTGTTATTGTTTACCAACACAGTTCTGCTGTACGAGTTGTTTCCCTTGTACCAGGTTATCACCGGGTGATAATAGTATTATCACATGGATGTGAGAGGTTATCACATGGCTTTGAGAGGTTGTCACATGCTGACAGTGATTCTGTGGGAAATATGTCATTTATTACATGTCATGTGATTGGAAAACATCCAATGAAAAGTGTTTTAATATATGTGAGGTATCATAATATGTACTGTCACTTTGTCAGTAATGTAATATTTATCTTATTACACTAGAAGTTTTTTATTGATATGTTGTGTGCATCTGATCTAATTTATTAATTGGGGTTGACTCAAATTCAAAGTTATTCAGGCTCAGAAATAGCCGAAAAGTATCTAAAAACTGCTGGATAGTTTAATTGGTTGTCTGGTTGATGTATAGTTTAAAGTCTAACAAGTTTGAAAGTGATTCCTTGTTAACATAGGCAGTTATTGTGCTATTTCAACTTCAATTCTTGTGTTGTTGCAGACGCCGATCCTGGATTGTAAATATCAATAGCAACAACACACTTGTATAGACACAATATATACAATGTTTCCACTGTAGGTCGCCAATTTCGCAAAATGCGAAAATTTTATGAAAGTGTAGGGCTGTATATTTGAGGGGCAGTTTCGATACGATATGAATCATGATACACCTAGAGCGATACACGATTCATATTGACGATACAGATATTTTTTATCTGTCTTGTTAATTACGTGTTTTACTTTGAATGAAATTGATTTCATCTGATAACCCGAATAATTACCGCCCTTGATACTTTCTTAATTCTGCTACTTGGAGATAAGGTTAAACTTTCAGGAAGGGAGGCGATTGGAACAAAATGTTTTTATTTTTGCCAACAAACAAATAATCCTGTTTTTGTGTTCATTCTGATTATACTTTCAATACTATAACCCCCACGTTTCTGTTTTGTGGCCATCAGTAGTGATCTGATCAATATGGATTAAATCTCCAACAGTCATGTTCATCATATCAGGCTGTTCCATCTGTATAATTGTTTGTTTATGGAAGGGATAAGAATTAACTTATTATAGGAGAAACAAGGTCAGTTTAAGTAATAAATCATAATTTGTGATACAAACATCTCAAATTCCAATCAGCTAATAGGAGTTTATATT
The DNA here is from genome assembly GCA_021292105.1 of Anadara kagoshimensis. Lineage (NCBI taxonomy): Eukaryota > Metazoa > Mollusca > Bivalvia > Arcoida > Arcidae > Anadara > Anadara kagoshimensis. The sequence continues at coordinate 13,536,544 of CM037860.1, read as the reverse complement.
AAAATTTACCAAAACATGTTTTGTAGTTTATCAAATTCATAGCACCATTACTGAAACTTGTTTCATTACGGTAGACTGAAAATTTTTTACTTTTCTGGAAGAAGGCATGGCAGGTTTGATTGGATTTTATCCTAAATATGGACAATTTTGGTTTTTTAAAAATAAAAGTCTAAATATTCTTGCACTTAAATGAAAAAGCAACAGTATTATTTGTGAATTTTCTGATTTTGGCTCATACAAAGGTCTATTTTACTGTCATTTTTCGTAGTAAGCCCATCTGTGTGCTCTTTAATGCTAAAATATTTTATACACATCAGCAGTAAATTCTAAGTGAGGCATGATGCTAGTTAATACTTTTTCCTTTTATTGTATAGATGAAAAATTAAGACGATGAATTGGTAGGTTTGTTCAATATCCTAAGCTCTTCACAGGAAAAACAAGTTTACAAAATTGAAGCACTTGTTGTTCATAGACCTGGTCTAATTATAGAATGCGAAATCTTCAGGTGTTTAAAAATAAATTGTTACATCATTCATCCGTTCAAGCATTGTAAAAAATCGCCTATCAAACCCACCATACCTCTTTATCTGTATATTGTTCAAGCTCAACGTAACAAGATTAAAAAAAAATATGTAGTATTTATATTATTTTATATATGTAATTTTTAAAAAGATGCAACACAATGTATAAAATTTGTGGTTTTATAGTTTTATCCAACCACTTTTATATAAGTCTTAAACAGATTTACTAATTGATTTTCACATAAAGTAAATCCTATTAGTGGTAGCAGCTAGCTTCATACTGCATCCTAATAATTTTTTTACAATGGAACAAGTCTTAAGGTTAATTAACTTAAATTAAGAGGATATTTCACATACAGTAATTTAATTAAAATTTGTTTATACAACAGAACACAATACAAAACAATGGAGACCACGTGACCATTTTTTTTTTCTTTATACCTCAATAAAAAAAATTTAGATTAGCTCCGCCCACTTGCCCCGTTTTGGCGAATTTAACCGGAACTTCTTCATTGTTTACATCTGCAATACTCATCACTGAATGAGATCACGATTATAAAAAAACAATCGGGTCATATTCATCCGCCTTATGATGACTATCGATGTGGATATAATTAAACTTGATTTAAATGTTTCAGATTTTTTGGGGTTTTCTTTTAATTTCTTGAATAATTAAAGAATGTCTAAATTAAATTATAAGGAATAACTGTGATATTATTTTTTTTATTGGTGTATAAAAGAAAAAACGATTTGCACACTTTTGAATAATGCGCTACGCGCATTATCCAGTGTGCAAATCGTTTTTTCTTTTATACACCAATAAAAAAATAATATCACAGTTATTCCTTAAGTAAACTAGCCATGTTCCAATTACACTCAACAAAAGTGAGGCCACAGTGGCTGAGTGGTCTAAAGCACAGGCTTAACGATTACAGCTCCTCTCACCACATAGGTTTAAAAATAATAAAATCACTGCGGTAGCTCAATTTTTAGAGTGCTTGCTCCGCAAGTGGGAGGTCGTGGGTTTGAACCCTGACCAGGTCTGACCCAAGATTTGAAAGTGGGTGTTGACTGTTCTTTCGCCAAACACTCCACATTACAAAATAAAAGTCACAGTTCTTTTGGATGAGAACTTAAAATAAACAAGGTCTAGTAACATGAAAGACTTTGCAAAATTTCTGCACCTTCGCCTATAGCTGGCGATGTTTCGATATAATGGAAAAATTCTTGACTTGGACATTAAACACCATAACTCACATAGGTTTAAATCCCTTTTGAGTAGATCCTACTCTATCATAGTTTGAGGAAGTGTATGGGTTTACTCGTCCAAAGTCAGTTGTTTCTCTTGGTACTCAGTTTCCTCCACCATCACAGAACTGACCATTTTGATATAACTTATAAGCGAAAGAATTTTGTCTGGGACATAAAAACACCATGATTTAAATCCACTCCAATTAGAGAAATAAAATTTAACATTTGAATGAGTTCCATTTGGATCCTAAATGACTTAAATCTAAATGGTAATGAGTTCTAAAAGAATGCCAAATACATATGTACACACATTCATTGTATAGTGTGTCAAGTTTGACTTGGTCATTTGGCCTTTAACTTGGAATTAGATTGGACTAATTAATAGACTGTGATTCAGAAATGACAGCATGTTTCATTAACATAAACATCTGGTACCCAGCATTACTACTATCACCTATCCTTTTATATCAAAACTTTATATAACCCAGTAATTACACAATTAATCTGTTTGATTATTCAGATTAAAGGTCAAACGGCCAGGTCAAACTTGATGAACCACATAAAACATTACCATTTTACATTAATATATATAGTATAGTGCATGTATTTGTATGAGATTTGTATTTGAATTATGGCCTAGCTGTTCTAATTGTAAGTTGTACACTTGTAAGACAGGTATTTGTAATTCATTATTGCCTTTTGTCAGGTAAATCTGAAGAATCTCTTTATCTCTTAGTTAATGACTTAAGATCAACCTTTAAAGACATAGATCAAGTTATTATGAGAATAATTAACAAAAACACCTTTATTAAAGTCTTCATTTATATTACAGCACCTTGTATAATCTATATAGCTGATCTACGATCTACAGTACTTATACATTAGAATGACAGGTTCCCTTACCATCCATTTTCTAATGAATTTCAGTACTTACAGTACAGGCCTGTTGAAAGCACTAATGCGGCAAATTTGTGTCAAAGCAGTGGTTCATCTTGGCACTTCCTTACCTCAATAGATATTTGACAGCTGCTAACTATCCCTCGGCAGCTTTTCTACCACTAGCTATTCATATCTCTGCCACTAGGCAGTCAAGCTTGGACTTTTCCCGTTAGCCGAGTGTTAAACTTTCACCAGGTTTGTACTGCATACATCAGAATGACAAGTTCTCCTACCATTCATTTTCTAATGAATTGTGAAAGTATAAATTCACCTATCACAGGAGGTATTCAGATATAAGTGATGGACTGATAAACATCAATATTATTGTGAATTTTGTATGCAAACATATTGGGAGTGAACTCTTTCAACTTGTATAATTATATTTATATGCATAACTTTGTTGTATAACTACCAGCAATTTATAAATAAAAGATCGCAGTATTCATCAAGAGTTATCTAACTTGTTTATATAGCAAATATCGGTGACTGTCTGTGAGAGGTTGTCTGCCAGTGACTTGTGCTTTCAGTGAATTTTGGTGTTGATAAAACTTAAAGTCATGTTGGTAAAATATCTTGTGTGCAAGTTGTGTGTTGTAGTGTAGTCCTGCACTGAAGTTTTATTTCAAAGTTATAAATATTTCACTCATACTCCCATTTCAGTTACCATGCCTACCTTGACAGTGATGACACTAGATTTATTTATGTTACATGCCTACAAAGACATTGATGGTACTACCGTAGACATTTTTCAGGTCCTATCTAAGCAATCTTACTTTTATCTCTAAAAGGCTTAGTGCTTAGCCTCTCACCGCTGTGAATTCGAGTCCTGCTCAGACCATATGTGGGAAAGTGAATTTTCTTGCCGTTGGCCTTTACTGGTTGACCTGGTATCAGTTTAGTGGACTGGGGGAGTGGTACGCTTGTCCATGGCATACTGACTCTGTAAGCTAGCATCTTAAAGTCCGCACACCAGTACAAAGCAGACCATACAACACACTCACACTTCACATGCATACACAAAATTGTTTACAGATTAATCCAATAGAGATTAATAACATAGTTCTTGTTGCGAATAGCTGAAAAATTGCTAATGCCACGTTAAGCAACATTCAACCAACCAACCTTAGTGCTTAGCTAAAACAAATTATTGCACTTGTCCAGGATCTGATCTGACCTGGAATCAGACTTTGTCTTCCAACTACTGACTGAACAGTCTATTAGCTATGATATAGTGCTATTTCCACATACATGTGGAACAATCTGCTATTTCTTAAAAAATATCTTGGTTTAGGTGAGGTCAATCAATATGAAAAGGCTGTTTAACCAGGTTAGAATTACCTGGCTATACATAGGCCAAAATGAAATAGTATTTGTTTTCTTTCTTCTCCAATCAATATTCCCAAAAAGTCGTCCAAGTTAAAATAGTGTATAGTCCATCATCCATGTGTTGGCAGAGTGTTTATAAACATGGATGAGTCTATATAATGTAAATAGGGATATTTATATAAAGGTATAGGCAAACAACATTGACCTGTCCGCTTGACCTTTGATTTAAATATTCATTATGGACGAGTTAATTTAAGAATAGAGATCACGCATGTAAACTTCGTCTATATAATATGAACACTAATCATTGGCAATGTGTATATGTATTAACTGCGAATCTTAATACTACCCATAAGTTGAGTGGGTCGTCCTATATGAATATTCCTAATGAAAGGTCAAGCAGACATGTTGTTTACCTATAACATGGTATTTATTCCTATTTGCGTAGAATAGATTTTCCTGTGTTTATAAACATTCAGCCAAAATATCGCTGACAGACTATACCAGTATCTTATTTTGATATCAAAATACACCATTTGTACTTTTAAAACTTCTATGTTTGATTTATGCGTATGTCCTTGACCTGATAAAATTTGGCAGAAAATTATACCAAAATTGCGGTAAAAAAAAATTAAGGCCATGAAACATGGGTTTCATATCCTTTATAGTAATGGGTCTAGAACGTTTTGATATTGGGAATCTAATGGAAAAATACATAGTAGAAATGTAGAAAGGGAAACAAACATATTTTTGATAGTGGCCTCATAAAATGAAGACTTGTATGTCCGCTTTGGTAGCCAACCATGATACCACAGATGATAATTGCAAAAGCAAATTGAATAAAATTCCAATGTATATATATATGTTAGCAACAATGACATAGTGATGATAATTTTTTTTATCTGATAATCGCTAATCTATATGAATATTCTAGCGACTAATGCCATAAAGATGTTGAATACCGATATATGCAGTGTTAATGAATGCAGTCAGGATATTTTTTATGGTTTTACTGATTTTGATTTTGCCATACATGATCATTATTTACCTGCCTAATCTAATTATATATCATAGAATTTTAATAAGACCATTCATATTAATAATGATGATGATGATGATGTGTGTGCATTTGTCGCTAGTTGAAATAGCTCAGAATTTATGAATATTCAATATATGTTGCTAATTTATAATGATGGTGATGACATTTACCTATATCTGTTAAGACAAGGAAGATACAAGATTCGCTGTGATCTATTGATGTAATATAGTTCATCTGTGCTATGTGGTTTTATTATATTTGGAGTCTAGAAATTTAAATCGGACTTAAGTGATTTTGTTTTGAAAATCAATATTTGACAAATGGATTTATTAAGCAAGAAGAATATCAGTATACCTCCACTCTGTAAAATATGTAGGTTTGACTAGCGTGTTATTTTATGCACTTCTACAAATGCACAGTTGCTTAATAATAATATTTTGAAAAAGGAGTGAGAGATTCTGAGAGAGAGAGAGAGAGAGAGAGAGAGAGCTGTAGGATTGATTACTGGTAATGTTTTATCTTATACTATACACATGTACAATAACTGAATTATGTTTTGAAAAAAGGTTTGTTGGTTAGTTGGTTGGTACAGAGAGAGAGAGAGAGAGAGAACTAGGTTTTATTTATATTTTATCTTGTACTATACACATGCACAATAATTGAATTATGTTTTGAAAACAGATTTGTTGGTTAGTTGGTTGGTACAGAGAGAGAAGAGAGAGAGAGAGAGAGAGAAAACTAGGTTTTATTTATATTTTATCTTGTACTATACACATGCACAATAACTGAATTATGTTTTGAAAAAAGATTTGTTGGTTATTTGGTTGGTTGAGAGAGAGAGAGAGAGAGAGAAAAAACTAGGTTTTATTTATATTTTATCTTGTACTATACACATGCACAATAACTGAATTATGTTTTGAAAAGGATTGGTTGGTTGGTTGAGAGAAAGAGAGAGAGAGAGAGATTTGATTAATGTTTTATCTTGTACTATACACATGTATAATATCTTAATAATATTTTGAAACAGGATTAGTTTTGAGAGAGAGGTTTGACTTAGGTTTTATGTTAACATACTAGTATTAACCACATAAGTCATAGCTCTTATGATATTTTGAAAAAGGATTGGTTTTGAGAGGAGAGAGAGAGAGAAAGAGAGAGAGAATAAAACATACACTTAAGCTATGCACTTATGTATAAAACTTGTATTTGTGCATGCAAAGCATGAAAATATAGATCTATGAAATCAAATGCACCTAAAATATACATGTATGTTCACACACACGCACACACACGAGAGAGAGAGAGAGAGAGAGAGAGATACATGTAAGACTAATTATCCTTAACTAACAAATTGAAATAATTTTTTTAAGGGATCAAGAAAACGATGATATGAATTTAGATTTTCAACATGCATAACAGTTCCAAGTTCCTAATTATCCCTTAACTAAGAGTTTTCTTAAATTTGGCATACATGTATTTTAGCAATCTGAATACAGTATAACCTGTGTATAAAGACACCCAGGGGACTGAACGAAAATGGACTTACGATATAAGCTTGAAGTGATCATGAAAACACAACCTTATATTCCTGTATATCTTAAAAATTAACAAAATTAGATTTTAACTTTGTCTAATTCAAGTTAAGGAAAACTTGGTTAAAGAATGATTGTGAAACTGGGGCCAGGAATTATTACTTATTAATATTATAAATAAAAGCTTTATGCCTCTAAATTTAAAATCATTACAGCAATAACCCAATTGTCAAAACATTATGAAAACATGTTATTTAATATTGTCATTCATAATTGTTAAAAGTTCTCTGAACAATATTGATGTTTGTAAACATCAACTATGATTACTACCCTTGGGAATGTAAACTTAAGACTATTTAGTTGGTTTATGAAAGAAGAAAAAAAAACGAGTATATTTTCTTTTCCTCTCATTCTGATGATTTCTATTTTCAGGGGATATGACAGAACTTCAAGCAACACTTGAGTTTGCAGTAGAGCTGAGTACATTTTACAATGTGGACTTATTCCAACGTGGGTATGTGATACTTTTTTGTAGGCTTCTGAATTCAAAATCATCTCAGGGGCCTCGGTGGCAGAGTGGAATAAAGCGTGAACTTACGGTTCACAGCAACTTTCATCCTTAGATTCAGATTACACTCGGGCAGATCCTAGTGTGAGAGTTTCTCATTTCGCTTTCCAAAACTCATGGTTTTCATCAGGCATGCTGCTTTCCTTTGTAGTTCCAGATGCAAGTTTCTCGTACCTTGGACAGAAAAATCTAACGCGACACCAGTGCTAGATTTTTCTGTCTTGTCCAGTTTGTCCGCTACTGCCTCACTGACAATAAACGTATCAGGATGACGTATTCTATTGTGCTTGAATCAGCTTGATGTCATCAAAACAGAAGGTTTCTTTATTTATTTATCAAAATACGTGTTTCATTTCATTTTTTATTCAAAATATTTAATTGTCAGAGTTGTTTTATATTTGCATTGATAACAAACTGTTCATCGGATATCTTAAAATTGTGAAGTATTTTGAGTGGATTATTTTCAAAGGGTGGGTTTGTACAATGCATAAAGTGCCCAAATGAGTGCAAGAGACTCCATGAGGGTATGTGTTGTGTTTTGTATTTGTCGCAATTATAAACAGTGAAATGGCTCAAAAATAGAATCTGTCATCTGTTTGTGACCGTTACTGGTTGATCTCAGTCTCAGGTGATGTGATGTAACATATCTCAATCTTGGCACAGCCTTGATTGGAATTTGTTACATCACATCACCTTCGACTGATATCATGCGGTATCGGTCACAAACAGATGACAGATTCTATTAGTCTTTATTGAGAATAATTCCAGATCTAAGTTCCTTGATTGAAAATCTTAACTGGGGTGCAAAACAGCATTATTCCATTTGACTATGATTTTAATACTAGTAAAGAGTTCTGAAAAGTGTTTAATTGGTTTTTAGTACAGTAATACGATTATGAAATCCTCGACTGAATGAAAACATAAGAGTTGAATTACCAGTATATAAGGATCATTGCAAAATAAAGAAGAATATATCTGTATACGGTACTTTTCAATTTAATTTTGTTCTTCAGGTTTTATCAGATCAGAACATCACTCAAGACGCCACCAAAAACACCAGCAAAAATCGAAGTCACTTTACCAAAAGCCTCGGGTAGGTGAATTGAAATATATGTCACTATCATTATATACATGTAACACTTTATACCTTACCTCTTTATAGATTATATGACATCACTCGTATGAATGTAGTACACAGTGCTCACTGGTTTATCTATACACTGTCATTACAAGAGTTATTTCTCTTGACAAAGCTGTCATGATGACTGACCAACCCCATGGGGTACAATCTTTAAGAAAGACAAGTTCTTGTCTTAAATACCTCAAACTGGCATATTCTTGAAAGATATTTTCAGTAAGATGATTACACTTAACTCTCACTCCATATATTATATGCTGGCAGCGAAGTGACATCTTTACCCATCTGCAAACAGAACTATTTATAACTGGTGTGAAATGTGATTAGAGGTAGCTGCTTCCTACAAACACGTGCAGTATAGACACACATCAAACAATGTAGCAGAACTGAGTCTAGAATGAGAATTATGAGTTATGACAATGTTTGCTGCCTGTAACTTGAGTCTAAATTGAGAATTTTGAGTTATGTCAAGGTTTGCTAAGTTAACTTAAACAATATGCTTGTTATTGAAGATACAACAGCATTAATGTCTTTTTGTTACAGTTCCGTTGTATGGATATTTAGAAGGTACTTTATGTAACTTTAAAGGCATATGGGGTGTGATAAATATTACCATTCACTGATTCAGGGCAAAAAGAATTGTTTTACCTCATTCTGATGGAAATAGTGTGACCTCATTGGTGTATGTAGATAACAATCATTCAGGTCTAAAGAAAATGGTGTGACCTCATTGGTGTATTCAGATAACAATCATTCAGGTCTAAAGAAAATGGTGTGACCTCATTGGTGTATTCAGATAACAATCATTCAGGTCTAAAGAAAATGGTGTAACCTCATTGATGTATTTAAATAATCGTTCAGGTCTGAAGGAAATGATTTAACCTCATTGGTGTGTACAGATAGCAATCATTCAAGTCTGAAGGGAATGGTTGGTTGATGCTGACCAATGAAATTTTCTGTAATTGTATATGTTTTTGTTTTTAGCTCACCTGACCGAAGGTCATGTGAGCTTATGGCATAGCGCAGCGTGTGTATGTGCGTGCGTGTGTGCGTGCGTGTGTGCGTCGTTAACACCTATTTTCGACTTCTCCTCTGAAACTACTGGACAGTTTTTAATGAAACTTTGTCAGAAGTATATATGGGCTGGTGCAATTCAGATTTGTTCGTGGCGTTGCTATGGCTACCATAACTAGGTCAAGGTGACCTAGGGGTGCAAAAATCTTAAAAAATCTTCTTCTCCGAAAGTACTGATTGGAGAAAAAATCTGATGTGATATTTGGCTTCTCTAGGGTCTTAAGCCTATAGTTTGTTCATTTTGTGAAATTCGGATAAAAAATAGGTTACGCGTTTTTGCGTTTAATTTTGAAAAAATCGTAAAATAGCTTCAAATTGTTATACTTGACTATTTGACCAGATAATGACATGGGGTTTTCAGTTCTGACATCTTCTTGTTAGTATCTTCAAAATGAGGTCAAGGTCGATTGTGAAGGTCGTGACCTAATTTTTTGTACCTCTGATTATAATTATTATCTCGAAAACTAAAAACTTTTTAATAGGCATGTATATTAGAATGTTGTAGGTATCGATACAACGATCATTTTGATGTATAGAAAGGGTCATGGGTTCAAAGGTCAAGGTCACAGATGCGAAACAATACTGAAATGGTTAATTATCTCGAAAACTATAAACTTTTTGTATAGGCATGTATATTAGAATGTTGTAGGTATTGATACAGCGATCATTTTGATGTGTAGAAAAGGTCATGGGTTCAAAGGTCAAGGTCACAGATGTGAAACAATACTGAAATGGTTAATTATCTCGAAAACTATAAACTTTTTGTATAGGCATGTATATTAGAATGTTGTAGGTATTGATACAACGATCATTTTGATGTATAGAAAAAGGTCATGGGTTCAAAGGTCAAGGTCACAGATGTGAAACAATACCAAATGGTTAATTATCTCAAAAACTATAAATATTTTGTATAGGCATATATATTAGAATGTTGTAGGTATCGATACAACGATCATTTTGATGTATAGAAAAAGGTCTTGGGTTCAAAGGTCAAGGTCACAGATGGGAAACAATACCGAAATGGTTAATTATCTCGAAAACTATAAACATTTTGTATAGGCATATATATTAGAATGTTGTAGGTATCGATACAACGATCATTTTGGTGTATAGAAAAAGGTCATGGGTTCAAGGTCAAGGTCACAGATGCAAAACAATACCAAAATGGTTAATTATCTCGAAAACTATAAACTTTTTGTATAGGCATGTATTTTAGAATGTTGTAGGTATTGATACAACAACCATTTTGATATATAGAAAAAGGTTATGGGTTCAAAGGTCAAGGTCACATATGCGAAACAATACAGAAATGTTTAATTATCTCGAAAACTATAAACTTTTTGTATAGGCATGTATATTAGAATGTTGTAGGTATTGATACAACGATCATTTTGATGTAAAGAAAAAGGTCATGGGTTCAAAGGTCAAGGTCACAGATGCAAAACAATACCAAAAGGGTTAATTATCTCGAAAACTATAAACTTTTTGTATAGGCATGTATATTAGAATGTTGTAGGTATTGATACAATGGTTATCATGATGTAAAGAAAAAAGTCATTGGGGTTTAGTTTTTATGTGTTCTTTAAATCTATCAGCTAGCCATTAGTTATCAGGTGAGCGTATCAGGCCCATGGGCCTCTTGTTTTATTACTGAACAACATTCAGAAATGAACGAAAAGAAATAAATAAATACATGTGTTATCTTTAATCAAACATCATTCAGGTCAATAGGACATGATATAATCTGATTTTTGCATTCTGAGACTGGTCATCATTTACACTTTGATTTACTAACCTTGTATTAAGACGGTCAAACCTGTCTTTAAAGACCACCTTTTTTTATAGCTCCATCAGGAGTTTATTGAAATGGGGTGCCCCCCCCCCCCCCCCCCCCCCCCCCCCCCCCCCCCCCCCCCCCCCCCCCCCCCCCCCCCCCCCCCCCCCCCCCCCCCCCCCCCCCCCCCCCCCCCCAATATACAAGAGTAAAAAATGTGATCAAACATTGCTGGCAATTTATACTCAAATAGTCTCATTCAACACTCAAAAGATCTGCTGGTCCCAGTTCTGAAAGATCTGCTGGTCCCAAATTTTATTGTTAGACCTGTAAAAATCCTGCAGCTTCTGGCCCCATGAACTGGTAAACATTTCATGAAAATTTGCAATTTTTGCATAATATAAACCTTTACCTGTTATAGACCAGTAGATTGCTAGAGTTTTTAGTTTAGAACTAGTGGGTCATGCATTAATTTTTTTAGCCTTTTGTCTTTATACAGAGTAAGACAGGTTTGACTGTATTTTGTATTAAGGGTTTTGTTGATTTTTATTTTGGTTTTTTTTTTTTTTTGGAATACACTATATGGCTGTTTATGACCATAATAAACCATTTGTTGTGTTAGCTTTACAATCATGGCAAAAGTTTTATATAAAAAAATTATATAGGGGTTATTGAAAATGAAGGATGGTTACCTCAACTGGTGGAAGTAATTGTGAGCTTATGGCAAAGAAAAGTGTGTACTTATGTGTGTCAATTTACACACATTTTCAACTTCTTCTCTCAAAGTACTGGATAGATTTCAGTGATATATGGTGATTGGTCAGAAGCATGTATGGACCAATGCAATTCACCATCTTTGGGTTTTAAGTTACACCTGAACAGATGTTTAAATCAATTGAACGACCTTGGCACTGGGTAAAGATAGTCCGCAATTTATTTTCTGTGACAATGTCATTTAAAATATTTGCACAATACAGGTGGGCAGCAACATTCACAACATGACTTCTAGGTGTTGCACTTGACAAGGTTCTTCGGTGGCTGTGTGGTCTAAAGCGCACACTAACAGATCAGAGCACCTTTCACTGCCTGGGTTCCAATCCCACACAGGACAGATCTAAGCATGAAAAAGTTTTTTCAGTTCACTTGCCAAAAGTGGGTGGTTTTCTTCCACACATGATATCCTTCACCATCCCTGAACTGACCGTTAAAGAATCTTGACTGAGATGTAAAACTCCATTACTCCACTACTATTTTGTACTTGACAAAATCCATTCATTTATGATCTTCTCATGATTCTGATGATATTTATGATTTACATAGTATTATGAGGGAGATCTATAATTTTGATCCAGATTTATTAATTATATGAAAGAAAAATCAGATTACCTATATATAATGCCGTCTACAGATGCTGAATAGTAAATGTCAATATTCTCTTTAGGTTTGTTATACATGTATTATTATATCATCATTACACAAGGTGGGGTTTCTAGATATCTGAAACATAAAGTATGAAGTATTGAATTACCCCAGGGATATCACAATTACAATACATTAATTTTTTGGGGGCTGAATTATAGGGTTTGCTCTTCAAATGTTAGTATGTATTTTTGAAATAAACATAAATTCTAGCTGTTCTTCAATTGATAGTACAATTTATGTATATATATGTACATGTATTTAATTTTTATATGCAATTTATTTGAAGTTTTGTTTTACAAATGTTAGTACTGGTATATGGAATCTGTTTTAATGTCCCTCAATATCTTTGCCACCTCGCGTATCATCCTATTTAAAGTTACAAATTCCACTTTTATTTGGTGTTTATTGTCAAACCTCCTTTTAATGCTAAAATTTGACTGAATATATTGTGGTGATGAATCAATGTTTAACTATGTATATATATATATTTAGGAATAAACATGAACTACAAAATTTATCAATCAACCCTCAGAGACTAGTTAAAAGATAATTTAAAAAATTGATATTGTCAATTTGTAATTTAGGAGGTAAAGCGTCAAATGTCTCTAAAACAACAGCTGCCATTGACTTGAGTTGGTGAATGGTGTTTAACTTACCAGTCAAGAATATTTCACTTATATCTAGATTTCGCCAGCTATTGGTGAAGGTGCAAAAGTTTTGCCACTGTGTTGCACTGGTGGTATTATACAGCAGGGTTCTTTATCATGCCAAGCCTATTGTGACATTGGACCTCTTTATTTTAAGTTCCCATCTGAAAGAACCGTGACTTTAATTTTGTAATGCCTAGTGCTTGCCAAAAGAACAGTCACTAACCACTTTCAAGTCTTAGGATAAGACCTGGTCAGGGTTCGAACCCACATCCTTCAACTTACAGAGTGAGTGGTCTACGACTACCAATGAGCATTATAGTTTCAAAATGAATCTACATATTCCTTAGCAAAAATCAATTTTAATTCTTCATCATAGAGTACTTATAAATAAACATCAAAGAATTCATCTTTTCTTTGAAATAAAGTATGTCAGGTAACATTGCACAAAGTACCGGTACTTGCCAAGTCATTCTGTAATACAGAATATGACATTCTAAGATATACTACAGAATCTTGTAGTTAACACTTAAAGTATCAAGTTTATATCGCGAGATTTATGATACATTTTATCCCACATTTTAAATGATAAGTCAGAGATTTTCTGTGGGATGATAGAGGTTGCTGAGTTATCGTGGTCGAGCCCCTTGTAAGATGAGATTTATACACTATATGACTATGGTGTGACATAGTCAGTATAAGAGAAAAAGAATCAGTCACCACCTATTGTATGAGACAGGAATCATAGCTCACTCTGATATTCGTAAGAAAAACTCTTTCTGGACAGAAATATTAGACTTCAGATTAAGATCTCTCTATGTCATACAACAGGTTTTGATGAATTCCATTAGTATCACCAGTATCACTAGTGCATCTATGGAAAAAGACCTTCATTATTTATGATAAAATCATTGATCATTGATGGAATACATGTATTTATTTTATATCTAACAAAGTACTGATATGTTCATATGTATTATGATGAAAAGCAGCAGCAGCAGCAGCAGCAGCAAAATAAATAAATAAATAAATAAATAAAATAAAAAAAACATAGATAAATAAATTATAAGTAAAAAATAATTTTAAATAAAAAATTTATAACAAAATATTTTAGACTTGATGCTTCATCAATATGGTTTCGATATAACATCTACTATACAAGTATACCTGTGTTATTGTCTGACACCTGCAACAAGTTCTGTATTACAGTGCAAAATGTCATAGCCGAACCCAGAGTAAACTGAAAACCTTTCTAAACGGAGCTATGGTATTTTGTTAGATATTTAATCTTGTATTACATATAGTGCAAAATGTCATAGCCGAACCCAGAGTAAACTGAAAACCTTTCTAAACGGAGGTATGGTATTTTGTTAGATACCCAATCTTGTATTACAGTGCAAAATGTCATAGCAGAACCTGGAGTAAACTGAAAACCTTTCTAAACGGAGGTATGGTATTTTGTTAAAGATACTCAATGTTGCTTGAAATGAAATCTAACTTAATCTGGGCAAAATCTTCCAGTTCCATAGGGGTTTCAGAGATTCAAGCTTAACTATTTTGAGCAGGGTGCAGCAGATCACTTCAGAAAAGAACTAACAATAGCAATAAATAGGTAAAATGTAGGGCTCACACTTATTTTTAGGAGCTATAGACTGTTTGCCCCTGCTAAATGCTACCCCTGGATTTTGATTCAAACAGGTTCAACTAACAGTCATTCTGCAATAACTTTGATTGATTGTGGCACTATATGTTAAGGAAAATATTGCTATTATTAAGGGGTTTGACTGTATTTCAAGACTTTTAATAGAAAACAAAGAAGAAATGAATTTGAATTTTATTACTTGAAAATTTCCATTACCGAAGTGGCAAAGTTACCATGGGCAATGAACATACCAGTATGTATGTAACAAGCCAATTTTATCTTCTGAAATTTGTTCTCAGCTTCTGAAATTTTTAATTTTTGAAACAATGATAGAACAAAATATGGTTTTCAGTTGATTAGAATACAGAATGTCATTGATCTAAAAAAAAAAGCCTGAAATTTTAATGAAAATGATCAGAACCAAATTTACTTTTTCTATTGTCAATGTGAATAAACCAATAGCTGTTACCATAATTGATCATGTGACAGCTTCAAGCACAATATAATCCCCCAAAAATATAACTTATATATAGTATTTTGATGCATCTTGACATATGTATATATCAATATTTTTTTTTATGTTGTTTTTTTTTGTTACAAAAACTGAAATTTGAAACATATGGATGCCTTAAATGGTTTCCATTCTTTCCATATTGATACATTTTTCTGTAAATTAAAAATTAAAACTTTGCACATAAATTGGATTTGTAATTCATTAATAATTAAACTTGTTCAGAAATGGAATTTGACTGGCACAATCCAGTTCATGTATCAGGATATCTTCCTCAGCAGAACTGATTGTAACCATAGAAACTCAATACATTTTCTGGTGAACATACCTTTTTAGCTCACCTGACCAAAGGTCATGTGAGCTTATGGTATGGTGCAGCGTGTGTATGTGCGTGCGTGCGTGCGTGTGTGCGTGCGTGTGTGCGTGCGTCGTTAACACACATTTTCGACTTCTCCTCTGAAAGTACTTGGCAGATTTCAACGAGACTTGGTCAGAAGCATGTTTGGGTCGGTGCAATTCAGATTTGTTCGTGGCGTTGCCATGGCTACCATAACTAGGTAAAGGTGACCTAGGGGTGCAAAAATCTTAAAAAATCTTCTTCTCCGAAAGTATTGTTTGGAGAAAAAATCTGATGTGATATTTGGCTTCTCTAGGGTCTTAAGCATATAGTTTGTTCATTATGTGAAATTCGGTCGAAAAATGGGTTACGCGTTTTTGCGTTTAATTTTGAAAAAATCGTAAAATAACTTCAAATTGTTATAATTTGACTACTTGACCAGATAATGACATGGGGTTTTCAGTTTTGACATCTTCTTGTTAGTATCTTCAAAATGAGGTCAAGGTCAATTGTGAAGGTCATGACCTAATTTTTTTTACCTCTGATTATAATTATTATCTCGAAAACTATAAACTTTTTGTATAGTCATGTATATTAGAATGTTGTAGGTATTGATACAACGATCATTTTGATGTATAGAAAAAGGTCATGGGTTCAAAGGTCAAGGTCACAGATGCGAAAATATACAGAAATGGTTAATTATCTCGAAAACTATAAACTTTTTGTATAGGCATTTATATTAGAATGTTGTAGGTATTGATACAACGATCATTTTGATGTATAGAAAAAGGTCATGGGTTCAAAGGTCAAGGTCACAGATGCGAAACAATACCGAAATGGTTAATTATCTTGAAAACTATAAACTATTTGTATAGGCATGTATATTAGAATGTTGTAGGTATTGATACAACAATCATTTTGATGTATAGAAAAAGGTCATGGGTTCAAAGGTCAAGGTCACAGATGCGAAACAACACCGAAATGGTTAATTATCTCGAAAACTATAAACTTTTTGTATAGGCATGTATATCAGAATGTTGTAGGTACTGATACAACGATCATTTTGATGTATAGAAAAAGGTCATGGGTACAAAGGTCAAGGTCACAGATGCAAAACAATACAGAAATGGTTAATTATCTCGAAAACTATAAACTTTTTGTATAGGTATTTATATTAGAATGTTGTAGATATTGATACAACAATCATTTTGATGTATAGAAAAAAAGGTCATGGGTTCAAAGGTCAAGGTCACAGATGCGAAACAATACCGAAATGGTTAATTATCTCAAAAACTATCAACTTTTTGTATAGGCATTTATATTAGAATGTTGTAGGTATTGATACAACAATCATTTTGATGTATAGAAAAAGGTCATGGGTTCAAAGGTCAAGGTCAGAGATGCGAAACAACACCGAAATGGTTAATTATCTTGAAAACTATAAACTTTTTGTATAGGCATGGATATTAGAATGTTGTAGGTATTGATACAACGATCATTTTGATGTATAGAAAAAGGTCATGGGTTCAAAGGTCAAGGTCACAGATGTGAATCAATACTGAAATGGTTAATTATCTCGAAAACTATAAACTTTTTGTATAGGCATGTATATTAGAATGTTGTAGGTATTGATACAACAATCATTTTGATGTATAGAAAAAGGTCATGGGTTCAAAGGTCAAGGTCATAGATGAGAATCAATACTGAAATGGTTAATTATCTTGAAAACTATAAACTTTGTATAGGCATGTATATTAGAATGTTGTAGGTATTGATACAACAATCATTTTGATGTATTAAAAAAGGTCATGGGTTTAAAGGTCAAGGTCACGGATGCGAAACAATACCGAAATGGTTAATTATCTCGAAAACTATAAAATTTTTGTATAGGCATGTATATTAGAATGTTGTAGATATTGATACAACGATCATTTTGATGTATTAAAAAAGGGCATGGGTTTAAAGGTCAAGGTCACAGATGCGAAACAATACCGAAATGGTTAATTATCTCGAAAACTATAAAATTTTTGTATAGGCTTGTATATTAGAATGTTGTAGGTATTGATACGACGATCATTTTGATGTATAGTAAACGGTCATGGGTTCAAAGGTCAAGGTCACAGATGCAAATCAATACTGAAATGGCTAATTATCTGGAAAACTATAAAATTTTTGTATAGGCATGTATATTAGAATGTTGTAGGTATTGATACAATGATCATTTTCATGTAAAGAAAAAAGTCATTGGGGTTTAGTATTTATGTTTACTTTAAATCTATCAGCTAGCCATTAGTTATCAGGTGAGCGTATAAGGCCCATGGGCCTCTTGTTCTGGAATGAAGTACTTTAGGCTTAATTAGCATTTTTAAAAACAAAATAAAACTGTTTACATTGTTATGGTTACCAGCAGCAGCTTTGTAAACTGATTGTTTTTATCTTTTTACAAATTGTTTTCATTTAAATTTAAAAATTTGTAAAATAAAAATTGAAAATTTAGTAATGTGCATTTGAAAATCAATAAATGTTCTGAAGTCGTAAATGTAAAAAATTGTACAATCACCAGAGAACAATAAGTCTAGAGTTTCAAAGACATTTCATTAGCTCCATATACACCCACATGTATGAATGTTTTATAACAATGTTTTATAATTGCCTTTCAGCTATATAGCTGAACTAGGAATGTTGGAGTGTGTAACTGTTTAATGATCTCTTCTGAAACCACTTCAACAATTTGAGCCAACTTTGATGATTATTATGATTGTCAGAGTTGAATGTCTACATGTGGCCAGTCTGCCAATGTGCAGACTGTGAAACCAATTTTGATTTGTGAGGTCCCACAACTTGAGTTATTGCTGCACATTTCCATAGCATAAATTGCACACATGAATGTTTTATAATTGCCTGTTAATTGAACTAAGAATGGTGAAGTTTGTGTGTATACTTTAATGTTCTCTTCTGAACCAATTTAGTTAAATGGAACTAATTTTGGTGTGTGAGGTCCCTGGCTTATGTGAGGTCAGACAGCTTAATCTAATGTTCCACAGATTTACTTCTTATGAGCCTGCTTATATTTCCAGATGGTTGTTCCAAGTCTTAATTGACATATTGCCGGCCACGCCTTTTTTATGTTCTGACACTGGCCACCATCACGGTACGAAAGCAGTGTCACAGTAACTAGTGATGCCATTAAAAAGGCACAATTCATGCTGAGTTTTCATTTTTTTTTGTGTGTAATTCAAGCATGCCAGGCTTTGTCAGAACATTGTGGGTGTGGCCGACGATCCTTCAATTACAAGGATACAACTAATTTAGCATTATAGGTCCTATTGGGCCTCCTGTTTTTCATATTTTATAGATGATGCTTTTATGATATAAAAATTCTTCTGTTTTGTTTGACCTGTCTGCTTGACCTTTCATTTGGAACATTCATATAGAAGGATCAACCCTATACATGGGTAGTGTTAGAATTTACAGTTAAAACAGAAAAAGATAAAGACAAAATAAGCACCTGTGATCACTTAACATAAATGTACTTGTCCACAGTTAATATTTACATTAAAGTTCAAGCATACAGGTCAATGTTGTTTGCCTATACAGTGAAACCTGTTTATAAAGGTCACCCAAGGGAATCCAGTAAAAATGGTCTTTATAGACAGGTGACCTTTATTTACAGGTTCAAATAATATGCATAAAGAAGAAATGAGATACAATTCACTGGCCTTTAAAAGCAGGTGGCCCTTATATAGAGGTAGCCTTTAAGGCAGGTTGGACTGTACTTGTACAAATGTTTTATAGTAATAATTTCTTTTTATGTATATTTTGTAGAAGAGTCCTTGGTATTACCAGCATGTGTGATTAACGGAGTAGCTGTCAGTAAGACCTTCCAGATATTATATCGCAGTGAGGATGTACAGATCAATGACCTAGTCTTATACCGTCTTCATACACTCATCGAGAGCAATAAGGTAAAAAAATTAACTGTTAATAATTGTATGCAACATTTCACTCTCGTATGATCATTTACATGCACTTATTTTTGTCATTATATTTCATCTCGAACAACATGCTTTAGAACAAAATTCAATAAAAAATAAATTCAAAGCTTATTAAATATTAAAATTAAAAAGGTTTAGTTCTGCATGAATATTGATACATTGTTGCAAAGTTAAAATAAACACATGGATGCATGCACATGTACACACACATAACATAATGCATGCATGCATGCACATGTTTCAACACACTTGTGCATGCATACACACACAACAATGCACACATGTAAAAAACACACACATTTATGCATTAATGCATAGTTAAAAACACATGCACATACACAACATACATATACACATGGATGCATGCACACACATGCACATATACAAGACACACAACACAACCAAAACACCTCCCACACCCCCCACACGCACACCCCCCCTCTCTCTCTCTCTCTCTCTCTCTCTCTCTCTCTCTCTCTCTCTCTCACACACACACACACACACACACACACACACACACACACACAAGATCATATTGTGTTAATATTGCTTATTGATGCAACTATGTACATACTGGTATATCATGTTGGATACACTTTAATGGGTACAATACCATACATTACAGACATGCCTTTCAGACCTATAATAGCCTATTTTCAGTTTAGTCATTTGCCTACCTATTTCAGATTGTTGAAAGTCTTGAAAAGTTAGAACTTCAAGTGTCAGTAGAGTTATGGTTCTCAGAGGAAGACATAGGGTATGGTTTTATTTTTTGTACTCCATCACATCAGGGGTTCAAAATTATGGTTTTTAATGAAAGGTCCAAGACCTTTTGACTTTATTTTTTGCAGGTCCCATACAATGTTATGAAAATCCAATATCATTGTTGAAATGTCCATGTGATTAAATTGAAAAAGTAGAATTAACCTAGAAAAATGGCAAGTCTATTAGACTTTCACAGTTTAAATATCAAGGTTCCTAATGTTAAATTAAAAAAGTCCTGGTCCTTGGACCCAAGGAATTTTGAACCCCTGCATACTTTTACTAACTTTTGGAATTGGTTGCAAATGCATGATCCATGATTAAGTTAAATTAATTTAGTGTAAACACTAACCTGTCAATGATCAATTTTAATAGGTTAGTAGCATTCTATCAAAAATAGTTCATACCAATGGAAGATTCTGTAATATTTTATTATTATAGTCCTACAAAAGTTTATGAACCATTTCACCACCATTGTTTTTTTAAGTTATTTTGTGTTATCTGTTATTTGATTAGCTAGGAACAAACACAACAGCCAATAACTAGGGCTGTCACGATTACCCGGATACCCGATAAACGGGTCGGTTCCATGCTGTAACTGGTTACAGAATTATTAACCGGGTAACCGACAATACGCTGTTCAAAGTTCATAAATGCACATCTGATGTTTGTCTGTGAAATATTAAGAAATGTTTAATTTAAAAATCTATCAACCGGCTTACAAACCTTATGAAAACAGTGACATGCACATTAATCAATGAAAAATTGATGAATAAATACAAAGTATACTTTCTTTATGACCTTGCGTGACGTCAGTTGACATACTGTAAACATTGTGTATCGGCCTGTGATAACTAGAGAGTTTCCCATATTCCTAAACCCAAAGTTGATAATAGCACTAGAGAGTTTCCGAATGCGCTTTAAAATCGTAATCATTCTGATAAACATTTTGAATGACGTTTAAAATTCTGTGTTTTAACGAGTTTATCGTTAATGTTATTTGCATACATTGAATAAATTTTCAAGTCTGATTTCTTATTTTTGAAGTTTTTAGTAACTTATTACGGCAAGTCAGCTTCTGGTTAACGAAGCGCATGCGTCATTATAAAAAACGTGTTTAGTCCGTCAACGATATTTTAGCAGTATTTATAAATATGGAAGAGCCTACGTTATATATTGCCTAAGATAGGGATATATAACGGTGGAGTTGACAGATGAAGGCGTGAATATACGATATTAACTAATTTTAAACATTCTGCCGCGATATCGCTGCCGCTGCACATAGGATGAAAGTCACGAGGTATACAGTTTGAAATATTAGACGTGCAAAGAAATAAATTCATTTTTAAGGGCAAGTTTATTTCTTAACTGACATATATAACTGTGACACTTTGTTAAATATGGAATTCTTAATTAATTGTATAGAATATCGGTTAACCGGTCACGGTTCGGGTACCACATGTCGGGTACCCGGTTATGAAAATTGCTAACCGTGACAGCCCTACCAATAACAGCTTTCAACTGTGTATCATTGGATACATATGATTACTTCTCCTGATAGTCTCACAAGAAAATGGTTATAGGTTATGATGAAAACTCAAGTTAAAGACATTGTGTTTGGGTGGAATATTTTTATATTTATACTGGTATTTGATTTTTAATTTTGTATTCCATTATTAATATACATATTTTCATAATTTTCCAGTCCTACGGGCTTACAAGAAAAGATGGAAAATGTGAGCTCCAGAATGCTTTCACTTCACTTCAGCCCAACAAAAGGTCTTCATCATCATGTACCAGTGCTGTTTGACTACTTCCATTTATCAGCTATAGAAGTCACTGTACATGGTACATTGATAGCATTACATCAGCCATATATCAGGTATGTTATAAATGATGGGCATCATCACTGTTTTGTCTGTTTGACTACTTCCATTTATCAGCTATAGAAGTCACTGTACATGGTACATTGATAGCATTACATCAGCCATATATCAGTTATGTTATAAATGATGGGCATCATCACTGTTTTTTTGTCTGTTTGACTACTTCCATTTATCAGCTATAGAAGTCACTGTACATGGTACATTGATAGCATTACATCAGCCATATATCAGGTATGTTATAAATGATGGGCATCATCACTGTTTTTTTGTCTGTTTGACTACTTCCATTTATCAGCTATAGAAGTCACTGTACATGGTACACTGATAGCATTACATCAGCCATATATCAGTTATGTTATAAATGATGGGCATCATCACTGTTTTTTTGTCTGTTTGACTACTTCCATTTATCAGCTATAGAAGTCACTGTACATGGTACACTGATAGCATTACATCAGCCATATATCAGGTATGTTATAAATGATGGGCATCATCACTGTTTTTTTGTCTGTTTGACTACTTCCATTTATCAGCTATAGAAGTCACTGTACATGGTACATTGATAGCATTACATCAGCCATATATCAGGTATGTTATAAATGATGGGCATCATCACTGTTTTTTTGTCTGTTTGACTACTTCCATTTATCAGCTATAGAAGTCACTGTACATGGTACATTGATAGCATTACATCAGCCATATATCAGGTATGTTATAAATGATGGGCATCATCACTGTTTTTTTGTCTGTTTGACTACTTCCATTTATCAGCTATAGAAGTCACTGTACATGGTACATTGATAGCATTACATCAGCCATATATCAGGTATGTTATAAATGATGGGCATCATCACTGTTTTTTGTCTGTTTGACTACTTCCATTTATCAGCTATAGAAGTCACTGTACATGGTACATTGATAGCATTACATCAGCCATATATCAGGTATGTTATAAATGATGGGCATCATCACTGTTTTTTGTCTGTTTGACTACTTCCATTTATCAGCTATAGAAGTCACTGTACATGGTACATTGATAGCATTACATCAGCCATATATCAGGTATGTTATAAATGATGGGCATCATCACTGTTTTTTTGTCTGTTTGACTACTTCCATTTATCAGCTATAGAAGTCACTGTACATGGTACATTGATAGCATTACATCAGCCATATATCAGGTATGTTATAAATGATGGGCATCATCACTGTTTTTTTGTCTGTTTGACTACTTCCATTTATCAGCTATAGAAGTCACTGTACATGGTACACTGATAGCATTACATCAGCCATATATCAGGTATGTTATAAATGATGGGCATCATCACTGTTTTGTCTGTTTGACTACTTCCATTTATCAGCTATAGAAGTCACTGTACATGGTACACTGATAGCATTACATCAGCCATATATCAGGTATGTTATAAATGATGGACATCATCACTGTTTTTTTGTCTGTTTGACTACTTCCATTTATCAGCTATAGAAGTCACTGTACATGGTACACTGATAGCATTACATCAGCCATATATCAGGTATGTTATAAATGATGGGCATCATCACTGTTTTTTGTCTGTTTGACTACTTCCATTTATCAGCTATAGAAGTCACTGTACATGGTACACTGATAGCATTACATCAGCCATTTATCAGGTATGTTATAATAGATGGGCATCATCACTGTTTTGTCTGTTTGACTACATCCATTTATCAGCTATAGAAGTCACTGTACATGGTACATTGATAGCATTACATCAGCCATATATCAGGTATGTTATAAATGATGGGCATCATCACTGTTTTGTCTGTTTGACTACATCCATTTATCAGCTATAGAAGTCACTGTACATGGTACATTGATAGCATTACATCAGCCATATATCAGTTATGTTATAAATGATGGGCATCATCACTGTTTTGTCTGTTTGACTACTTCCATTTATCAGCTATAGAAGTCACTGTACATGGTACATTGATAGCATTACATCAGCCATATATCAGTTATGTTATAAATGATGGGCATCATCACTGTTTTGTCTGTTTGACTACATCCATTTATCAGCTATAGAAGTCACTGTACATGGTACATTGATAGCATTACATCAGCCATATATCAGTTATGTTATAAATGATGGGCATCATCACTGTTTTGTCTGTTTGACTACTTCCATTTATCAGCTATAGAAGTCACTGTACATGGTACATTGATAGCATTACATCAGCCATATATCAGGTATGTTATAAATGATGGGCATCATCACTGTTTTTTTTGTCTGTTTGACTACTTCCATTTATCAGCTATAGAAGTCACTGTACATGGTACATTGATAGCATTACATCAGCCATATATCAGTTATGTTATAAATGATGGGCATCATCACTGTTTTTTTGTCTGTTTGACTACTTCCATTTATCAGCTATAGAAGTCACTGTACATGGTACATTGATAGCATTACATCAGCCATATATCAGTTATGTTATAAATGATGGGCATCATCACTGTTTTTTTGTCTGTTTGACTACTTCCATTTATCAGCTATAGAAGTCACTGTACATGGTACACTGATAGCATTACATCAGCCATATATCAGGTATGTTATAAATGATGGGCATCATCACTGTTTTGTCTCCATAATTTGGTGTAAAGTTGTTTGCATATATATTCATTTTTTGAACTGACTTCAAAATAAAATTCTTAAAAATAAATTTAAAAAAAACCATTTTGCCAAGATTTAGATTTTGTATTTGATATTGGTATGTGTGTCATAAATATTGCAATTAAGGGAATATGTCATGATATTATAGAGAAATAAGTACATAAGTCTTAAAAGTAAATAGATTTAAATCATTACACACAAAACATAATTATATTTACAACTTGGTAAAGGACTAAAGGATAGTAATTAATAATTCCATATTGAAATACTATAGGATAATAGCAATTTTCATAATGGCCACAATTTCCCTGCCAAATTTACAAGTTGCTCAGATTTCAATGAAATTTAGTTAAAATGGGAATATATTGAGTTAAATGTAAAAATATTGCTCACAGTGTGTTGGGTGCCAGGTAAGCAATTCAGGCTCCTGGGTGCCTCTTGTTTCATATTAATTTTGTCAAACTACCAGTAGCTTAAGATTGACCTATATTTCTATAATGTCTAAGAAGCATTCATAAAATAATCTCTACAGTGAGATATAATTACAGTTGAATCTCGTTATCTCAAACTCGGATATCTCGAACTACCGGATATCTCGAACTTTTTAAAAAAGTCCAACAGAGTTATTCTTTATTCAACCAAAATCACTCCGGTTATCTCGAACTCAGATATCTCGAATTATCGGATATGTCGAACAATATTTTTGTCCCCTTGAATGAAAATCCTAGGATAATTACACTCGTTAACTCGAACAAAAAATTTTGGAAAATCAAATTTGTCAACGCCTACAGATTTGTTGGTAGAAAAAACACATTCCGACATAAATAAAATATTTGACTGTCGCCCTCGTGTTGATTTTAAAATTACAACATTGCACTGACCTCCTAATTTCCTTAAGCCCTGAATTATTATCCCTTGCATAAGCAATTAAACCATTAAGGAGATTTGCAAGTGTTATAATTACTGCCAAGCTGAACATGTCTGCCGAAAGCATGTGAACATTACTCAATACAACCGGAAGCTTGGGGTGATTAAAATACACAAAGCGAAACTGGTATGGAGACCAAAGCGGACTCCACTATTTGCCGGCTAATAACAATAGCCCAATCAGTTATTGACAGATTTGAGTAATTAAAGAAAATCTTATAAAACAAAATGCATAATCGAATCATTTATCATTGCATCTTAAAATGCCAATGCCGATGACATACAGTTTGACAAGATAAAACCGGAAATGACTTCCGGTAGGCGTATACGAGTTACTTCCCTTTTGTTGCCATTTTTAACATTGGTTATCTCGAACTCCAGATAAGTCGAACTTTTTGCATTTCCCCGTTGAGTTCGAGATAACGAGAGTCAACTGTACATTTTTTACCAGTGTTAACTTTGCAGCACTAGGTGGCTATATATCTCTGACAGTAGATTACTTTTATGTAATGATATGAGTTACAATATACATATTCATGTTGATGCGAATAATTTAAAGTGAATTAAAAATGAATAATGTGGAACAAGTCTACAGAAAGTGGATTTATAAAATTATAAAAATTGTTTTTACTTTTTAGTGTTCCAAGACCCCCAAAGTCAGCATGGGCTAACAAGCCTGGTCAGCCTGAGCAGTCTACATTAGAAATGGTTTACTTTGGGAGCAAAACAGTATCTGGGGTAAGTGATCATTGAATGTTGTGTTGTTATAATCTCAAAATGATATTTGTAAGGTAGATTATTTTAAGTGCCCTTGTTTTAGTATCAATAATTGCAAAATAAATTGGATAGATATAAAGTCAACACAGTACTCAAAATACATAGTTGGATACTATTATGTCTTATTCAGTACCCATCCAAAGTTGGGAGTTTTATACTTTGATACTTACTTTGATACTAATATTTTGTCGTATGAGACCTGCATGGTTTTTGTCTGTCATGATGGAGTTGAAGAGAAACATGGTTGTTACTTCAAAATTGATGTCAACATCAAAATGTAATACATAAAATTTCATGTAAGAAGGTTCTCAAAGATAAAGCCACCTACATTTAATTCTTGTCTATTTAAATGCTCAGTTGAGAAAGTTCTTGATCTTGGAAAGTAGTCCTTTAAAGAATTAATTGCATTAAACTTTGTTGACATTAAATGTATCGATTTCTGTGTATATTTACAGGACCCTGATGATTGTAGTACTGTCAAACTTCACACTGCCTACAACGTACACAAACGAATATGTACTGTATTACTGTCTGCCTATGAAAGCCTACAAGCTACATTCCAACAGTGTTTGTCCAGAATGGCTAGATCTGACTTTAAATTAGGTAAAGTAGTACATGTGTTTGTGAGTTATAGGGGATTAAAGTGAAAGCTTTATACTTTAAATACTGAATATGACATTGAACTATTCAGGTCTCAGATAGAGCACTCGATCACTTGAAACAGTCCAATGACTTGGGAAATTTTACTCAAATTTGGTCCATTGCCATGTATATTATACATTTATTTCATATGTCATCAATGATTCTTATTAAATTGTCATAATGGAATGCTAAATAAAAATAAAAAATGACAGGTTTTCTAGTGCTAAGTTTTGTCTACTTGGTGCAGAGTGCACAACACCTGATTACTTGGCACAGTGTCAAGCAGTTTGAAAATTTTTATCTGAACCCTGCTATTTAACTTAACACAACAATATGTGTACTTGTATCTTTTCAGAACATAAGGACTGTCATATGTGGTTAGAAACACTAGTAAATAACTTACAGGTAAGACATTCTCAAATACTAATAATATATTCTGTGATTTATTAGAAAAAAATGAACTTTACATACCTCCCTGCAAGGAAGTTGTTGCAATAATATTATTTTGTCTCATCAGTCGGTCATTTAGTGAGTCTGTAATACCAATGTGTTCATTCACTATCTCTTAATTTCTTGATGCAAAGCTGTGTACAAATGTTATCCAGAATAAGAGGATTTGTCAGGAACCATATTGTGTTATGTAGGTTGAAGGCAATGGTCACCAGGTCAAGTTTTAGAATTTTTACAGTATTTTGTTTCTGCTTCCAATGTCCTTCATTTCTAGATGATTTTCAATTAACAAGAATGCTCAATTGAAATAAACAGAAATAAAAAGCAAATGTAGCATTTTTGCTTAAAATATTTGAATATATATCATTCTTTACATTGCATTGGTAACCACAATCATGACAAATGTCAAGATTTGAGAGTAGAGTCTCTGTGAGCTTGTTTACTTTTCTCTTTCTTTCAGATTTAATTTGTCAAATCAAGATTGTATTTGTAATAGAATTCAATGTAAATTGTATATTTATGAATCTCTTGTCAAATGTGTTTTTTGTACATAATTTTTTGTCAGATTTAACTTACAATTAATTATGAATATAAAAATAATTAAAAACATATATGCTTTAAAATGAACATTCATTGTATTGTTTTCTTTGTTATAGAATTTTAACAACGAAGAAGATTTACTACAGACTGCTACAACAGACATTACTCAACTGTGTGCAGAAAATGTTATATTATGGACTCAGTTTCTAGAGATTGTCTCTCTTGACAAGAGAGTGTTACTATACTTAGCTGCAGAACATCACACTATGAGGGTAGGTTTGTTTCTAGAGATTGTCTCCCTTGACAAGAGAGTGTTACTATACTTAGCTGCAGAACATCACACTATGAGGGTAAGTTTGTTTCTAGAGATTGTCTCCCTTGACAAGAGAGTGTTACTATACTTAGCTGCAGAACATCACACTATGAGGGTAGGTTTGTTTAGCTGCAGAACATCACACTATGAGGGTAAGTTTGTTTCTAGAAATTGTCTCCCTTGACAAGAGAGTGTTACTATACTTAGGTGCAGAACATCACACTATGAGGGTAAGTTTGTTTCTAGAGATTGTCTCCCTTGACAAGAGAGTATTACTATACTTAGCTGCAGAACATCACACTATGAGGGTAGGTTTGTTTAGCTGCAGAACATCACACTATAAGGGTAGGTTTATTTAGCTGCAGAACATCACACTATGAGGGTAGGTTTGTTTCTAGAGATTGTCTCCCTTGACAAGAGAGTATTACTATACTTAGCTGCAGAACATCACACTATGAGGGTAGGTTTGTTTAGCTGCAGAACATCACACTATAAGGGTAGGTTTATTTAGCTGCAGAACATCACACTATGAGGGTAGGTTTGTTTCTAGAGATTGTCTCCCTTGACAAGAGAGTATTACTATACTTAGCTGCAGAACATCACACTATGAGGGTAGGTTTGTTTCTAGAGATTGTCTCCCTTGACAAGAGAGTATTACAATACTTAGCTGCAGAACATCACACTATGAGGGTAGGTTTGTTTCTAGAGATTGTCTCCCTTGATAAGAGAGTGTTACTATACTTAGCTGCAGAACATCACACTATGAGGGTAGGTTTGTTTCTAGAGATTGTCTCCCTTGACAAGAGAGTATTACTATACTTAGCTGCAGAACATCACACTATGAGGGTAGGTTTGTTTCTAGAGATTGTCTCCCTTGACAAACGAGTATTACTATACTTAGCTGCAGAACATCACACTATGAGGGTAGGTTTGTTTCTAGAGATTGTCTCCCTTGATAAGAGAGTGTTACTATACTTAGCTGCAGAACATCACACTATGAGGGTAGGTTTGTTTCTAGAGATTGTCTCCCTTGATAAGAGAGTATTACTATACTTAGCTGCAGAACATCACACTATGAGGGTAGGTTGATGTTTTGTCATAGAGAAGCGACAGAGTCAAGGCATTTGCTTACTGCTTTAGGGTCAACATTTTAGTTTTCAATTTCTTGAAAAAGCTTATCATTGAAGTAAGGGACAAGATATATATATGTATAATTTTGAGTAATTCTATTTAACATCACCCCATCCATGCAGCCACTTCCAGTTGGCTGCACTTAAATTGGAAATATTTTTCAAAGTTCTTTAACAGAAGTAAAAACTTTATCATTGAAGTAAGGAATGAGATAGATATACATTGTACATATAAAATTTTGAGCAATTATTGTATCTTTTTAATGTCTCCCAATCCAAACACTTTCCAAAATAGAGGTTTACTTGTGATCATTGTAATATCTTGGAAAAGAATACTGGTTAGTAATGACTTGGGAAACCTAGAATATTTTACCGTGTACATGTCCCTCAGTTGTTTCACCTTGGATTTTTTCTGTCTATCTTTAATAACAGTAATTTGTATTATGGTGTGATATTTGGAATGTGTTTTTCTATTTTATTTATGATATATCTGTATCATTAGGATTTAAAATATTTGTTTTAAATTTGTATATATATTTATTTTAGGTCAAGAGATTTGCTGAAGGTTTCTTCTCCCATGACAATCCAAAGCCTGAATGTCTTTCATGTTACGAGCCAAGGTAAGCACATAACACATTATATCGAACTGAATGATATAATATTTACATGCCTCAAGACCAAAATGAAGATAGGATATTAATTTCAAAAGTTATTTTATTATTTGGGGATTGTCATTGTTATACACTTTTATGTATGTTTGTAAAGCCTCATCAAGAAGTTTTATGTAAACTGGTCCTAGTACCAAGTCTAGGTTTTCATTCCTAGTAGCTGAAACCAGCATTGGCTACCGATTTCACAGAAATCCTTGTAAAAAGTAAGCTATTGTAGCTAATTTGTTAAAAAATACTGTAAAATACTATAAAAAGGACTATATTTTCCCAAATTTAGAAAATTTTGCAACTAATGATTTTAAACTTTTGGAGAAAAATATTCACTTGGCACACAGAATTTTACTTTTTACACAACTAACATAATATTTTGATGTGTATATTGACCATATATTTGCCTTAATTGCAAAAATTTAGAATAAAATAACTTGAGACTCTATAAACAGTAAAAGAATAACTTAGTGCTGTGACAAGTGACTACATAACATATTTTAAGTACATATACTAAGGCAAGCAAATAAAATATGAGGACTTCTTTGAGAAATATGGTACGCTACTATGGTAATACAGTTGAAAGAGTGCTTGCTTTGTATGTGGAAGGTGTTGGGTTCGAACATGGGTCAGATCTGACCAAAACTTGAAAAATAGGTAATGACTTTTTTCTTTGAGCATTCAACATTGAAAAATGAAAGTCATGGGTTCTTTACAAGAGACCTTAAAAACCAATGTCCCATTTCATGGCAGATGTGGCATGGTAAAGAAACCTCTCTATACACATTGTCTTGAGTGCACTGAAAAGGTAAAAATTTCTGCCACATCACCTATAGCTGGTTAAATATTCTTGACATTGGTGTAAAACCCCATTTAATCAATAGATCAAACTGAGAAATTATTCATAAAAAACTGTTCACTATGTATTTACAGTTATCATGGTCACAGTGATTTAGCTAATGTTGTTAGAAGTTCTTCCTATTTTCAAAATTTACCTCCAACACCTGTGGAGTGTTTAGAACTTGATGGAGATTTTACCTCACTGCCTATTATATTTGAAGATGTTTATTGTGATCATATACCAATGATAAGTGGTAAGTATGTTATACACCACAAAGAAGATGATATACTGCACACCAAATACATAGGAATAGTAACCTTGTATTTACAGAGTTAAGGCCCCTTGTTGATTTTTTCTTGTTAGAACTGTACTTACAGAGTTAAGGTCCCTTGATGATTTTTTTTGTTAGAACTGTACTTACAGATTTAAGGCCCCTTAATGTTTTTTCTTGTCATATCTGTATTTATAGAGTTATGGATCCTTAATTATTTTTCTTATAGAGAATTGTATTCACAGAGTTAAGGCCTCTTGATATTTTTTTCTCGTCAGAGCTGTCTGTATCTGTCAAGGTATTTGAGATACTTGTATCATACTTGTTACACTTGTTCATGATATCCAGACCTTTTGTAGATTCTTCTGTTAATTGGCCTTGCTCCGATACTTGCCAAGTTACACACATACCCTTCCAATAACTTTGTAATTAAATCAGGAGCATGTGTGGGATAGGGGGTTACGATCGTGGGGATAGGGTTATTAGTCCATTTTTCACAATTTTAGTTGGAAGATTGTAAAAAAGCACATGCACCATCTTTTTAGTGGGTAGATCATCAATTGATATATAATGGGGTTTGCCACTACCATGTGATTAACACCCCTTAACATGTGGGGAAATATTGAAAAAAGTATGTTGTGAAATCTCAAGATATTAATTTCACTTTTATGGGAAAACATGAACTGATATGATTCCATATTCAATGGAAATAATTGTTTGTCACAAATGTTAAGGGGTATCATGTTGTATAGGTGTGAACCCCATTTGCCAAATTTGTTTCTTCACTGACATACATTTAAATATGTTGGTCATGATGCTTCTAATAACACAGTAACAATGGGAAAGTCATTTGGTGCTTAGTCATGTTTTAAATATGCATTTATGTTAATATTGTAACTAACTGTTTGGTAATGAGTATATGGCATGTAATTTCACTTTGAATGGAAAAAGTTTGGTGTTCTTTTTATATTTGTGATAATAATCGTGATTCTCAAACATTAAAGTATAAAAAATGTGTTAATGTTTCATATTAATCAAAAACAAACTTACTAGTCCATGTTCAAATTACAATCCCAAAAGCAAAATAAAAACTATGAAAACTGGCAAAAGTTAAACATATGAACTTTCACCAGGGAAGTGAGGCTAGGTGCTCCAGAAGGGTCACACAATGATGCCAAAATAAAAAATGTGAGTACCGTATATTTCCGTATATACGTCGCCCCAGTAGATACGTCGCACCCCCACCCCAGGCCAGCAAGCCCAGTATTTTCTAAAGGTCGTCTACATACGTCGCAGCCAAAAAATTGCCAGAGAACATTAAAGATTTGCTCGGCAAGAACCATTAATTTTCAATTCCATGAATAAAGAAACAAAAGCTTTTACCGGTGTTATTTATTATTTTTCTTCTTAATAAATATTGTTTGAATAGCTTGTGTAAATTAAACAAGTATGTAGATATTATTTTTTACATGTATGGATACAAACGATGAAGATTGCTTGAATATAACATGTACTTTTTGGCTCCCGATCACGAGATCGGTTAATTCACATGTTGTTGTCACCGACAAAGGAAGTCAAAGTTTGATCATGCGCAAAGGTTGCGATATGTATTGCATAATTTGTTAAAACAAGGGGGTCGCTTATAGCGTTATTAGACTCATGTTTCAGATTTTACAATACTGGACTGTCGATATTATGTTGAAGTTGACGATCTATTGCTTACCGGGGGACAAATATCGCCATTTTATATTGTTCAGAATGACATGTGGTTTTCCATTCAAGAGTATTGGTCAATAACTAGGACGACCTCCGGTTGTTTGAACTTTTGTGAAAGAATAATTTGTATTCATTTTTTGTTGCGTTTAAAATCTAAACATATCGTTAGAATTGCAAATTAAATTTTAATAAATTTTTTTAATATCCGATCAGCGATTGTCGAATTCTGACACTTTTTACTTAAAACCGACAGATACGAAACTGCCGTATGACCTCTGACATAGGAATATATAATTAGTGTTTGTAATGGCGGCGCTTTCTTCTTCAATATATAAACATAGGTACCGGTAAACATGGACAATTATATCAAAGGATAAGTTAACGGGAATGGCTTCAATCATTAAACAAACAAGATACACGCGAGGTGTTACCGGGAAGACTTGATTATTTAAAGTTAATTACAGGTGACCAGGTATTTACTTCTTTGCCGACGGCTATTCTGTTACACGTGACAACTTGACAGTGAGACTCATACTTACCTTAATTAATCAATTATTTGTTTATTTCAAAAACTTTATTGGTCAAATTTAATAATAAAAAAATATCACATATAATATAATATATTATACAAAAATATAATAAAGAGCAAAATTTACTTTCAACTAGAAAATTACCGTAACTTCCGGTTTGTCGATCTTCTAAAATGCCTTGAAAATTTGAGACAGATTATCAACATATTTTAATGTCGGCTAGTTAAGTCGCATTGGATTTTAAAATATTAAAATTTAGTGAAAAAGTTGCGACGTATCTACGGAAATATACGGGGTGGCAATATTATTTTACTCAGTCTGTTTCAATCACTTCTAATTGTAAGCATCTTCTTAGTGACCTGCTACTTGTCTTGCTGTTAGTTGAACATTTAAATTCTGCATTCAGTTTGCAAATTTACTGTACCTAACCACATCTTGTAGTATATCTTGACAGGTACTAATAGTTCTTGTTTTCTTCCCCACTTGGCAAGTATTTAACCTGATTTAATTTACAATAAATTCCTTGATTTCAATTTTCATTTGTAAAATTATGTACACTTTATTAAGAAAAATGGTAGAAAGGATTTGTGTACTTTACAAGAAAATTAAAAATAATTTTGCTTGAAATATTTGGTTGTCTGTTTGGGCATTTAAAACTGATGTCCAGTGTCATGAAAGACATAAAATGAAAAAAAAAACCCCACTTACTGTAACGTATCCTGTGATGTCTCAATATAAGCTATATAATTTGAACTTGTACAATAAGTCTATTCTAGTTTACTCACCTTCTCTTTGGTATTGTGATATCAATACTTAGTATTGTGGTAAATGTACCTGTATATTACCTGTAAACACCTGTCTTAATTTACCTGAGATGTTACCTTTACTTGTTGCAATTACCTGTTTGATGCCTTCATTTGTTACCTGTATTCCTGTATGTCATTTCTTAAATATTGTATGTTTTATTAACTTTCACCTCAACAGAAAATCCTGTCAAGGACTTAGCAGGACTATTTCAAACTGTGTCACATGATCAATTGAAAACCAATCAATTTATTGATCCTAAAAATATTGAATTGGTTGGTGAGTAAATGCATTGGCTTCTGAATTTAATATTTTGATTTTTCATTTTATCAATCATTTGGTGTATATCTCACAAGCTGGCTGTTTGTAGGAAACTCTTGATATATGATAAAGCACAAGGACTATATATGAAAAGCACATGTTTAGGGCACCATATGGAAAATATAATGAACATTCATATGGGAAAATTGGATCATATGAAAATGTATGTTTGGCAACATACAATTTCCAAATGGTATGGGAATTTGGTTCCCAAGAGGTCAAAACCATCAATTTACAATTCATATCTCTTCTCACTCCCTCAGCCTATATCTCACTCTGGGTAGAACCTAGTTTGAGAAAAATTCAGGCAATTTGCTTACTGAAAATAGTGGTTTCGATCCTGAAGGCTCTTTAGTTTTCCTCCACCATTCCAAAGCTGACTGGACCTGTTAAACTCCACTGTTCAAATACTAAATATATGGTTTCTATCTGGTTTCTGTATGTTTTATCACTTGTAGAATACAAACATTTTCTATATGTTCATATGAACATATGATAAATTTTCATGTGGTCCCTAAATGTATCTTATTTCATATGTAATTTTCATATCAAAAACATATTCAAGTTTTCTCATATATTGGTCAACATAAGACTTTACCATCACCTCTTAAATTTACTACATAAAGATCCAGTTTGTTTTCACTCATTGTTACAGAAAATAAAAGAGCTTATTAGACATGCCTGTCTTCAATGTTGGTGTGAACTTGTTTGTCCAGAGAGTTATGTTGTTCATTTCTCTCATGCCTCACAGAGTGAAATTGTAGTTTTTTCAGGTGCAGATCTGTATTTGACAAGTATTACAAGAGATTAAAATGAACCTCTGGGAATTCATATAGAAAAAAAAATGTTTATAATGTTATAACAACTTGATTTTGGTGAATATCAATAATTTGAACATCCTTATTTTACCCAAAACAAGTGTAGGTTGCCTTGACATTTGTTGATGCACACTTTAGAACAAACTGAAATATTTCACTCAAATAAGCAAAGGGCAATAATTCTCAAATTGGTTTCACTGTTACAAAACATGAACTTGTCCGAGATATAACCATGGTAAATCCTTGTATCAAGTTTTATCAAATTCTGCTGAGAAATAAAGTAGTTAGAGTGCTGACAAGGAAAGCATAACATACATATGTACGTATGGACCAAATCCTGTATCCCCTCTGAACTTTGTGTTTGAGGGGATAACTAGCTTGGAAGCCTGTAATGTCTGGTCTGATATTCGGACTATGTTTTACAGTTTCTTGTGAGATATTCCCTAAATGTTTCATTTTATTTGATTTATTGGTAAATATTTTAACTGCATGCAAAATGTGTTCTTATAGATGTCATATTTCATAATTTATCCAGTAGTTAACAATAGCATGATTTTGGGAGTGATATTAAATATGAAATATATAGAGTAAAATAGCCTTAACAACATGTTGGGATTGGAATTCCAAATTCTAAGTTCATTTTTGTCTTGAATTTCAAATTAATTTAATTTGTCACCATTCTAAGAAATTTCTTCCATAGCAATTGGTTAACTTGCCAGGGTACATGGAACTATGTTCACAAATCTGCTGGAGTATATGAATCAGGTTACAGAAATCATGGGTTACATGGGGCTGTGTAACAATAAATTATAGTGATTCTTTTCTGAATGTTAACATCAGTATTACAGATTTTAAACAGAATCAGAAGAAATAATGTTCTTATATACTGAATAGATAGAAATATTTACTGATGAAATCTCTCATGTTTTTTGGATTTGAAGCTTTTTTCCATGGAATTAAGCATTTTGATCTACTGTTGGTTTCTGATATCTGATGATATCTACAGATAGGTTCCTGCAAAATTTGGAATTTAATTCTATAAACACAATAAGTAATTAACATTTAAGTGAAAAGATATGCTCAAATAATTATAAATATGTGTAACTTTAAAATTTGACCATGGAAAAGAAACCTAATCAACAATTAATCAAAACGGGGATTGAAAAAGGGTAAAAAATCTGTTTTTAGACCATTAACCTGTAAAATACTCTCATCTGGTCATTCTATTTCTTATTAAACTTGTGTAAAACTTCAATTGGAAAATCTTACCAGTTAAAATGTTTAAATATCTGTTAATCTTAGACCAGTAAATCTGAAACCAGGTGGGACCACTAAATCATAGACCAGGTGGAACCACTAAATCTTAGACCAGGTGGGACCACTAAATCATAGACCAGGTTGAACCACTAAATCATAGACCAGGTGGGGTCACTAAATCATAGACCAGGTGGAACCACTAAATCTTAGACCAGGTGGGACCACTAAATCATAGACCAGGTGGAACCACTAAATCTTAGACCAGGTGGGACCACTAAATCATAGACCAGGTAGAACCATGAAATCTTAGACAATCAGGACCTCTAGATCTTAGAACTGACTGTGTATACATTTTGTACAACCATAAAACATCAGTAGTTTAGTGAATGAAGATTAAGGTGATAAAATACTTAAGAACTAAAAAAAAATTTTTTTCTTTAAATTTAACCTACTGTAGGTATATTTTGAGTAGGGTAACAATGTGTTTTATGTATCATGTGTATTGTGTGTCTCTCCTATGTGGTGATATAATTTTATTGCATGTTTACCAGTATTGTTTTTTTGTTTTGTGTTTATTAACTGAAGAAGTTTAAATTTTATTGTGTTTTTAAAAGCTTATACAAGATGTGTTAATTTATTATTTCATTTGCAATTTTAACTATATTCCTAGTAAACTGTTGCTTCTATAAATTCTATCCTTGTTTAAGATATTATATTTCTGATAAACTGTTGCTTTCTACACTGTGGTTACTTGGTCTTTAAGCTACATTTTGTTATATAAATTGTGTCTGTGTATGTGAGACTTTTTAAGAATTTCTATAACTTGCATGTTGATTTTGGCTTGTACAGAAGTGTTTATTTTGTAACCATGTTTCAGCATCAGTATCAATGTAGGTGTCAAGTATTCAAATTTTTTGTTTAGTTTCTTAAAGGAGGACAGATATTAAATTTGTTGATGGACTAAATGTACAGGCCCTAATGATAGCTCTTTACAGGCACCTACAGGTATCAGTTCCTCCAGGTTTGAATCCCAATGAGGTGGATCCTGGTGTGAAAATGTTTGTCATTTCGTTTACAGAAGGTCATTGGTTTGCTCTGAGCACTCTGGTCTC
Organism: Anadara kagoshimensis; assembly: GCA_021292105.1. Taxonomy (NCBI): domain Eukaryota; kingdom Metazoa; phylum Mollusca; class Bivalvia; order Arcoida; family Arcidae; genus Anadara; species Anadara kagoshimensis. Next base: position 13,498,415 of record CM037860.1, on the reverse strand, counting down.
CTCCATCATCCATAGACTGGCTGTGTTAATATAAGCGAAAGAATAATGACTGGGGTGTAAAACATCATTGCTTCATTCCACTCTCTATAGACATTGGACAATGTACCATTATAGTAATAGTGATGCTTGCATAGATTTTACCTCAATCTGGTTAACAGTCTTTAAGGATAAATAATAATGATTGTAACAGTCCAGGGACTTACTAAATATTGTAATATTACAGTTATCTGTAATATAACAAAGTAATTAGAGTTATCTCTCTTTACTTTGTCATGTTTGTATTACAAAAAACTGTAATTTAACAATTTTCTATAATGGTTATCTCCCTTTCAAATACAATAAACCTATAATTTAATACATTTGTAACAATTCTCTGTAGTGGTTATTTCCCTTTATTTTTTTTTAAATGAACATGAATAAATCAATTATAAGTTGAAAAAGGTTATTTTAAAAAAAAACAAAGATTTCTAAAATTTCTACGGTAGAATATTTGTATATTCAGCAATTAAAACATCAAATATAACACGGTATCATATGAATAATGCCATTTATATTACAGATTTTTTTTTTATTGTTTAATTGACAAATATGGGTCATACAGTATATAAAACGAAATCTACATTTTAATTTCAAAAGTCTATGCATCAGAATATACCATGCAGTCATTCCAAAATAATATAGTAACGTTTAACGTTGACAATGGTTTTTCTTGTCCGTGGAGACAGATTCTGGAAGGAAAATGTGACGTTTGAGCATGTTGCAATAGCAATATGTAAACTTTCAGAGCTGATATTATAGTTTTGAAATGGAACCATTTTACAAATTCTATCAGATTCATTTCTTAACATCAGATAGGGTCTTGAACCAAGTAGATTTTCTAAAAGTGATTATTCATAATTTTGAACCGGTTATTTTACATGTGTCGGAAAAAATTCCTAACCTGTAACAGATATTTCATTACGTGCGGAATTCATAACTAAAAGCAATAAAGATATGAAACTTATTTCAGATTACAATGATGGCCTAAGAGTACAGGGGGAAACTTTATATTAGATAGGAATTTTTAAATCATGTCTTTAAATCCAATATTGAGATAGAATTTTTTTAATGTCTCATATAAGGAACTAACCTCTGTTACACCATTTTCTGAAAAACTACGTTGATATGATAAAATTGTATTTGATTTTAGAAAAACAGTGGCATATGTCTTCTTAGTATTAAAATGATGTAAAATTCTGTTCGGATTTATTCAGTGTTAATAGCGCACAGTTGTTAATTTCTAACCTCCATAACGCCTAACCTCCTAACATGGATCAAGTTCCAAGATTTCAGATTGCATATAAGCATTTATCCAGGATATATTATCACTTGACCGGACAAGTTCTTACAAACATTTGCCTTTTCTGTAATTAATGCTAAAACCAGCAAAATAATAGTCACTTAGAACAGTTTTATATGACTTTATTATTGAAACTAAGAAATTATCATAATTTTTTTATTTCGAATTTGGTGTGTGTAATAATTCATTTTTTTATTCTGTACATATACATCTTTGTTTTTAAGAGACATAAAAGAGTCTGATTTCAAAATTTCATTTTTGACCGTTTAAAGGAATATAAGCAATACGATCATTTTTGGAATGACTGCATGAGGTTGGAGTAAGCCATTCTGTCATATGGGCATGAGGGCAAATTAATATATTACTGGATACATGAAAATGAAATATAGGCTGGTCTTGGTCATTTCAATTATAATTTTTTTTCAGAGTAACAAATCTTTCAACTGACTTTAATACCCATGAAAAAATGTTATGTTTTAATTAATATATGGAAACAAAGTCAGAATACAGTCACATGTTGACTGACGAAAGAAGTGGAAAATGGTTTTAAGATATACAATGGCGTCATTTGTAGCAAAATGACACAATAGAAAAAACATTCATTACCATGTAATAAAACACAGTATAGATTTATTTACATTCACATGTGACTAGACAAATTTGAATCTTACCTTACAGAAATATAATAGAAATATGTAATATTGATGCATCTGCTAATTTTGATGATACAATGCTACATATTGAAATGGTCATAGTTGATTGAATCTTATATTACAGGAATATGTAATATTGATGAATCAACCAATTCTGATCATGCAATGCTACATATTGAAATGGTCATGTTTGATTCAATCTTATATTACAGGAATATGTAATATTGATGAATCAACCAATTCTGATCATGCAATGCTACATATTGAAATGGTCATGTTTGATTGAATCTTATATTACAGGAATATGTAATATTGATGAATCAACCAATTCTGATCATACAATGCTACATATTGAAATGGCCATAGTTGATTGAATCTTATATTACAGGAATATGTTATATTGATGAATTAGCCAATTCTGATCACACAATGCTACATATTTAATTGGCCATGTTTGATTAAATCTTATATTACAGAAATGTGTAATATTGATGAATTTGCTAATTCTGATCATACAATGCTACATATTGAAATGGCCATGTTTAATTGAATCTTATATTACAGAAATATGTAATATTGATGAATCAACCAATTCTGATTTTACAATTCCACACATTGAAATGGCCATGTTTGATTGAATCTTATATTACAGAAATATGTAATATTGATGAATCAACCAATTCTGATCACACAATGCTACATATTGAAATGGTCATGTTTGATTGAATCTTATATTACAGGAATATGTAATATTGATGAATTAGCCAATTCTGATCATACAATGCTACATATTGAAATGGTCATATTTGATTGAATCTTATATTACAGGAATATGTAATATTGATGAATCAACAAATTCTGATCACACAATGCTACATATTGAAATGGCCATAGTTGATTGAATCTTATATTACAGGAATATGTAATATTGATGAATTAGCCAATTCTGATCATACAATGCTACATTATTGAAATGGCCATGTTTGATTAAATCTTATATTACAGAATATGTAATATTGATGAATCAACCAATTTGATCACACAATGCTACATATTGAAATGGCCTTGTTCGATTGAATCTTATATTACAGAAATATGTAATATTGATGAATTGCTAATTCTGATCATACAATGCTACATATTGAAATGGCCATGTTTAATTGAATCTTATATTACAGAAATATGTAATATTGATGAATCAACCAATTCTGATCACACAATGCTACATATTGAAATGGTCATGTTTGATTGAATCTTATATTACAGGAATATGTAATATTGATGAATCAACCAATTCTGATCATGCAATGCTACATATTGAAATGGTCATGTTTGATTCAATCTTATATTACAGGAATATGTTATATTGATGAATCAACCAATTCTGATCATGCAATGCTACATATTGAAATGGTCATGTTTGATTGAATCTTATATTACAGGAATATGTAATATTGATGAATCAACCAATTCTGATCAAACAATGCTACATATTGAAATGGTCATGTTTGATTGAATCTTATATTACAGGAATATGTAATATTGATGAATCAACCAATTCTGATCACACAATGCTACATATTGAAATGGTCATGTTTAATTGAATCTTATATTACAGAAATATCTAATATTGATGAATTTGCTAATTCTGATCATACAATGCTACATATTGAACTGGTCATGTTTGATTGAATCTTATATTACAGGAATATGTAATATTGATGAACCAACCAATTCTGATCATACAATGCTACATATTGAAATGGTCATGTTTGATTGAATCTTATATTACAGGAATATGTAATATTGATGAATACCAATTCTGATCACAATGCTACATATTGAAATGGTCATGTTTGATTGAATCTTATATTACAGAATATGTAATATTGATGAATGCTAATTCTGATCATACAATGCTACATATTGAAATGGTCATGTTTGATTGAATCTTATATTACAGGAATATGTAATATTGATGAATCAACCAATTCTGATCATACAATGCTACATATTGAAATGGTCATGTTTGATTGAATCTTATATTACAGGAATATGTAATATTGATGAATCAACCAATTCTGATCATACAATGCTACATATTGAAATGGTCATGTTTGATTCAATCTTATATTACAGGAATATGTAATATTGATGAATCAACCAATTCTGATCATCAATGCTACATATGAAATGGTCATGTTTGATTGAATCTTATATTACAGGAATATGTAATATTGATGAATCAACCAATTCTGATCATACAATGCTACATATTGAAATGGCCATGTTGATTGAATCTTATATTACAGGAATATGTAATATTGATGAATACCAATTCTGATCACACAATGCTACATATTGAAATGGCCATGTTTGATTGAATCTTATATTACAGAATATGTAATATTGATGAATTGCAATTCTGATCATACAATGCTACATATTGAAATGGCCATGTTTGATTGAATCTTATATTACAGAAATATGTAATATTGATGAATCAACCAATTCTGATTACAATCCACACATTGAAATGGCCATGTTTGATTGAATCTTATATTACAGAAATATGTAATATTGATGAATCAACCAATTCTGATCATACAATGCTACATATTGAAATGGTCATGTTTGATTGAATCTTATATTACAGGAATATGTAATATTGATGAATACCAATTCTGATCATACAATGCTACATATTGAAATGGCCATGTTTGATTGAATCTTATATTACAGGAATATGTAATATTGATGAATCAACAATTCTGATCACACAATGCTACATATTGAAATGGCCAGTTGATTGAATCTTATATTACAGAATATGTAATATTGATGAATTAGCCAATTCTGATCATACAATGCTACATATTATTAAATGGCCATTTTGATTGAATCTTATATTACAGAAATATGTAATATTGAAATTACCAATTCTGATCACAATGCTACATATTGAAATGGCCATGTTCGATTGAATCTTATATTACAGAAATATGTAATATTGATGAATCAACCAATTCTGATCATACAATGCTACATATTAAATGGCCTTGTTGATTGAATCTTATATTACAGGAATATGTAATATTGATGAATCAACCAATTCTGATCATACAATGCTACATATTGAAATGGCCTTGTTCGATTGAATCTTATATTACAGGAATATGTAATATTGATGAATCAACCAATTCTGATCATACAATGCTACATATTAAATGGCCTTGTTGATTGAATCTTATATTACAGAATATGTAATATTGATGAATCAACCAATTCTGATCACACAATGCTACATATTGAAATGGTCATTTCTGATTGAGCCTTATATTACATTATGTAAAATTGTTGAATCAACGGACAATGATTTTTTTCAAAAAAGAAAAATGTTTTATTTGTAGTTGAAAATCGACATGTATTATAATTAACAAAGAAATTATGTTTATAGCAGAAAACTATTTTGTTCAAGATATTGTTTTTAGTTTGTCTAGGATTAATTTGCTGGGAAGATTCAATTTGTCAAAGGGGTATTCATGATAAGGAATCCTTATGTGCTCCAAAATTTTAATTTGTGATGATTAATCTCTACACTCATAATAAATACACACATGTGTAAAATCAAAATAAATTTATTTTTCTTAGTAATATAATTAAAGCAACTTTATAAAGTTAAAATTCATTACATTACATTAGAAATTTAAATTGTAAGGATTATTAGAGACACATTTCCATGATAGAAATTATCACAGATTCAGGAGCACTATCACAATACGTGTATATGGAAAAATTAACCTTTTGATCTGATCAGTAGAAGTAATGAGTTTTAAATTGATGGACACTTGAAAGTGTACATTCATTGTACTGACATGAGGGTTAAACCTTTTATTGTGTGGCCATTATTTTTTGGTTTTATAGGTTTGCTATTGTGCCATTTGTGTTACTTAAATTGATATTCAACCCACCAAATGAAAGTTGGTTTATTCTAAACTCATAATCATTTGGTTATTCTTCCCACCTATTTAAAGATTTATTCAGGGTGTCAATGATGCATGGGTTTAAAAATACCTAAATGGCTATTAAGCTTTCTCCAATACAATAGAAATGATTGGAAGGGGGGGTGATCTAAAAGGTATAACATATTGTATTATCATAGGAGACACATTTAGTCCCAGATATACTTGAATGTCTTTCAAAAGTTGGACAATTTAAAAAAAAAACAGTTTTAAAGATACGTAGTGTCAAACTTTTATTAGATATTAATTAGTCCATTGAAACTGGAAGGGGACTATAGGTTTTCTCTCTGGTTGTCCACTTGTCTGTCCTTTATTTGTTGAGATGTTGGATTCATATTTGGTATGAACTTTTATATAGGTGATCTACTATGTCATACTGACTCAATTTTGATTAAATTTGACAGCCATGTGGACCTTTTCAAATTTTCACTTTTTAATTTTTTTCTGGTTACTTTGTGAACCAGAAACTCTGTCCTCTCTATACCAAGTGCAAGAGGAGGAAGCAGCATCTCAAACTTTAAAGTCTTATGCATGATCTGTTTAAAGATAATATCCATGACATCATATTCTCTAACCATAAAGTCACACCAATGCAGTGAACCATGATGGCAAGATTCTCTCGGAAAATTTATTATATATATTTGCATTTGTACATATTTTTGATATTATAAAAAGACTATTTTTATTTTTCTTGCATGCTAAACAAGCATTTATAAAAAAAATCCATTTTAATTTTGACTCTGTATGCCCCATCTGATTACTACTAACTTATAAAGACTTTCTACTTTTTAGCACATGGGATTTTTTGTGAAATTTCTTGTTTATTGTTTGCTTGATATCAAAATAAGTTCAATCTCCCTTCTCAACATTTAGAATAATATAAAAAGTTTGGTTATTGTTATACTCTTGTTAAAACTGGTGACACTAGAATAAAACTACAGGAGGTAGTCAATAATGTCCAACACAGAATTGAGCTCTCCGCCCCAATGATTCTAAATACAAATGACTTTGGAACAGGGATTCCCATTTAAACCAGAAGGAAAGGCATTTATCTTAACAAAGAACAAAACAACATCTGCTACTTTCCTTATCTTTTAAATTTTAAAATACCTGTTTAGAGAAGCTATATTGTGACATTACAGTGTTGATGAAATTTTATCTTGATTCAGACATCATCCTTTCTAGTACTATAGCTAGGTTGAAGACATGATAATTTTATATTAAACAAGGTGTTCAGAGAACACTATCCCCCACCCCACCTCTGCAAAGGCGAACATCAGTGAATTCCATACAAGGTGAAATATGTTTTATGGAACACTGGTTGTTAAATAAGTAGGCTAGTTTGCCCATTTAATAGATTGAAAACCACAACAAATTAAAGTACACCTTATTTGCATATTTTATAAATATTACGCAAACTAAAATTTAATGGAAAAACCTATTACATATGATTAATTCCCACAGTTTTATTTCCTATGTTTAAAATTCTGATGAAATTGGTTCATAAATATGGCTGTAATGGTCATATATATTTTGCAAACTAAAATTTTTACAGAAAATCCAGTTAAATATGTTTAATACCGAGTTCTATTTTCTATATATATTGAAAATATCGATGAAATCGGTACATAAATAAGGCTGCAACAGCCATTTATATGTTTTTGTTATTTATAATAATGGTGGCCATCTTGGATATGCTATAAGGCTGTCGAGCAATCCCACACCAATCACTATCATAACGAATCAACTGACCAAGTTTCAGCTCAATCTGATGTAGGGTTTTCTTTTAAATGCACGGAAACCAACTAGGACGGACCCCGACCACACACACACACACACAAAGCAGTATTACTATATCCCCCCTCACCACTGGCGGGGGGGTGGGGGGGGATAATAATATTAATACATAAAGTGCATCAAGGAAAAACCAGGATCATGGTAAAAATGATCTATTCTGAGATAAATATACATACATGTATTATAAAAATATGTTTATTGAAATTTTGAAACATCACTTTATGTTTGCATATTAACCCTTTAATGCATCCACGATTTGGTATAAGATAAGGCCATAAATACTACTTTACCCCTGCAATGTTTTGCTGGTGCGGACTACGAAGCATTTTTCAATGCAAAACGTGGTAGTGTGTACACTTGAAGGTCTACACAATGCAGATTTTGCATTCGGTATGTAAAATATCATCTATACTTTCATCTGTACCAAACTTATACCACAAAACCCCTATTTCTTTCACAATTAGTGTTTTAAATATGTATCAACCGGGGGCATGACTTTAGAATCCCGGGGGACATGATCAGAGGTAAATTACAGACGATGCTGTTGATTTCACAAATAATTTCAGAAAACACACCACCAAATGCCACGAACGCTTGATCACATCATAAGTTAACTGTTTGGGCAATGTGCACCAATTTTTACACAGATACGCATTCATATTGCTTTGTGAAAGGTTAGTCAAATCTTTTATATGCGTTTGAGGATACCAATAGGGTACACATATATAATAATTGATGTTTTTGAATAAATATATGTACACATTAAAAAATTGTGACTGAAATAAAGATGATTAACATAACAATCAAGAATATTTCACTTAAAATTAACTAGATGATGATGATGATGGTGATTATTATCATTATACATGTATTTGCCGTCAGTTTGGGTGCGAATGCAGTCCCACTCAAAGCTTTAATGACATTCGCTTGCCGAGGATATGTGGTTTTCTCTGAGAGTACTACGGTTTTCCCCATCATTCCTAAGCTGATCGCCCCAATAGAAGTGAAATAATGTTTAACAGCATTCAACCAACCAAACACCTGTATTGCGATCCTAATGATTTTCTAATATCAGGTATATGGTCGTATATGGTTCATATACCAATGGTAGGTGCATATAGTTGGACCTTTTGAAAGTTTACCAATGAGTAACGAAAAGAAACAGAAGTTGGCCTGCCGTCTGGCTGAGAAATTCATAGCCCTTGGTCGAAAAGCAAGCGAGATATTGATATCATTCGATGAGATATTTCACCCATTCATTAGCTTTGTGTTAAACTTTCGACAGGTATGTACGGCTGTAGGTCAAGAGTTGTGACCAAATTAAATGAAAAAACCTTACTTGCTTACTTGTATGCAAGGGGGGATTACAAGTCAGCTTCACTGACAGTTCTAGTTGGTACTGGGCATTAGGAGGTAGTAACCAGTGTAATGAAGAATTTTGATCCGGGGTTCATTTTTCAACGTTGAATATTTAGCCAGGGGTGCTTTTTTGACAAAAATTCGTAAAATTTATACCCGGGGTCTTTTTTCAACAGGTTGATAATTATTTTTTTCTATAAATATTATCTCAATTTGTTGAAAATTTACCCTGTTTAATATTGCCCCTTCCCACAAACACAGAGTTTTGGTCTGTCTTCCGGACTCGAACGTACACTGTAGCCATTAACGATATGACACACCGTCGATTTTGCAGCTATACGTAATACATAATAGGACAGTAAAATTTACAACAATGACAAAATTCAACTTTACGAAAGTCTATTGGGTTCAATTTGGTAGAACAAAAAGCATTCGCGTAATAACGCTTAATTTTTGCGAAATAACACATTTCTTTCTCATAAAAACGTGTACTTTTCGCCAAGGTTACGTAGCGAAAATTGTTAAAAAATGCAATGCACGTGCCATGTTATTTAAAAATTGTTAACTATGTTGCTTACTATTGCCATATACCACTTTTTGAATGTATTTTATGCTCAAATTTAAAAAGTGGTATATGACACTATTAACCAGTATATTGATCCAATGTATCATTAAGTTAATGGTTACTAAATTATCTTACTGACATCAGAATATACAAACTTTTGAACAAACTGAAAAATATGGACATAGCATAAGTTAAGCTTATTAGTTGTGTAATCACTAGTTTCAATATACATCTGTTCTATAAGTTTTTGTAATGTATTCTATTCATGGGATATGTGTTCTTAATGTCCATTTCATTAGTTTGTTGTAGCTCGTCATTCGTGTCGCGTGTTATTATCCTTTTTTCAAACTTTCGTACAACTGTATGCATTTAGTAATTATACAATTATCTAATTGTAAAACACACGGGTTTAAGTTTGGGTATATCAAAGTATTTTACAGTGGTCCTGTTTTCTCTAAATATTTATGCTATTTTTCACACCTGTTTACTGAAAGTTGTCTATTTTAAAATTTTGAGTATGTTGAAGTTGCTGTTTGGTTAGTTTATTAAAAACCAATTGTAATTGACAACCACTATCTTAAAATGGTTACGGAACCATAATTTCATAAAATGTTTTTATTTTATTTTTTATGAACACTATATGCATTTTAATTGTGCAGAGGGGAAATGTTCTGTACAAAAAGGACAATGTTTAAATGTTCAAGTCCCAAAATCGCTTCTTGTACAGTTAACCACACCATTATTATTATTTATGCACGTCCTATCTATGTCGTGTCGTTTATCTATTGGTCTCGGGCATGCAAGTGTTGTCTTATATATGTAGTGAATTATTGCTTCTACTGGTTCTACATTTCTATTTAACTTCACCAGTTTCAGCCGTCATTTCTCTCTCGTTAGTTTAAAATTTACCTCATTCATCTTTACAATGCATGTAACGGTGCTTTTTGTTATCTAACTTTTTTCAATTTATATTTAATGTCAATGGGTCACTAATTGAAAAAATGACAGGAAAAAGTTATTTGTTACTTTTTCAGTTATTCTACTTTTGAGAAAAAAATCAAATTTACTTACATAATTCCCAGAAATTATTGAGAATTTTTATGAAAATATTTCGAACACATTGGTATTTCTGGAAATAGTGGACTAACAAAATATTACTTTTTATGTATTCATTGTGATTAATGAATAGTTTAACAAAATCGGTTTCCATCAGAATTCCTCAATATTTTCTAGGAACACTATATATTGGAGTTTAAACCCCAGTCAAGATTCTTTAATTTATATCGAGGCGGTCAGTCAAGAAATGGTAGAGAAAGACCAGAGTGCGCAAAGAAAACCACTGACCTTCTGCAAGCTACAAACTTTTTCACACTAGAATCTGTCCCAATTGGGATTCGAACCTTGGCTGTGAGGCAATCCGTCTCTAACCACTTGGCTACCAAGTTACCCATATATATCACACTGTATGCCGTTGTCGTTTAAGATTCACTTTGTAAGTTTTGGTAGTCATACATATAAAAAAGAGATTTGCAGATGAAAACATGAACTTGGCAATAGCCAACACAATCAGGAACACGGTGTAATACAGCATGCAACAAAAAAGTACCTGACAAGAAAGTACAGGTAGACAGAATACAGGACAGATTGACTGAAACTTATATCATTAACATCCCTACAAAATTATTTTACAAACCACAAAAAACCCAAACAACTAGAAAAAACAAGCATCAATTTATTATTATTATTATTATTGTTATCTGTTTTAACCAGTTGAAATTTGCTCGGTCTTCTAATCAAAATTCCACGATACGGTTCAATTTTCAACTGGATAGGGTCTATATCAACACAACTGGTCTCAATTTTCAACGTTGAAAAATGAGTCCCCCCCCCAGTCAAAAGTATTCATTACCTCGACATTCCTGTGGTCAATTTAACCGTAGCTGAAGAATTGCTTTGGAAGACAGAAATGTTCGTCATGTTATCAAATAATTCGAACCCGAAGATACACATACATGGCGATGCAAGATTTGCAACAAAACCTTTCGTACTCAAGTCATGTGAGTCTACACACATGCGTTGCCACAAAAATGCTTCATCCAAAAGCAAATGTTTAGCATTATCACAAGTTCGTGGCAGTTTCTGAGAAGAATGGAGAAACTGTAAATCGACGTCTCTTTGAAGAAGGTTGACATATTTTGGCTTGCGTTTATGGGGTGAAGCAAGAGACTAGTCTTTTTTGTTTGGCATATTGTCTGAAACACAAAAGTTTTCTTTTGAACCATATACAGTGATATACCTTATATTAGAAAAATCAATAATAAAATTAACTTATTTTCAAATATGACCGCGAAATACTTCTAACAAGGCATATACAAAGAGCTGAATTGCAAACATGTTATATTCACGTTGACTGATGTTAAACATTATTTCGCTTATGTTGAGGCGATTAGCTTAGGAATAATAGAGAAACCGCAGTATTCTAAGAAAAAATAACATATATCCTCGGCACTCGAAATGTCATTTTTATTCACTAGAAAATGCTTTGCATGGGATTGATAAAAAGGCACTGCATTCGCACCCGAACTGAAATAATAATAATGATAATACATGCAATACTAATCATCATTATTTAGTTTAACTCCATAGATTCCTAATCTGGAAGCTGTCAGTAAAACAGCACCATGCAGAGAGCATATGTATGCCAATACACAGGTGGATATTCTTGATTGTGATGTTATCTTTATTGAAAAATAAACCAATCTATTTCAGTCACAATTTTGTAAAATATAAATATATTTATTCAAAAACATCAATTATTATGTAGTGTACTTTATTGGTATCCTCAAACGCATATAAAAGTCTTGACTAACCTTTCCCAAAGCAATATGAATGCGTATCTATGCAGACATAGGTGCACATTGCCCAAACAGTTAACTTATGATGTGATCAAGCATTCATGGCATTTATTTGTAAAAATCAACAGCACTGTCTGTAATTTAACTCTGATCATGTCCCCCGGGCGATTCCAAAGTCATGCCCCCGGTTGATACATATTTAAAACACTAATTGTGAAAGAAATAGGGGGTTTTGTGGTATAAGTTTGGTACAGATGAAAGTATAGATGATATTTTACATACCGAATGCAAAATCTGCATTGTGTAGACCTTCAAGTGTACACACTACCACGTTTTGCATTGAAAAATGCTTCGTAGTCCCACCAGCAAAACATTGCAGGGGTAAAGTAGTATTTATGGCCTTATCTTATGCATTGCCTCACAGACATATTGTAATGTTCCGTGAGGCAATAATTATGACCGAAATATGTTATTTTGGTACAAAACGAAAGCATTTTGAACCCACCTGCCTGAATTCCCCGCTTCAAATCATGTCCCCCGATATGACATAATCATGTCCCCTAATGCGAAGCAGTACAGGGTGTATCTGGAGACTTGTACCCTAGAAAAATATGGTTTTGCAGGAAATCAAAGTTAAGTATCAATGAAAGATGCCGCTAAAAGATAATTAAAAAATTTTGCATGTTTTTACAAAAGATAAAAAGAACAAATTTAGTAGTTATTAGGTCTAAAATATAAAAATTGGCATACCATTGATGAGAAAAATGTGTTTTATTTTGTTAAAGCTGATCATTATTTTGACATAAATATTTAAGTTTTCGCTGAAATTTTACCATTACTAAACCACACATAAATAAACTGTTTTTCCAAAATTTTTATTTAAAAATATTTTCAATAAAATTATGGTTGCCATGGCAATAAAAACCGTGCAAAAATGAAGATTAAGAGTAAATTGCTTTTTAATTTCAATATATTTTGATATTTTTACATGTTGGCAAGTGTAAAATATATGACTTTTGATGCTTTTACAATTTCTGTTTTCACCAAAAACTATGAATTCTGAATTTTGTAGTATTTTCGGCCAATCATTTAATAACAACATTGCAAAAGCCATTTTTGAAAAAGTTTGGTCGATAAATTTGAGTCCAAACTCCAATGATATCAATGGTTGGATTAAAACTAAATTGTGTATAATAAGGAATCTCATAGTCTGCTTTCACTAAAATGGTACTTTCAAACAAAGAAATCCGTTACCATGGTAACCAAAAGTGCGATAACTGTGTTACACATGATGAATTAATTATGTAATTTGACTTTATTCTCATAATTCCTTGAGCTTTGGTTGATATAAAACTCAAATATGTTATTTGTGTTGACTTGAATATTAGAAGAAGATAAATAGATGGGCGGAAAAAATCCAAATTTGCATGTTTCACCCAAAATAGGAATTCTGAAAATAATAGATTTTCGATCAATTATACAAAATAAAGCCCACGCAAATGCTTTTATTTTGATATATCTTAAGTTTTAAAAGCTGAAACCGTAACTTTGATTCCGAAACTTTAACCATACAAATGGACTGATCAATTGTTAAACATTTTTTTAAAAATTAGCAACCAAAACAGAAAACTGATCACAACTAGTGTAGTTCAAATGGTCACTACATATTCTCAATGCCGGGGTCGAGAAAACCATCACTTACATCATATATAGTATGACCAACTCAACACAGAGTAATGATGTTTACGTCCCAGTCAAGAATATTTCACTTATATTGAGACGTCACCAGCTATATAAGCGAAGGTGCTGATGGCATTATACAGCAAAGTTCTTTATCGTAGCGAGCCTGTCGTGACACGGGACCTTGTCTATTTTAAGTTCCTATCCAAAAGAACCGTTACTTTAATTTCCTAATGCCGAGTGTTTGGTGAAAAAAATAGTCAATATCCACTTTTTAGTCTTCGGTCGGACCCAGTCGGGATTCAAACCCCGACCTCCCATTTACAGAGCGAGCACTCTATCAACTGTGCTACCGCAGTGGTTGTACAGTTAAGTTTTATAATCAGTGGTCTTAAATATTTATGTCTTTTCCTATATTGATTCAATCACCTTTTGTTGTGTTGTCGGTTGTGTCCTGTTTTTGGTTACATTGTATGTTGTCAAGCATGTTTTACTACCCGGTCAAAATTCTGTCATTTATTATAACGAGGCCGTCAGATAAGGATGGTGGAGGCCACCGGATTGTTTTGAAAAAAAAAACCTTCGGCAAGGGAAATGACAAACATTCTCACATTTTCACATTAGGATGTGTTCCAAGTAGGGTTTGAACGTAGGCACGTGATCAAATATAACAAGGTTTAGTCTTAGCTCTCTCTCTCTTTGTCTCTAAATTTACTAAAATATAAGTGTGTTGAAGTTTCATTTTTCTTGATACTCTCTCTCTCTCTCTCTCTCTCTCTCTCTCTCTCTCTCTATTTAAAATATAAATGTGTCATGTGCTACTTTTGAATTTTTATAAAATAATATAATTCAAAAGTAGCACAAATTGCCATGTGCTACTTTTGAATTATATTATTTTATAAAATTCAAAAGTAGCACATGACAGTGTGCTGAAGTTACCAGTCTTAATATTCTTCTCTCTCTCTCTCCTCCCTCTCTCTCAAAGAAGTTTCATTTCTCTTGATATCTCTCTCTCTCTCTCTCTTGACATATAGACTAGGCAGGTTGAATATATTTTTCTAACTGTTCTAGTGGCTAATGACTTTTGAAAATCCCAAATACCGGTATTGTGGTTTTTGCTTTACTTTTATTTTCTATAGCTTCACATTTTATTTTGAAGCTCAATTGGGCCCGATACACTCACCTGATAAATGACTAGCTAAAACGTTTTAAAAAAAAAAAATCTGAAACTCCAATGTCAAAATCTTCACCTATAGTGAAATTTTAAAGCTTTTCCAGATAATTATAATTATTTCAGTATTTTTTCGCATCTGTTACCTTCACCTTTGAATCCATGACCTGTACTTATATTTCGAAATGATCATTACATCAACAGTAACAATATTCTAATACATGTATATACCTTTATAAAAAGTTAATAGTTTTCAAGATAATTAATAAAAGCATAAGCCTGACCTTTGACCTTGCACCATTTTCAAGATTATTACAAGAATATGTAAAAACTGACTACTCCATGACCTTATCTGTTCAAATAGTCAAGTTACTACAATTTGAAGCTATTTTACAGTTTTTTCAACATTAAATGCAAAAAAACAACTTAACCCTTTTTTGTCTCAATTTCATAAAATGAATAAACTACAGGCATTAGATTCTAGAGAAGCCAATTCACATCAGATTTTTTCTTCAGATATCAGTTTCGGAGAAGTTTTTTTTCCAGAGTTTTGCAGCCAAGTTCACCTTGACCTAATCTTTGTAGCCATGGCAATATCCCAATAAATCATATGAATTTCTGACCAAGATCCATTGAAATTTTTCTGGTAGTTTTAGAGGAGAAAATGAAAATAGAGGTTAACGACGCATCAACATTACAGCAGGGAAAATACAGGATCTTTCAAGATCATTTTCCTCATATTTATGTCATAGACTGGCTTGGCATCCCTCATATATGCAACTTTTTATCAACATTCATATTCAAAAAGTATATTTTGCATTTGCCATTTTATTATTCTACGGAATTGCTGATTGAATATACATCATGCATTGTAGTAAAAACATATGATGCTGCTTCATGGAGAGCTGGTCATGGTTCCCACACTTGACTTTATTTAAAATTCCCTGCCAATTCTCTGACCTTAGAAAAATTCCTGATACTTCCCAGATGTATGGGGACTATGTTGATGGTCCATTTGAATCTTAATATATATTTTAGAGAGAAACCATAAAAACAAGTAAATTACCCATTTAAAATATGTGTATGTTATCCTCTGCTATGAATAAAAGTTAAAAACAATGTAAAAATTAACATTTAAAAATCGAGTCAGTCCAATAATGTTCATACAGTTAGAAAATGCACAAATGTTTGTTTAGTCTCAACCTTTTACATGTTCTTATCAATCAAATTTTCAATTTTAATGCTTGAAATTTTGAAAAAATATTTTTGTCATAGAAGCCATATACCCCTATCTGGCTTATGCACTGACTATGTCTAACTGCCTCTAACAGGGTTAGCTCGTTTGAGCCAAAACATAAGTCAATCTTAGAAATTAGGAGCCAATTTTAAAATGTAGGAGCCAATTTATACATTAAAGAGTTAGAAATACTGAGGAACTAAGAGCAACAAAAAATGTATCAAATATAGTTCTATTCTGCAGTAT
The DNA here is from genome assembly GCA_021292105.1 of Anadara kagoshimensis. Lineage (NCBI taxonomy): Eukaryota > Metazoa > Mollusca > Bivalvia > Arcoida > Arcidae > Anadara > Anadara kagoshimensis. The sequence continues at coordinate 13,481,491 of CM037860.1, read as the reverse complement.
AGATTGTTTTCAGTTGATAGTTTGTAACTTATGTTTTAGGTTTTCATACTTTTGTATAAAAGAATAGAAAAATTCAGTGATTTTTGTCTGCCTCATTATGAAATTGATAAAAATTTGGAACAAAAATATGTCAAAGGCTATTTTTGGAGCCAGAAATTATAAAAACAAGCAATTAGCTAAATTCACAAATGATCAGAGCTAACACTGCTCTTATATACATTTTTAGGATAAAGTAGAACTTTGATAACTCGGAGTGCATGGGGATTTGTTGGTACTTTTGAATTATTCGGGTGTTTGAGGTTTTGTAGTTGAAGAGTCACCTTGCCAGAAAGAAATGACTTTTATATTCTTGACAGTTAATCTTGCATGATAAACCAGTACTATGTGCACTAATGCAATTGACACAATTGTTTTCATTAACATTGTGAGTAGTTACACTGTATTGCACATTATGGTAGTGAAAACAGTCTTTTGACTGTAAATAATAACATTGAGCACAGGTATAACTCTCTTTTTACTTTATATAGAAAACAAATACAATATTGACTTGAAGATATCTGTGGTAATCAAGATATTGAAGTTTGATTGTATTTAGCCTATCATGTATTCAAACATCCTATCAAATATAAATGCTGTAGCTTTCAAACTGAAGTAGAAGAGAGCTTTGCAAGCCATGAAATCCAACCCAGACAGATGAATGGACAGACACATCCAAATCAATACATTTACCCCCAAACCCGCTTTTTGTTGAATATGCATTAGAATGCAGTAGCCAAACTAGGACCCCAATGTGGGACCATCTTATACTAGAAGGCAGCTCTACCTGTCTAAAACATTGAGTACAGCCCACTAGAGAATTTTGAAAAAAATATCAAACTGCAAAGCTTACTATAAAATAACTGTACCATGTACAACCTCACCCCACCCCCACCCCAATTATTGACTTGCTTATTTTAATGAATACATATGGTGCTTTTTGTACATTTGATTTTCTAACTTTTGACAATTTACGAGTACATACTGTCTATATGAGATGTACATAAAAATATTATGAAACATAAAATACTTGTATGAAAATGTTACTTGATTTCACCGTGTATTGCTTGGCCTTAGGTGGACATGATATGTTGTATCGGGGGGTGGGGGTTGCAGTGATGGTGCAGAAATTCTTCCTATGCATTAGGCTGATGACATTATATATACTTTAGGATTCTTTATCGTGCCACACCTTCCATGACACGGGCCCTGTTTACTTTAAGTTCCTATCCGAAAAAAATGTGACTTTCATTTTGTAATGCCGAGTGCCATGCATCATGATTTGATGGTGATTCATTATGGTAGACTCACATACCAAATATTAGTTTAATATCTGCAGGTGTTTAGAGTTGAGTTGAGTAATGTTGTTAAATGTCCTAGTCAAAAATATTTCAATTATATCGAGACATCACCAGCTATAAGTGATGGTGCAGAAATTCTGCCTTTGCATTAGGCTGATGACATAATATATACAGTAGGATTCTTTATTGTGCCACACCTTCCATGACACGGGCCCTGTTTACTTTAAGTTCCTATCCGAAAGAACTGTGACCTTCGTTTTGTAATGCCCAGTGCCTTGTGCCCAGTGCCTTGCAAAAGAACATTCACTACCCACTTTAAAGTCTTTAATCAGACCCTGTTGGACTTTGATCCCACAACCTCTCACTGAGCTACCGCAGTGGTATCCTGCCAGCCTGCTAACACACATGCCCAACCACATCACCAAATTAATGGTCAAGTTTAACTTTGTTCAACTCAACTAAAAATAGGGAGGAATGTGTCAGAATATGCTTAAGATATGTGATCAAGTTAAGAACCAATCAGCAATACAAAGTGAGGGGTTTGATTCTTACATAAGATGTAACCTTAGGTAGTCGCTCCATTCACACATTCTGTTGATAAATTTATCCGCGCCAGGATACAAGTGGAAACGGCAACTGCTGAGAGAACTACATATATCACATACAAGCTGTGTGATGTGCATATTATAGGTTGACTGATTGAGTGGGGTTTTATGTCCTAGTCAAGAACATTTCACTTATATCAGGACATCACCAGGTATAGGACAAGTGGCTGAAAGTTTTACCTTTGCAGTGCAATAAGATCAATGTGCAGGGAGGGTATTGTAATGTGCCATGCTTGTCCTGAATGGGCATCAGTTTTTAAGGTCTCTTCTGTGGGGTCAGTTTTTATATTGTTGACTATACATGTGTACAGTTATTTAAGACAAAACTTGTCCAAGTTTGTAGAAATTGTCATTGATATTAAACTGGTCAGTTTTAATGTTTACCTACACTACAGGGGTGACCTTTTTTAAATTGCCTTGATGGTTGGTGAAAGCTATTAATTTAATGTAGCATGAAATGTCATTTCCCATCCTTTGGAGCTTGTACATAGAGAGTATAGAATCTGTAGAACATCAGACCTCTAAATTGAATCACTGTATTGTTAATTTAACTTTGTATTAACAAAAAGACTTTTTTCAGGCATCAGTGATTACTTAGTTTGGTCCTACTGACTTTAAAATGAGGATACATCAATATTCCTTAGCTGTCACCACTTACACATCCCAATAAATTCAAATTCAATCCAATGTCTCTGTCTATTACCTCTCATAACATAGTATTCTTTGTTATGAAATTGTAAAGTAATTAAAAGAAGGCCAGAAGGGTGACAATTTTTCCCTTATGAGTGAAAATGTGAATTATTTATTTTTTAAATAAAAAAAAATATAAATCAAAATGAAAACAAATATTCAAGAGTTACATCAATTTGCATGTAGACAAGAAAAAAGATGCAATGGTCAAACCATGATTTTCAGAATTAATCAACTTCATCCTTTCATGTATTTCAGATAAATGATGAAGTGTGGTCTTAAGATTGGAAAATTTATTTCTTATTAATTTCACAATTCATCATGACTATTGGTAGCTTGATTTATTGCAAAATTAGAAATCACCCACTCAATTTTGTTATAAACCTTTGTCTATATAGATAATTTTGAATTCCATACTCTGATATAGATACAAACTTATAAACCCTGATATCACGAAAAATAAACACACACCCATATAAAGTACAAACCACTGATTTACTTTGATTTCAGAAGATACCATGAGGCACACATGAGTTGTTTCCCTTGACAAAATGTTTTTGAAATCAGGGGGTCATTTTTTCAGAGCACATTTCACTCAAAAACTAGACATTTCACCAATAACAGGGATATGGGACCATGTATTGCAAACTTTGAATTTCAACAGAAAATTATGTATAAAGACCAAAAAATTTTCTTTACCTGTTAATTTTAAGAAAATAGATGGACTAGCCTTTTCATGAGGTCAGATTTAATTGATTTTTACCATTCCTGTAGGTGTTTCCATGTCCATTCATGTTCACTGATGCAAGTGATGATTGAAGTGACACACCAGTATTTATATCCATTGCAACTTGATATCATAAACTTAAGTTATATAGTATTTTAGTGTAAATAAACACTTATATTACAGTTTTCTGTAATACAGAATCTTAAATTACATAAATCAATAATATACTATATTACTGATTTTCGTAATATAGTGGTTAGATTACAGTATTCTGTAAGATTACACTTTCCTGTAATCTTACAGATTCAAGTAATATTACAGTTTTTAGTAAGTCCCTGGACTGTGTAATAAATACAAACATTAACCTGAAATGAAAACCTTTATGTACCTTGTAGCATCTACTGATAAATTTTTTTACTCTGACCTTGACCTTTTAAGTTTATGGCAGGTTAGATATTTGATATTTATGAAAAAAAAATCAAAACTGACTCAAAAAGGTAAAAATGTTTATAATTCTATTTCTGCTGTCATGGAAACAGATGAATTTTCAAATAAAAAAGGTTTGTATAATCTGGTTTGCATACAGTATTACAAAGCCATAATCAATAAGACAGGGATCTTTTTGCCTGTCAGTTGCCCTTTCTGTCTCAACTTGTTATTAATATTATTGGTAGTTGTGTAAGATTGGTTGGTTGGTTGAATGTTGCTTAACGTCGCATCAGCAATTTTTCAGCTATTCGCGACGAGAACTATTTAATTAATCTATATGGATTAATCTATAACAATTTTGTGTATGCATGTGAAGTGCGAGTGTGTTGTATGGTCTGCCTTGTACTAGCGCGCACTCAGGGCGACTTTACCGTGCTAGCTCACAGAGTCAGTACGCCGCAGACAAACGTACCACTCCCCCAGTCCATTATACTGATACCAGGTGAATCAGTAAAGGCCAACAGCAAGGAAAATTCACTTTCCCACATGTGGTCCGAGCGGGTAGTTGTGTAAGAGTCTGAGACTGAATATACCAGTAGTTTTACTAAGTGCAGTGTTGTTAAATATTTTCTAAAAAATTATGACTAAAATGACACATGAAATTGCTTCTTATAATGTCAATAAATTCTTATACATGTATGTCTGAATTAGTTATAAAGTGTGAGATCTTGTCTGCATAATGAAAACATTAAACTAATCAGATTTATAAATGATTGTCTGTTTTTCAATATGCTTTATGTCACAATTTTATTAACAAAGATTTTTTTTAAAAATTCTGTTACTCAGATTTGTTGAATGAAAAACATGCTACATGTATATGTCGCAATTCTATTAACAAACAAAGGTAATTAAAAACAAAATTGTTTCTATCACCCAAATATGTTAAAAGACTTTTTCAATATCTATATTTTATTGATGGATTATCACCTTATTTCTATTTTATTTATTTGACAGAGAAAAAGAAGAAAGAAAAGAAGTCTGATTCCAGTTCATCAACTAGACAAGATCTAAAGTTCAAACAGAAAAGGAAATTCATTAAAAACATTCGACCAGATGCATTCCGTCGTCCATCATCTTATTCATGTTCAGAAGCAGAGGCAATGACAGGAAAAGCAAAGGCTGGAAAAGAATGTGAATTAGTGGGTTATAGGAAAAAGATCCTTTATCTGACATAAAGATCCAACTCAATCCTGAAAAGGATACATCGGTTGAGTTAGGAACTTTAAGTCCGATACCTTCCTCCCGATACGGGGACGAGGATAGGAATTTATCACCCTCATTATCAATGCCCTCTTTGTTTGTTCGTTCTTGTTGGAGCAGGACTAGTATTATTTCACTTCCTGAGATCGGAGATGAAAAACTGGTCCTTATAAACAACGCAGATCTGTTAAGTCTGCCATGTTTCCACTTGAATTCAATAGATCTGATCCTGACATGAGTGCTCGGATAAACACAGCAAAAAAAGTTTCTAGACGCACTTATTCACATGAACTACCATCTTCTTCAACATCTAAGGGTGTTGAGAATTCTTCAGAGTCCAAATCACAAACTGAAGCAACAACTGGTGCTAATATTGAAAAAGACATTGATTTGAAAACTGACATTTCTAGAAAAAATACTTCCAAAACAGAAAGTGATATTGTTCAGTCATCAACAACGAAAACCGAGGATATTAGTTTGACATCCAAAAACAAAACAGAGATGTCTTCTGTAAAGAAAGATGTTTATAGTAGTTTAGCAGACGACATTACTAAAGCTTTAATGAAGATGACAATTGGTTTGTGGCATCTAACATAACAGAAGACGATGATCTGAGTGATGATGAAACTTGTGTTGCTAATGGTTACGATGAGTTTTTAGAGAAATCGTGTCAAGAAACAGTTCAACTGAACAGAAAAATCTGAAAATTTAGCTTTACGAAAAAGTTCTTCTAGTTCTCAACTAACCAATCAACCTCAGTCTTCACAATTGTCAAAACATCTTAATGACTCAGGTTCTGGTTCTCGTAGTAGTAACACTTCTAATGAAAGTGATGTACTAAAGAAAAACACTGATGAGTGCACTGGAGGTTCAACACCAAGTCTTTCAAAAGATAGTGGTATCATAACTCAGGGATCGGATTCTTCTGACAATGGCTTCGATGAGAGATTGACAGTTATAGAATTTTTGAAAGAAGAATTTCATAAAAATCCCAAAAGTGTTTGTAGTTTAATTTCTGATGATTCTTGTGATATAAGTACATTAACATCTTCATCACTAGTTCAGCATCGTGCCAGTAGTGATACAAACATTTTAAAGAGTATAGATAGTTCTAGTTCATCTGGGTCAGTACAGACTCTTGTTTCAGACTCACTAACTCAGAACTCTATGTCACGTAGTGTGATGTCTTCCTATTCCTATCCAGAATTATCCAAGTATGCATCAGAAGATAGACCTAAACTAGTTACACAGATAGGGCACAGTACTCTCAGGTAAAGAATACATTAGATATGTATATTAGATACTGTAAGTCTAGTTTTATTAGCAGTGTACTTATTTTCTCTTATTTTATAGTCAAAAATTTTCCGCAAAAATTTTACCATATAGTCAATTTCGGAATCACCAAATATTACACCCTATGAAAAGGTTGAAAAGTACAAAACAGCAAAAAATTGAACATGTGAAATTAAGTACAGTAGTCAGTGTTCAACTACAATTTTTCAAAAGAGCCATCTTCAAAAACTTCTCTGAAACACCATAACTTCAATATTTTTGCATTCATGTGATGTTATTTATGGCTTGCTAACATTGGATCATTTGGCAAAATAAGTGATCAGTGGTCCATTCTAGAATTAACAATGGGTAGTACATTGAAACCTTGATTGAACACCACCATATGTTGGTTAGATTTTGGCACTAAAACAGGGTTTGGTCTCAAGGGAGACTAATTAAAAATAAAAGATACCAGACTTTTAATTACAAATTAATCCAGTTAATAAGTAACTTTTAGTAGTAATGATTAATTTTCACTAAAATAAAAAGATTCATTTTTTACCTGTAAAATTAATAAACGAGCTGAATTGTATGTTATTTTTGTTATTTTTCAGTTTTGTGAAATTGAGAGAAAATATGAAGAAACAAATTAAATTTGATGGGCATTTGTGCAGGTAAATTGTATAAGTGAAAGTAAAGTTTTAGAGACTTAAATGTGATATTTTACAGCAACTCTAATTTAGAAAGTGTATATAATTTCTCTCTGACTTTTGTACAGATATACCATATACAATGTATATTATAATTTATACAGGGTTTTGGCAGGTTACACAGCCCCATGTACCCTGTCAAAGATTTATGTACCTGAGCCATAGGGGAAGGGTACATTCAACTTTGACGGGGTACATGGGGCCATACATGCTTCCAGACACATGTACATGTGGGGCAAAGATTTTACTTTGCCAGTTTTGTCATATCAACATCAACATTTACATCAGGTTCTAATACAAAACTGTAAGTACCATTGGTATAAATGGTTTTCTACTAAATGCCATGATATAAACTACAGTAAATCATCTCTAATGAGTTCCTGAAATGTGCCTTTAACAGTGCCCTATGATAGAACCATTTAGTTTGATATAGAGAGACATATAGTCAAACCTGTCTAAAGGTCACATCAATATACAAGCATGATAAGGGCCAGCTGCTTAAAGGCCAATAAAATTTTATCCCAATTCTTCTTTATTCCTGTTTTTTAACTTGTATATAAGGACCACCTGCCCATAGAGGCCACTTTTACGGGTTCCCTGATGTGGCCTTTATAGACAGGTTTGACTGTATATTATTATTATGAGTAATTCTTGTTTTATTGTATTACAGTGAATTTCCAACTTTAGCATCAACTATTCCATACTTTCACATCCCAGAACAAGTGGAAGAAGAGGAAGATGATGGTGGATTACACTTAGTTGTCTGTGTTCATGGTCTAGATGGTACGGACATGTTATACTTATATCTACAAATAACTCAGATATGATTTGTGCACATAGTATACATGTCATAAAGTTTCAAAAACATGAATAAACCAGTATTGTATCAAAATGAAAAACCCTAACTTTTCCTGCAAAACATGAATAAACCAGTATTGTATCAATGAAAACCCTAACTTTTCCTGCAACACATGAATAAACCAGTATTGTATCAAAATGAAAAACCCTAACTTTTCCTGCAAAACATGAATAAACCAGTATTGTATCAAAATGAAAAACCCTAACTTTTCCTGCAAAAAAAAATTAAAAGCATTGAAAAATGAATGTGAATTGTTATACATGTACATTATTATTTGTATATATTTACTGAAATCTTCTTGTAAACATTACTAAAAATTAAAATGATCTGTATTCCATGATTACCGGTAATGTATCTACCTTACTTGAAAAAGTTTTATCCCCGCCTCGAAGAAGAGGGGGGTATACTCGTTGTCCTTACGTCTGTCCAAAACAAAGATTTTCGAAACAGTTTTCTCAGCAATTACTTATCACAGCCACTTAAATTTTGTATGAGTTCAGTATATGTAATAGGTAATGACTGCGCTCTCGCCAAGCAATCGACATAAGAAATGAAAGTTACTAGTCCTTCAGAAGAGACCTTAATAACCAATGTCCCACACCACAGGAAATGTGGCACTTAAATGAACCCTCCCTGCACATTGCCATGAGCACACTGCAAAGGTAAAAATTCTGTTACTCTACCTATAGCTGGTGATGTCTCGATATAAGTGAAATATTTTTAACTGGGACATGAAACCCCATTTAATCAATCATTCCCTCCTAATGCATAGGAAAATGGCCAATGTCTTTTGTAAACATGTTGCTGTTGTATGAAATAAAATTGTTTTGTTTATTTTCAGGTAACAGTGCTGATTTGCGACTTGTTAAAACATACTTAGAAATGGCTTTACCAGGATACCGAATTGAGTTTCTGATGTCAGAAAGAAATCAGGTGATTGTAAAAACTTGTATCACACACACTGCACTTTTATGACATGCATAAAGGCAATGATATTTGGTAATAATCAGTGTCCAGATAAAGGGTTTCAGATTCACAAAAATGATCAGATTATGTGCCCATGGGGCTCCATAAAAAGGGTAAATAGTGTAAGTCGTTTGTCAAAATAAATTTTTGCCAGTTTAGTTTTTTTTTTTTTTTTTACATTAAATGAATTTAATTATTCACTCATGAAATACATGTTTTGGCCATATTGCTTCATACCAGTGTCATATTAAAATAATTCTTTTCCTTTATGAATAAACATGAAATTAGTTGTTGGGCAAATAATTGATCAATTGAATGGGGCTTTATGCCCCACTCAAGAATATTGAGACATTGCCAGCTATGGATTAGGTGGCAGAAATTTTGACATTTGCAGTGTGCTCAGGGAAAAGTGCAGGGAGAGTTCTTTTATGTGCCACACCTGTCGTGATGTGGGGCATCAGTTTTAAAGGTCTCTTCCAAAGGACCCAGCGACTTTCATTTCTTAATGCCAAGTGCTTGGGGAAAGAATTACTACATATTTTGAAGTTTTGATCAGACCTGGCTGGTGCTTGAACCAATGACCTCCCACATATGAAGCGAGCACTCTACCAATTGAGCTACCATAGTGATGTAATAGGCAAATGCTGTTTTCTGCACATGATCAATATTTGTTTTCTTTTTGTTAATTCAGGATACATTTTTGGACTTCGATGTGATGACAGATAGACTTGTACAAGAAATTCTGGCCTTTATAGATCTGTACGGCATTAATCCATCCAAAATCAGGTAAAATTTGTGAAATCTGGTATATGAGTGGTGTCTAAATGTTGGAACTAACTGAATACAAAGAAAAGTGGTTTTATAAACTGGAAGATGAAGATCAAAGCTCTTTTAGATGAACTAAAATGATATGTTAAATTTTTACATGGTAAAACACCCTTGTAATATTCCATCAGGTTAATAAGTCCATGTTCTGTGAGTTTATTTAATTGGTGATGTAGAGACATCAGTCAAATATCGTACAATAAACATTAAACTATGATAAAAATTCCTCTTTATAATATACCGCATGTAAATTGACATTTTAGCACACAGCTTTATGAAAAGAAGAGCCCATGTCAACCTTAGTGTCATCTTAAACATTGCCGTCCTTTGCAAGTTTGCTTTTGGTTAAAGCATTTTGTGAGACCTGTTGTTCATAGAATTAAAATTTTATGCATTATTATTATATATATATATATATAATATATATATTTTTTTTTTTTTTTTTTTTGTAGTTTCATCGGCCATTCATTGGGGAATTTAATCATAAGATCAGTGGTATGTTCTCAGAAGTTTTCACACCTTATACCAAAACTATACACATTCCTATCTTTATCAGGACCTCATCTAGGAACATTGTATAATAGTAGTGGGCTAGTCAACATGGGTAAGTATCTGATTTTACTTGTTAAGAATAATGTATATTTGAGTTAAGAATATTTTGCTTATATCGAGACATCATCACCTATAGGTGAAGGTGCAGAAATTTTGCCTGTGTGTTGCACTGATAGCGTTATGATCAGCACGGTTCTTTATTGTGCCATGCCTTCAGTGACACGGGACCTCAAACATTCTAAGTTCCCTTCCGAAAGAACCATGACTTTCATTTCGTAATACCGAGTGATTGGCAAAATAACAGTCACTACTCACTTTCAAGTCTTTGGTTAGACTGGTCCTGGTTCGAACCCACAGCCTTCCAACTACATAGCGAAAGTGAATATTTAGATCTTGGATCAAATGATCAGGTCTTATAATTTTTTATACCCTTATACATATACATGTTTTCTGAAAATGAAAAACTTAAATGGAGTGTAGTGTGCATTATGCCCCAGTGAAGATTTGTTCACTATTATTGAAGTGGGCAGTTCTGCAATGGCAGAGGAAACCAGAGTATGCAGAGAAAATTGCCAACCTTCAGCAAGCAAAATGACAAACCTTTCCTTACTAAGATGTGTTCAAGTGGGATTGGAATCTAGTTGATGAGAGGTACTGTAATCAGTAAACCAGTGCTTTAGACCACTTGGCCACTGAGACCCTAAAGATGTTGAACTATATTACAAAACAGAACTATATGACTATAAATGAAAGTTACAAAATGTAGTAGTGGTAAAACTCTACAGCAATGCCTTTCATGTGACACATTGATGATGAACGAATTAGCTATTTAGTTTGGTGAATAAGGGGTACAATGAAGAGTAGTTTGAGTTTTAAAGTTTTAATATATGATGGATATTTCTGTTTAGGAATGTGGTTTATGCAGAAGTGGAAGAAGTCAGGATCTTTGTTACAGCTCTCACTAAAGGACCATCAAGACCCAAGACATTCCTTTCTTTATAAACTCAGTCAAAAACCAGGTATATATACTGTTATTATATAATTTGGTCATTATAAAATCTGTATTCCTTGAAAAATGTCGGCTCTTGAACTTAAAATACAGGTATACAGTGAATCATTGATAACTGAAAGTGTAAAGTGAATTGAACTTTGAGTTTGACATGAGTCAGAACTGAATTGAACTTTGAGTTTGATTTTAAGAAGTTTACCTTTTGTTCCAAGGTCATGGCCACAATTGGTTACAGTAACATTTGCTCAAAGGTCACGGTTACAATTGTAGATATTAACTTTTGTTTCAAGTTCAAGGTCGCAATACTTTTTAGACAAATTTATTATAACATGTATAAATCACTGTCAGAAGTAACCTGTGACCTTCCTTAATTGTTAAAGAAGATAAAACTTTCAATTTACCCCTCTTAAACACTAAGAGTATGTCGAGAATAAATATAAACATTTCTTGTGTTATCAGGTTTGGAGATGTTTAGACATGTGTTGTTAGTTGGATCATCACAAGATCGCTATGTACCTTACCATTCATCAAGGATAGAGATGTGTAAAGCTGCACAGCGGGACAGTTCTGGAATGGGTTAGTATATTTTTTGGAGTTGATAGGTTTACCCTGTTCTAAAATGACCATACATACATAATAAAGTCTAAAGTCTGGGCTGGGGCTATAGGCCCATCAGGCTGGTACTTACCCTAGTGGCATTGAGATTGCAACACCCCCTCCCTCCCCAATACTGCCATGTTTGTCCCAGCATTTCTGTCATCATCTATTTATTCTGTAATGGTTATTCATTTTGCAACTAGGTGGAGTAGAGCATGTTGTTTTCAAGAACATATTATGCTGCCCATCTAGGGTTTGAGCCTATGAAACTTGAATCCTAACGGGCTCTGTCATTTGTTTCATTTATATATGAAGTGATATAAAATTATCAACTAATGATATCTGATACTTGTACAAGTAACATGGTTCCCGCATAGGGAAAAGCCAGGATTGTTTTTTCAAGGTTAGGGAATTTGGGGTAGGGATGGAATTATGTCAGTGAATTGTCAGGGAATTTGATTGAAGTCAAGTGTTGGAAGCATGAGTAATTACTACCAGTATTCATTTACATAGTATTCTATCTCAGAAATGACATACATGTTTTACATTACAGGTGGCATATACAGTGAAATGATAGCTAATGTCCTGACACCTGTTGTGAACAATCCAAGATGTAAACTGGTCCGTTATGACATATTTCATGCTTTACAGGGAGCAGCTAACACTATTATAGGTAGAGCAGCCCATATAGCAGTATTGGATTCAGAGATATTTATAGAAAAATTCCTTATGGTAGCTGGATTAAAATATTTCAAATAATTTTTTAACTTTAATAAAGGACATCTTTAAAGCTGTCACCTCTAATTTACAATGGGTTGTCCGTCAGTGAATTTCAAACCTTACCACTTTCTGTGGGGAATTTAAAAAATACAAGTAAGATTGTTGATTTTCAAGAATTTTTATGTGACAGAATTTGTTGGCATTTATTGGAATGCAATATTTTAACAAAAAAAATTCATATTGGAAACAACATTGAAGATGTAACTTTATTACAGTGCATATTCAAATGTTGTTTTACGGAGAAAGAAAAAAAGAATATTTTGCTGTCTTATTTTGGTCAGTAAATATTTTTGTTATTGTGCAAATATATATTTAAGAAAAGTGTCAATATTTTGATGCATATTATCTTAATTGTGTGCAATCATATGCATTATAGTTTTGTGAAGTTAAGCTTGGCATTTGCTTCTTCATTTTGTTGATTAAGATTGTGATAAGGTTTATATTAGCTATATATGTAAATAATATTTTGACTACATGTTATTTGCTAAGAGAGTTTTTAATTATGTTGTTAAATAGATTAGTGCTTTCCTTGCAATCTCTTCAAGCTTTGGTTTTAGATTGAAAGGTGTCTTACATGGCCAAATTTTGTTCATGTGAAATACAACTGAAATTAATATGAACAAAAGTTGACTTTGTACTTTTAGATTGCTTTACTGAAATTTTCTCTTGAATTATTTCATTTTCCAGTATTTTGACATAAATATCATTGGAAAATTGCTCTTGCAGCTGAAATAAATATAGTGAAATAGATTAGTACTTTCCTTAAAATCTTTTCAAACATATGTTTTATATTGAAATGTATCTTACACAATCACATTTTTGTTCACATGAATTTCACATGGAATTTACATGTAATTAACATGAACAAAATTTGGCTATGTACTGTGAGATTGCTTTACTGAAAATATCTGGTTTTACATGAATATTGAAATCTGTCCTACACAGTCATATCTCGTTCACACAAAATAAAAATGGAATTAACATGTAAATAATGTGAACAAAATTTGACTGTGTACTTTTAGATTATTTTACTGAACTTGTCTTCTTTCATTTTCCAGTATTTTGACATAAATATGCTTGAAAAGTTTTCTTTTACAAGTTCATAATTTGATTTGGTAATGTCCAAGCACTGTTATCTCTTTCAACAGAATCACTGTTTTCTTTATTTTTCTTTTGTGCTAACAGATAATATTTAAAAATATTAATTTCCTTTAAGAAAAAGTGTTTTGATATATGTTAGAGATATACATTCTAGAATAAGGCTACATTAAGTTACTGTAAGGCGAGGAATCCTAGTCTATGTACAGTACAATCATTGAAATGTTTTAATCATATATAATGTATATGTCTAGCTGTTTTAACGCATATCAGTCAAGTTTGTAGGCATTAGTTCAACAAAATCATAGTCCTCATTTAAATAGTTGCTCAATTATTGTACATGTAGTTTGTAATTTAAGATATATATCATAACGAGTTGTGTCGCTATTTTTGTATTGATCAGTTTGAGGTAAACAGTGTGTAAACATTTCTACCTAAATATCTGTAATGGTATGTTTTAGAAATAACCAACATTTACCCACTGTTAATTGTCAATTAATACACAGGCCAGAGTTTACACCTGGAAGAATATATATATGGCTTTAGAGTTCATTTCCAATTTCACTTAACAAGTTCAAATACCGCTCGGGGTAGATCCTAGTGTGAGAAAGGTTTGTCAGTATGCTTGCTGAAGTTGCATGGTTTTGTATGGGCACTCCAGTTTCCTACACCATCCCTGTGATGAAGCTGTAGGACAGTATTACTCCTACAAAATAATCTCACAAAAATATCCCTAGTGTGAGCGTAATCATCTGTGTCTAGTGTTGAATATTTTTATTGAATAATGTTTGTTAAATGGACTTAGTTTACAGGAGAGCTGTTAACTGTTCTTCTTGGCAGATCTTGTTTAAGATATATTTGGATTATGCCATTACAGATATTTAAGGTGAATGAGAACATTAGATCAGTCCATTTTGATGATGACTTTTCAGTTTAGCTGATATACATATACAAGCATTAGATTCTCAACTGTTGCCTTATTCAATTTTAGTTACATGTGTTTAGTATATAATAAATAGAGCTGTGTTAATCTAGTTGTGCCGTTAGTAGTTAAACTGCTACTTTTATTATCATTTCTACTGCTTATTTACATTGTCCTAGAAAATGCAAAAACGGAAATATTTCTGTGGTTTCCAGTTGATCATGAATGACAAAAATAATTATTCATTTACTTACAAGCCAAGTTGTTGGAAAAATTTTAATTTTAATCTTATCCATTCCATGCATTATATCTTCTTATATACACTAAGATATATTTTTAGTGGATGTTTATAATGGTAAAACTTAACTTTGATAAAACAGTGGTGCCTTTTGTGTTACGCATTGATGATGAAAGAATTGACTATTTACTTACCAGTAAGTGTATTAGAGAAACATTGAAGAGTAGTAGTTGAACTTCACATTATTTTCTCAAGCTTTGATGATGTCTGAAGGCTTTTCACTCTATTATCTTACAATATCAATTAATGCCACCCCAGTTATGGCAAAATTAATCTGTTCTTGAAGTGCACTAACCTACATAAATAGTATTCGCTACGACACATAAAATACCATATCATTTTCTCAAAATATTTACCATTGTAGATACCTACATATTGTATTTTCAGTTACAACATGTATCATTTAATAAATGAATTATACATGTAGATTTGTACCAGTCCAATTGAAAATCTGTAAAATATTTGTGTTTTTGCTTTTTCTGATGTTTGCTTAACAAACAGTAGGATATAACATGACTTTTATGTGTTCAGATATGTTTATGCACACTTCATTTCATGTAACTAGTTATAATTTTTTTTTTTCTGAAAATTATTTACTCTCCATTTTTCTTTGCCAGTTGTTGAGAAATTGTATCTGTTTTTGTCCACAATACCACACACTAAATGAGATATTCAATTCCAAAGAAAACTTCTGTACCTTTTAACCTCTAAAATCCTTTGTGTTTTTTCCTCTATTACATCTGTTTCGTTTTCCTTTATGTTTTTTTTGTTTTTTGTTTCAGATATTTCCTTTAAATTCCTTATTTACCCATCTTTTTTCCCTCGGTATCATCCATTTCTTTTTCTTTTTTTTCTCCTTTACATATATAATACAATGTATATTTGTACTTACATCTTGTTTATGCTATCCATCCATTTTGCATTGTTTAATTTTTGTGCTTTTGTTATTTCTTTGCCATTCACTTCATTTTCTTTTCTATATATTTAATTATTATTTTATTTTGACCTTTTGTTTTTCCTCTTTGTCATTCATTAATTTTCTGTTCTATCTATTCATTTTTCTCTTTTTTTTTTTTTTTCATTCTTTTACCATATTAGCATACTTACATTTTGTATTCATTCATACAAAATTGTATTTTAATAAATATCAAGATTATAAATAACCAGCTCTATTTTTCTGAATCATATGTAATATACATACATGTACATAACCATATACATAACATGTACATTACTAATTGTGATAGATACTGTTAACATTTTTAAAATCCATCCATTGTCATGTATATTCTGTATATAGTTATAAAATGTAAGTAACGGGCCAGTGAAGCATGGAATACCAGCCAATGTTTGTGTTGATTTATTGTTTTCTTCTACTGGTTATAAAAATTATGGAATACCCGCTGATGCTTGTGTGAATACATTTTTTGTGTACTGGTTATGAACTTTTTAATTAAAGCACAATTAATGGATAATGTTACATTTACAGAAAAAAAGACTTGCTATGTGTTTCAGCAATGTCATGTTTTAACCCCCCCCCCCCCCCCCCAGTGAATATTACATCTTTTCTGTTGTACAATGTGTAATCATGATTACATTGTGATGGCATACAGATTACATTAAATGTAACCTGAGAGCATAGTGATATACATTTCGTCACCTGCAAAACACTTTTTTTCAATGGAGAAAGCTATTTTTGCTGGGGATAAAAATGATGATGCTTATGGTTCTATATCCTGTTGAATTACATTGTAATAGTCCTGTAGAAACATTAATAGTATCACAGCATGGTGCCACATCAACCCCACTCAAATTATTTTCTTATTATAAAAAATAGTGCATTGAGGACATTTAAAATTTAATAAATGATAATTGGGTTTGATAAATGATGTTGGTATTTTAACAAGAAAAAATTTATTATATGTAGTTGAATTTATTGCCAGTTTTTGGAAGAGTATTATTATTATATTATTTTGAAGTATAGCTAAATTGTATTTCAAAATTTTAGTTCAGTATTATTATTACATGTATTTCACAATTTTTTAAAAGTTCAGATGTATACTATAGTATATTTCTTAATTATAGAAATGGTTTGGCTGAGCTAAAACAGGATATATTTCTTAATTATAGAAATGGTTTGGCTGAGCTAAAACAGGAAAACTATTGTTCATGATTTGTCAGTTTTGTTGCAAAGTTACTATAAAAATCATTTGAGCTTTTGGTTAATATTTTTCTTTCTCATCTGTTAAATTTAAAAAAAAAATCATTTGTTTATTAAATTGACTACATTTGTTCAGATATTTACATTCATAATAGTTTATGAAACTTTACTTATTGGTAAAAATTTTATTGTTTTACCAGTTCATTTGTGATCAGTCAAGTTAGTGATGAAAAATGTTAATCACTGCCAAAAACAGAATACATATATACTGTAGTTTATGTTAACATGTACAGAATATTAAATTAGTGTACATCTGTGATTTAATATACCTAGCTATCTGTCCATACATTGTATATATAAGTTAACTATGTCACAAATATTTATATAATTTATTGAAAAAAATATATTCTGAATTTTTAGTGAATTTTAAGTTTAGTAAAGAATTAGTATTCAATCTTTAAAGAGTACCATTATTGGAATTTTTTAATATCTTGGGATTGCTAGCATTTCTTAAAACAGATCAAAATTTGGATCAAAATTGAAACATAGAAAAAATTTAAAAGAAAGTCAAAGGGGATTGATGATACATGTATGTGCAATTTTACTGTACCTGGGGCACTTAATGGGTTAGAAAATGTCACAGTCACACAGCCAAATATTGTTCATATGAATTTCATGTAAATTGATGTGAATTTCATGTGAAATTAACATGAATGAAGCTTATATGTGAAATTCACTTGAAATGAAAGTCATGTGAAAAAATTCACATGAAATTCATGTGAACAAAGTTTGGCTGTGTAGCTTCAAAAGACAAATGATTTCTTTTAACCCAATGTTTTGCCTAAAAACTGTCATTATGTACTAGGGGCTTACTTTTGTAAAATTTACAAAAAATAGAAATTTATATATAAAAAAGGTAATTTGGAGATAGCAGGAACTAAAAAAGCATTGAAACATTTATGAATGTGATTTTGGTATATACGGTAACTATATAGATAATGTTAAAGTTTTATAATATTTTGTTGGATTATTGATATCAATGTGATTTTCATGTGATAATATCTTTAAAGCATAATTTTGCCATGCAATGCATTTAATTTATAGTTGATATATTGATAGTGTTAGATACTAAGATATACAATGTATATATATACCCACTCCTTAAGTGGACATATACCGCTTTCTCCTAATACCGACAGTCTGATATACAATACACCCATTATTCTTATCCTTTATAATACCTTTTGTGAATTTCTGGAAATTTGATTGGTTATTAAGCATTTGTGTACATTTATTATCACCTTCAGATTTCAGAAAATCTGATGTCACAGGGTGACATTACATGAGAAGTTAACATTACAAAAAACATCACATGCGCAGAAAAATTGTGTATGCAGTTCAACCGCAATCGTCTTCTAAATCAGAAAAACGCTTTTCCAAAGTAATGTTAAATATTATTAATGTTACAAGCATCTCACAAGTTGCTTACAGACAACAACTGACTGTCATGACTTTTAATCCAATATACTTTAGTTGCACAGTGTAATAAACAATCAACAATTGGTATAATAAAATAAATATTACATTTCTGATAGGGTGACAGTCCATATTTTTATACCTCATATATATAAAAACACTTTTCATTGGATGTTTTCAATCAGATGACATTTAACAAATGAGATATTTCCCACATAATTACTGTCAGCATGTGACAACCTCTCCAATCTCGGCACAGCCATGTGATAATACTAAATCACTTGGTGATAACCCGGTAAAAGGGAATTAACTTGTACAACAGTACCTTGTTGTCATTTGGTAAACAATAACAATGGCGGCCAGTCGTATTTTACAGTTCGTCGGAAGCGGACTTGGAATTAATTATGCATGACAAAGATGCAGTAAACACAAAAAGGGTCACCCAAACTTCAGTGAAAATACTGGAAATGTATTTGATGGAAACAGAAAGAGAGGTAAACCTAGATTCTGTGGAATCTAAAGTATGCAGATGAGCGTCAAAGCCCCCCGGGAAGGTCGAAAGTGTAAACTTGCAGTATTAAATTTAGTTTAAAATTTAGATATTGTTTGTGTAATTTTACATGATAAGCTTTGTTTTGGAAAAATAAAATAATAATTGCCCTTTAGGTATGTAGATGATCCAAAATTGTCACCCTTCAGAAGGGTTTTCACCCTCGGACGATGCCCTTGGGTGAAAATCCTGGATGTCCACATACCTAGAGGGCAAATATTGTATATTGTCACCCCGAGAAATTTGAATGTTAACTGAGGCGAAGTCATTCTATCAGAAATGTTATACTTATATAGTGTCTTATCGACCTTCTCGGAGATTAATTAGAATTACCAAACACAATTGAAGAGAAATTTGTTTATGCTGCAATTATTTGACTACTGTATTCCAGGAATCTAATCTGTAACTTAAAATTTAAAGAATTTTCTTTCTTCCTTTTTATTTGAGAAACTTTCTCACCTATGTAACAATTTTTTGACTATTTTTTCATCAAAATTGAAACATTTTGTATTATTATTTCATAATCATCGTTTTTTTTTTTTTTAATGATTCCATAAAAGGAAACTTGAAATATTTTACATGTCTAATGGTCAATATTGAAATATATAAGCTTCTGAAAAAAGTTTGATGGACCAGTTAAAGAATTCCACTGTTATAACCAGTCATTGTTACCAACCCCAGTTTTATTGGAGTTGTTTGTCCAGTATTTAAAAATAAATAAATAAACTTGAATTAGTGTTCAGTTAAAATTGTTTTTTGTGAAAAATTGTGTTTATCATTTTAGAGTTAATGCTAGTATAGCTTGATGAGTTGGTTAAGGTCATTGGTTAAGGAAAATGTTTGAAGATGTTTGATGTGACTCTGGTTTTATAATGGTGAATGGTAATAAGTGGTGTCAGACAAAAATGTGAGATTATTTATCCAAAATTTAATGATTTTACAGAAAATTACAGAAAAATAGTTAATATCATATAGTAACCTTTTTTAACATTATTAACAAAATTACATTGCAATACCCATGATACTAAATACCTAGAGTTATTCCCCTTTAAATAGTGATATTGATTAATATCAATTATTATTTATAGATTTTTTACTAGGGTACTAACAGTTTTAGTTTTTAAAATACCCCATAAATTAAAATTAATGAAATTTGTAAAATATCTTAGGATTAATATGACCAGTAATGCCAATTTTAGTTTCATATTAACCCTGTATTTGAAGCACAAGTGAGACTAAAATCGTCCTCTTCTAATTGTGATAGAGCAAAGTACTTGTATGTGTTAAATTCAAAATGACTAAAAACAGAAATAAGCTGTTACAGCTTCTTGCGAAACTGAACAATAATGTTCAAAATGATGTGATGTTGAAATGTGTGTGTCTTGTGATTGCTTCACATGGATATTTTTCCACAGAAAAACTAGGACTCTCTATAATGAAAACAGAAAAAGCACCAAGCATGTATTCATGCCTGTCATGTGTTAAAAATGGCACAATATGAATATTGCCTGTATTTATTTATCCATCCTGTCAAGAAAAATCTTTTTGGAAATTTTTTTAGCACATCTTTATTTTCTAGAAAAAAGTATGGCACATGTTTATTAAAAACACTATAACAATACTATAAATTAATATTATAACTGTTTGTAGTTGGCACATGTATCAAAAACTAAAACCTATTTTATGTCTTAACTTTATAGATGATATCAGAGTATCCCTATTACATTGTATTGTGTTGTTCTGTTTCCGGGACTCCCTATAACTTGTATGGTGTGATAAATCGTAGCATGTGTATTTTTAAGGCAATGCTGAAATTAATTGCTATTATGCATAATTGTAAGTGTCTATTATAGATAACATATCTCTGTAATTGAAACAGTAGAATTATTTCATTGTTAACGAAACAATTAGTTTGACTTAATGAGAAAAATAATGATAAACTATTAGATAGCCATGTAAAATTATGAATGTAAATTACAATGTAGTACATTTGTAACAATAACTTTATTCATTGTTCATAGTAAAATATACTTGATGTTAAAAAAGTCGAGTTTCCATGGAAACTTAAAATTTTAAACAGATATTGATGTTCATTTCCTGTCTGTCAATGTTGTCAGTTTATACGAATTATGACTCAAAGAATGGAGGTTAGGGGGTTATTTACTCAGAAGTTCCATCCGTCCCTTTCACTTTGTGTGCAGAACCATTCTTCAAAACAATGAATCACAATTTTACAAAACTTGATGCAAAGCATCAACAGTGATAGGAGATGGCCGTGTTATTGACCCAAGTTTGTTTGAAGTTTTTCTTTTAGTTATGGCCCTTGGACATTTTAAATAAATTTTTGTCTGAAGTAAGGCTGCAAAACTTTTTGAGTTTGCAAAACTTGGTAAGCTAATGTGTCAAAAGCTAAAAAGCTTTGTTCCAAAGCCACTGATAAGTTTCAATTTCTCTTACCACTGAGGCAATGAATACCTGCATTGATCCTGATGTGGCTGTAAACAACAATTCAATTTACTTATCACTGAAGATTTAATTACCTGGTAATAGTCAATAACTCTTACAAAAGCAGTGGTTTCAATAAAGCCAGCAAGGTGATAAAAGATGTTTGCTTCTTTTAAGGATTTAGATTAAGTACATCACATACATCTACTTAGTTTACATTTTGTGAATATGTTTAGCAATGCACATTACTCCTTCTGGAAAAAACTGACTTTTACTTTAATATTTACTAGAGGGCTACAAAAGGAGTTAATGTGATCCCAAGGAGATGAACATTAATTTTATAATTATAACAGATTACCTATTGTGATATTGTTGTCATTTGTAGAAGATGTATCTCAAAGAGAATGTTGCAAGCTGTTTAAAATATGTTTGTCAAATAATGTATTATTGTCAGTTAAAAAAATAACATAAATTATCATAAAAATAAAAATTAAATTTGGAATGTTATCATGGCTAACTCTTTTCTTCCAGCTAGTTAAAACTAGAGTTTCAGCATCATAGTTGCTGGCTTTCTTGTTTGACATGACAGTCTATTTCTCTCACCTTGTCAACATAATTATCATTGATCAACTTAAAAGTAGATGTCCAAAAGTTGACTGATTTTGTTAAATTGTGTTATTAGTTTGTACTAAGATACAGACTTGATATCAAGCTTTATTATTAGTTTATTCAGTTGATTGGTAGAAGTCCGTATATCTAGTATGCCATCAAATTTATTTTGGAAATTTTTGTTAAAAATAGAAGAAGTAAAAAGAAAATAATCAAACTTAAGCATAATGCTTTGATCCCATTGATTTGATAATGTTTCTTTTGTTGTTTCTGGTATTTTGAGCTAGTGCTAATCATTGATTAAACTTCCAGTAATGAAGCTTTGAACAGCTCCAGGAATATGCTGTCTGTCTAGGACCAAGGCTAGCAACTACCATTATAAATAATGTGCCCCTCATCATATAAACTCAATATATAGCATATACAAATGCATGTTTTGCATGTCATATGTTTGGTTCTTATAGCTATTATTTTGTTTTTGTTTATTTATATGTAAGATTATTGTATTGTGCAATCATTATTTTTTTCAAATCCTATTCCCAAATTAATATTTAAAACTACCATTATCAATCATTGCCAGATATTTCTTTTGATTTTTTCTTATTTGTAGCTTTTTAAGAGTTGCAAAATAAACACTAACAAGAGAAAAAATTCCAATTCCTTTTGAGGTTTTTTATCCATACCCAAATGTCAAAATTCATATAAGATTACTGAGTCAAAGACATTTATTTACCAGTTTACTTAAGAAGTATCAGCTGATATGCTTGTATGATACACACACACAATTATAGGATGAAATACACACCAAGCACTCAAAAATGAAAACTGTAAAATACTTTTATGTTTGGCATCCCATTTCTGGGTCACAACTTGCTTTTGCTTTTCCAACATAACAGTGCTTTTGAAATTTTCGCACATATTTAGAATGCTTTGCAACACCTTTTTGTATTGCAATGCTTTTCTTTTCCATGCTGCATGTCTCTCTCTCTCTTGGACTATCAGTGTTGTGATGTTTCATGTAAAATGCATGCCATCCAGTAATTTTATTTTTCTGTTTTTTTCCATTGTTATATATGGCATAATACTTAATGTCGTTATATAGCAATACTTTTATGTAAATCTGTTTATCTTTTACTAATGTCTTCCCAAATAAATATATTTGGTTTGATGCTTTTTTTTGTTTTATTTATTTGTTTATTTCAGATGTTTTGCAAGTGTATGTTTTGAGTTTAGTTTGTCTAATGTTATCGTATTTAGTTTTGCGGTATATTGATTTTCGCTTATTTCGCGGTCATTTGTTTTGTGCAAAAATAAATACCAAGCGAAAATTATATTATGCTTATTATGTTATCGTGCATATTTCAAAAACGCTAAAATTTAGCTTTGCAAATATGTCTAAGTTTCCTATATCGCAAAAATAAATTAAATACGTTTACAGTATATTGATTAGTATGGGGTTTAAGGTCCCAGTCAAGAATATTTCACTTATATCAAGACGTCACCAGTTGTATGTGAAGTTGCAGAAATCATACCTTTCAACAATGTATTCATGACATCTGCTAGAAAAGCCCTTTGATGTATTAACCCGCACTTTGACATCGGACATCAGTTTTCTAACTCTAAACTTTAGTATTAAATGCCGAGTGTTCGGTGAAAGAACAGTCGCTGCATACAAGTTAGACTCGGCCAGGTTTCAAACTCCGACAAACTCCGACTTGCTAATTGAAGACCTTATCACGGCCAGAACCACTGCGTGAGCGCCATACTCCAACGCTAAATGGTTTTTTTTTTTTTTTTTTTTTTTTTTTTTTGGCGAACTTTATACATTATGTACATGTAAACTACTCAGTTTATGCTTTTTCACGCCAAACACCCCAGTGACTGATTTCAAATCAAGCTTTGCAAGTTATCATAATTATGCAAGTTTCAAAATGTGTATTAAAGCATCTTGGATTTTTATCTGATCACGATTATGTAGAGTGTATCCTACAGAAAAATTATTTTAATTGGATTCTAATTAGATTTATCAAATTCATCTTCTTTAGATTATGTAATGTGTTAAATATGCATCCAAAATCAGCACATGGAATAAGGAATCACCATCGTTTTTGAAATAATTGTAAAGCACTCTTTAACGATAAAAAGGAGATCGCGCTTTGACGTCATCCTTCATTTTGTGTACGAATTTAGGGCGTGTTTCAATCATTTCACCGTAATTATCTATTCAAATTTCGATTTTGTGGTATAGAAAGGAATTTTTGGCTCCAAATAATGATATACAACTTATTTTGAACTCGTGTTAAATATCCAAACAGGTAAAATTCACCCGAGAAAACAACTTTGTACGGAGGCACATTAACTTGTAACGTGTGCAAGATGATGAAAACGTATTTATTTTCGCGATGTACTCATTTTCGCTTTTTTTTGCTGCCGTTATTTTGCGCGAAAATTAAAACCGAGCCAAAATTATATTATGCTTATTGTGTTATGGTGCATTTTTAATAACGCAAAAAATTACTACGCGGATATGTCTTAATTTCCTATACCTCGAAAATAAATACACGCGAAATTAAATACGTTTACAGTATAACCTAAGTAATACATGCGTACAAATAGAATAATAATTAAATAAAAAAAAAAAAAACAAAAAAAAACAAACATATCAATCCATGTCCATACCAAAGCCCCAAAGCAAAAAAGTAAAAACTTTGAAACTGGCAAATTAGTTTTACAACTGTACATTCACCAGGGAATTGAGCTAGGCCGTGTGTTCCGGAAGGGTAGGCTGGGTACCTCCTTTTTAGCTACCTACACCCACCACGCACTATTAAAATTGGTAATGAAAAGAACATGGGACCATAGGATGTCAGAACAATACGTATCAAGAACAATTTTGGATACAGAGACCTCATTCTTATCAGCAATATTGTGATGACGGTCATAAAATGTTTTTTAGGGTTTTAATTACCCTAGAATTCCTAGACTTGCAATATCCCTTGGTCAACAGTTTATTTGTAAGCAGTTTGCTTCGTTGTATATAAAGTTCCCGTATTTCGAACATACTCTATTTATCACTTCTATGTCACCGTAACTTTGAGCGAAGTTAACATCAATTATAATGGGTTTCTTATTAATAACGTTTTGCATGTCATTTACTGTAATGCTAATTTTCCAATTTGATCTGTCAGTGTTTTTTATGAGAGAAATTATGTAGGTAGAACTTTGTACACATGAAGCATACATGGTCTATGATAACATCTAGATGATCTTTACAGTAGATCATCAATAATGGAACAATGCAATTCAATAGTCAAAACACGTCAAGTTATAATGCACTTTACTTAATGATGTTTGTTTATTGCATAAAATTCAAAAGCACATTACTTATTAGTGGATCGATATAAGAAACGCGGGGCGTTTTTCATAAACTAAACATTGTGTAATGCATGCATCGTAAGACTAAAAATACGACTTATAGTTTTGGAGAAAAAGTATCTTGACCAAAAATATTATATTGAAATAATCTAATCACATCAAGACATACGAAACAAAGTTTGTAGTTGAGGGTACAATATGACGTGATTTTGATGTAAAGTAAATGAGTGTGGATATTGCATTTTTAAATCTTTTTTTTGTACACGCACTAAAACAAAATATAATTTACGAAACAAATAAACAAACCACCTATTGTTGAGGTGAACAAAAGGCGAATACCCCCGCAAATGGAGTTTGGGGGCATATAGGAATCACCCTGTGAGTCCGTTCGTCCTAATATCGTGTCCGCTCCATATCTTCCAAGACTATGGGTGGATTTTAATCCGCATCTCCTAGAAACTAACGTAAACAAACGAGACGACGCATACCAAAGAGTGTCAATCTGTCTTTCCATTTAGTCGTCCGTCCAAATATCGTGTCCGCTTCATACAATCCGTGTCTGGATAGATTTTGATCAAACTTGGAAAAATTATAAACCAATACTAATGAGACGATGTGTAGATGCATAGGTCAAGGTCAAAAGGCCAAACCTTAGGAATAAGAAGTCAGCAATGTTGGACACGGGGGGGGGGGGGGGGGGGGGGGGGGGGGGGGTATCTCTCAAGAGACTGTACTAGTTTCTCTTGGATCCCCCGAATACATGAGAATTCATTCGTAGCCCGGTGTAACCTCGCATTGAAGGTTTCTTTGATGCTTATTTATTTATCTATTTATTAATAATTTAGTAAACTTTAAAAGTGATAAAATATTGAATGTTTTAGAGATTCAAATAACTGTTCTGCTGATAAAAATTTAAACAGTACGCTTGTGTTCTGATGTTTCACATGACTCCGTTTACAATCGTAAAATGTAATACTCAATTTGTAATAATTTTGCAAGTTGATAATACCTCAAAAAGTATAAAAAAAAAAACAAGGTATAAATTTATAAACAAATTTCGCTGGCTCAAAAATTTATAAACCCTCTATGAAAATACCGTAATAAAAAATGAAAATATAGTATAATGTGCATTAATAGTCACGGTTTAACACGATGTTCGCCTCGGTGACATTCGGGAAAGCTCCTTAAAAATTTTCTCTTGTCACGAATTGATCCGATGTTATTGTCGGCAATTTTCGGTAAATATTTCCTATATCGTCTATAGTTACAATGGCGGCTTAACGACCACTTGTTATTATTTACATTAGATACGGGCACATTGTGGGCGATATATAATGTATAACATCTAGATTAAAAATTCATGGTGTATGGGTTTGTTTAGATAAGCGAAAGTGTTCTGTGTATTGGTACATCAGTGTAGACTTTATATGAAAATTTAAAGGGAAAAACTTCTTTATTTTGCATTAAAGTCCACCATCAACTGGAAAACCGGTACCTTTATTCAGTTTAGTGCATAGAACGAAGATAAAAGAGCAAAAATGGGATGTAAGCAGTCAAAAATTAAGGTCCAACCCGTCGGTCCAGCAAAAGAAAGTCGAGACAACAGAAATTTGACAAGAGGAGAAAGTTTAATTGAATATGAAATTGACGATAGAACAGGAAACAAAAGACGATTAAATAAATCAAAATCTAGCAAGTCATTTGGATCAAATGTAAGCCTGGAAGATGAGCGGTCTATGGCTGACTCAGATAGAGGGTTTCTGCAACCTCAAAAACATCAAAGAATAGCAATGACTCTGGTCTTGGTGATGATTATGGACACGTTATTACAGAAGATTCAAGTCCAGATGCTGTGGCTCAAATTGAAGGAGAATTCGGTGACGAAAGAGATGATCTAGGTAGATATAATAATAATAATAATAATAATAATCTTTATATTTATTATTGAGTTTTGATATATACTAAAAGTTACTTAATATGCCGGGTTTCAAAAAAAGGGAAAAAGTGTAGTCACTTAGTGCATACTATCCCAGCTGTTTAAATAAATTTGAGTTATAAGATCCGCTCTCAACCCAAGTTTTATCACAGATATATAGATATGAGTTGTTATCTATGTCTCTAGCGAGACTAAAACAAATATTCATAACACCCTTTGCGATAAATGATTTTGGGTCTAACCTGTTTTCGGTTACCATGTGCAGTTTTGAATCAAACTACATTTACATGCCTTTACATCAGTTCAAAGCATATGTATATAGATATGTCTCTGCATGGATGAAGCTCAACATTTTCATAGTTTGGACCCAAATGTCTTCAGAAAAGAAATTGCAATTGTAATTATTAGCTGAAAATTGTAAAAATAAGGGGGCCAGAGTTTTGTTTTTTTTTTGGGGGGGGGGGCATTGACAATACTGCTTATCTTTATCCATATTCATACCAAATAAAATTAATAATGAAAGAATCCGTTTGTTTAAATTTTAAGTTTTTACCTTAAAAGGTAACACTTTTTGCAACTGGTGGTTCTCTATGTCGAGTTGACTCCTACTACATAATAAAACTATTTAAGTCGCCTTAAAAATCACTGTTTTAATTTTCAAATATTGTGGACAAAATTCTCCTTAAGTTGTTGAATAATTTCACCTTAAAATAAATTTATATGTTAACCGATATATATTTTACCAATTGCGTAATTTGGTTTTAAATTGTCGGTTTATAAATTTTCTAATACACACATATATACATACATATGAAAGATTATTAATATTTAGTTAAGTATTTTGTAAAGCTCTTTTAAATCTCGTTATTGGATCAATAAAGTTTATGATTTGGGTTTTGTGACACACATAAAAGGCTTAACGGTTCGATTTTATCTCTTGATAAAAAGTACAGTTAAAACTCATGTTTAAACAGGTTACCGAAATCACTGAAAATGATCTAATTAACAAATATAATAATTACAATGATCAGTTTGTTTTAATCGTGTCTGATCTTTTTATGTATTTAGGCATAAAGACAGACTGTAGATTTCGAATACGTGTACTTAATTGTATTCTGAAAAATACTGAGAGAGAGAGAGAGAGAGAGAGAGAGAGAGAGAGAGAGAGAGAGAATATGACATGCAAAGCAAACATTGTGCTTTCAAGATAGCTTTCTTTTACAGATTTACAGGCCGGCCAGGCAGTGTTAATGAGAGAGAGAGAGAGAGAGAGAGAGAGAGAGAGAGAGAGAGAGAGAGAGAGAGAGAGAGAGAGAGAGAGTATGGCATTGTGCTTTCAAGATCGCGCTCTTTTTCAGACTTACAGACAGGTCAGGCAGTTTTAACGAGAGGGAGAGAGGAGAGAGAGAGAGAGAGAGAGAGAGAGAGAGAGAGATACGTAAACACCATTCAATCATTTCATCAAATTCAATTAATGTCATAAATATTTTATCAAAATTCAATAATTGTTTTTATTGATGTAATGCTATTGCTTTAATTGAATAAATATTGTTTCAACTAATAGAATTGTACTACAATTGCAGAAAACTACCTAAAATGTAGACATTGTATTGAGTAACGTTAAGCGTGAAATGTCATTTCGGCCGCCTGCTGTGGGCTTGCGTGAATTAGACGAACTGACACTAACTTGATCACTAATATGTCAGATTTAAACGTTCATTATCGATTTCTTGATTTTTTTTTATTGATTTTTCACCTGAATTAAAAAGGTAAAATAAATAGTCACGAAAGCATTTTCAATGCTCACTTTCGATTAAAAACCTTAAAAATTAACATAAATCTATACGCACACACCTACATGACAAATAAAAGTTCTTTTAAACTAAATAAATATGTCTGGACTTAAGTCATGAACGACTTTAGTAAAACACAGTTAATAATGTAATAAATCAATTAAATACACAAGATCATGTACTAAAATTTTATTTTTAAATTTAACCTCACTCGAGAATTTAATTTACTTTAAACAATACTAGACATAATGTCAAGTCAAGAGCAAAACCTTGTCACTTATAGAATGTGCTGTAGAAATGAAATAATAATGAAATAAAAAAAGACTTTTTATGATATGTCCAATTATAATAAAAGTTTGTACAAAAAATTACCCAGCAATGTGCAGATACTATTTTTTTACTTAACTAAATGCTTGAAATAACGAAGATGACTTAAGCACTCATCGGGCCCTGTGTTGTACAGTACAGACCTGACGAAAGGTAAACACTAAGCAAAGGAATTGTTGTTCAATTCAACCCTTGTTAGCAGTTTCGCGAAAGCTTTTCGCTAGCGACTATCTATCTGTCGACAGCTTTTTCGGATAATAGCAACCAATATCTCGGCCACTCGACAGCTTAGACTGTTTTGTTGGCTCAGTGTTAAACTTTCGACAGGTCTGTACTGTTTATCCTCAATATTCACAGGGTCCACCCTTTGGCGTTTCGTATCTTGTAACAAGTATGCAATAAGTACCGGTACGTTCTTTATTATTTTCTTTAAATCTGCAACCTTCAACAATAACAAATTTGAATTTTACATGGTTTGTGTATTTCCAGATCTTGGAATCGTTGGTACTGCAGTTGTGCCAAGAGCAAGTGCCAAGGATAGAGATAGGCTAGAGGAAGCAATGGTGATGCAAGCACTAAGGGAGGAAGGTTTAATAGCTAGACAGACAGCACAGTCTAATGGAGGATTGAGCTTTGATATTATGGCTGACGGTGAGGCTATCAGACCACCTCCCAGGCTAGCTAAATTAGAGAAACGAAAGAAAAAGAAACAACTTACAGAAGAAGATATCAGGAAAAAACTAGAGAAAGCTGAAAGAAGGAAAAAGGTAAAAAAAAAACCCCAACTATTTGAATGTTTTAACGAAGCTAAATAACATACATATCTTAAATGGTATATACTTCAGCCTCACTTCCTTTGTGTGTTAATCTCATTTGCCAGCTTCAACGTTGTTATCATTCGCTTTGAGGTTGTGGTTTAGACATAGATTGGTATGTTTGTTTTGATTGGACATAAAAGAATGGTATAAAACTGTATTTCACTCCATCTTACGAAGTTCTGTCATATATAAAAATAGCTTTTATAAAACTTGTTTTTAATAAATCAACAATTTTTCTATCATTTTGAAATTCTTTCTTTTTAGCGTATATTGACCGTTTTGTGTCCTAAACTTTATGTGAATTGATATTGAACACAAATGAATTAAACATGTCCCCTTTCAGTTCTAGACAGAAGTTCAATATACAAGAGACTGGATGGTTTGGACATCGAGACTAGTTGACATGCGAATAGAAAATTTGGATTTTAACTTAGACGTCTTTTTAAGAAATGTCACGGTTGAAATGTAAAAATATGTGCTGCTTTTGTAATTTCAGAGAAAAGAACAGGAACGATTAGAAAAAATAAAGGAAAAAGAAAAGTCAAACCCTAATGCTGCTTTAGACAAATTCGCTCAGCTACAGAAAGAGAAAGAAGAACAAGTATACCAAAAGATGGACACTGTCACAGAAAACAAAGAGAAAAGATTAATGGAAATCCGAGAGAAAATTAGAAAACGCGAGGAACACGCCGCTATGGTTAGAAAACGTAAAGAATTGGCCAAGTTAGAGGCTGGTTTAAATGGACAGGATAATAACGAACAGAATGAATCATCAGAGATTCCATCCCAATGATAGACATGTTATTATTTGTATTAAGTCAGGGTTAAGCACGCTGTGATCTTTAAGGTAGTATTTACATCTTTAAGACAGTATTATAAGTGCGTTTGGTCGAAATAGCCAGCCCTAAGGTTTACAAGTTGTCTATAAACAGGACTTAAAACGGAAATTATGAACCATGGACTATCGTTTTAAGACTAACTTGTATCTGCTGGGGATGACTTAACGTGAGACATTTCGCTGTTGGATGAGAAAGACACTTTCGCTTATTTAACCTTTTCGAAGGTTGTTGCAAGGGTATATAATAGGACGGATAAGCCGAACACCGACCAAACCCTACACTATCCTTGTAACATACCAAACACTGTACCAGTATTTCGCAACATGAATATGCAAATAATTCGAGCTGTTTGGGCTATCTTGAGATGATAATGCAATCATGTTTGAAAAACGAACATGATGGTACAATCATGCTGAAACATCTAAATAGGTTAGCAATATTTTTTACTTTTGAATTGCAGCATTGTAAAAGGCAGATAAAGAAATATTATCTTTGTAAACCTAATTAAAGTTACTTACTATAAGCTAGAATTTCAAGATTCGCATGATAGTATTTTCAAAACGTAATTCCACTTTTTCGTGTTAAAAAAGAACAAGAATTAAAAGGAAAAATAATCATGGATTTTGGATAATCATTTTGACTAGTTGGACCATTTTATAGAAACGGTATTGATAATTACGGGTTTTGATACTTTCCATCAATAATGATATTAATACGCCACATCGATAATGTAAATAATAAAGTTTAAAAATGTAGGTTTTAAAAAAATACGTAAATTATTTAATTTTTTTAAATGCATATTTACGGAATATGCGAATTATTTTAAAATTGAAATGCAGATTTACAAAAAATCTGAATTATTTAATAATTTAAATGCAGATTTACGAAATTTGTGAATTGTTTAAAAAAAATTAAATGCATATTTACAAAATATGTAAAATTTTAAATGCAGATTACGAAATATGTAAATTATTTTACAGTTAAGTTTCAAAATTATATTTTAAAAATTTAGATTTATAAATCCATTTAATTTTAAATCAAGTCATTATTATCTTTATGCGCCGAATAAGCTGAATAAGTATTGTATTGTTTTTTTGTTACAATGCGTTTAATGCATTATTAAAATTGTTGGTTCATCGAACCAGGTCAGTTGATTGTTAAATAGTATTTATATACACCATTGTTCGTGAAAATCAGTACTTGTACCATTATACTAAATAATATATAAGTTACGGTTGTTTTGTATGTTATATATGCATTATGAATAAATAATTTGCCACGCGTGGGTGCAAAATATGGCATTTTTATGAATGGCTGTAGACTAAATTAGTTTTGAGAGAGAGAGAGAGAGAAAGAGAGAGAGAGAGAGAGAGAGAGAGAGAGAGAGAGAGAGAGTATGTGTGTGTGTTAATTGAAGGTTGATTGTTGTTTTATATTTGCTAAATTAATGCAATAGTTATTTTTAAATTTTAGATCGCGGTCTTTTACAGATAGACAAGTCAGTGTTAATTGTTCTTGTAACCAGCCTAGCATTTATAATGGCTAAGACTTTCAAAAACCAATCAAACAATAACATTAAAACACTAAAGTTATTAGATTTTTATTTCTACAATCATAATTAAAAAGACCATTTTACACGTCTTTAAAAGGACAATAAAATATCTAACAAGCATAATTACTACAGCATTATCATAAAAGTATTTCTAATACCAGTTTTT
Source organism: Anadara kagoshimensis (assembly GCA_021292105.1). NCBI lineage: Eukaryota > Metazoa > Mollusca > Bivalvia > Arcoida > Arcidae > Anadara > Anadara kagoshimensis. The sequence continues at coordinate 13,448,508 of CM037860.1, read as the reverse complement.
ATTGGAACTGAAAAAAAAGTTTGTCAATTTTAAAGAATCAGACGGGTCACTTTTTTAATTCAACGAAGCTTCTGCATGACAATAGCGTCTTTTATATATACCAATGTGCAAAAAAGTCCCATTTTCTTATATATTTGAGGAGTGGGATTTCATAAATCCAGAAATAAAATTTTATTTTTATTTGAAAGTAATATTTTTATGTAAGCAACTTCTAGAAACAAGTAGGATACTTTAGTATAAAGTCTAATATTTAGGCTATGATCTAGACTAGATAATTTCAGTTTCCGAAATTTTTGGCGCCAATGAAATGCCAATTGGTGCAGATGTACATGTCGCTCAATATTTGTAGTGGAAAGCATAGATGATTTATTTAGAAAAAAAAGTATTACATGAATATTTTTATAAACAAAGCAACATTAAATGTGGTTTTCATTCTATCAGTATTAAACATATTTAACATAGTATAACGTATGTATATATAGTTATCATTCTCGTTATTGCTGCTGTGATGTTAAATTCTTAGTTGTTTTCATTATTGTAATTTATTATTCATTTTAATAAAGAGTTTAAATAAAGTGTTTGATGCTTTATTTTTTATGTTATTTGAACCACACCACTGTGTATTGTTTTTGTAGTCAAACCTAACGTAAGGCCAAAGTGAATAAGTAAGAGCGTTACTTGAACCACATTACTGGATACTATGTTGTGGTTATACCTAACGTCCATCCAAAGTCGGGAGTTTAATAATAAGTTGCCTAAAATGTGTTTTTCTAAATTTCACTGGACTCTATTGTTCAAAGCTCATTTGGTTTAATCAAATGATTAGTAAAACATAAAAATGGTATCAAAATTAATTATTAAATCAAAGTTTTGACTTATAGCTTCTTTTGATAATAGCTGAAGTGGTAGGAATTATTTTTAACATAAACATATTGCCTATACAACTCAATTCAATTCAATTCAATTCAAATCAATCTTTATTGCATTAAACATACATACGCTTTTTGCCACAAATATATTTTACATAACACAAGATACAAATTTTCATTAACCACCTGCATTTGCACACAAAGCTCTGAACAACCGTGTCCTTTGGGTTTTGTTCCTTGTTCGCTATTCCTTTGGTTATTACAATTATCAAGTACATATATTTGCTACAATTTTTTAAACCACATGCTAGATTCTTAAGTTATCAGAATTTCTGTTTGATTGTCATTCAAAACAAACATACCACTCAATGTCCAAATCATAATCCAACATTTAAGCAAAGTAAAGTAAAAACTTTGAAACTGGCATATTAAGTAAAAAGTAAAACACGCGAACTTCCACCATGGAGGCGAGGCATGGTGCTCCGGAAGGGTATCTACCAATTGCTTAAACAATACCAAGACACTCATAAACAATGTCAATGCGTTGTTTGTGATTGAAATGGTAAGTATTGGTTTGGAATACAACTTTTTTTCTGATTTTTAAAATTTCAAATATGTAATTAGAAACATTTACATTACTCGTCAAAATAACTGACGCTTTACAAAAATAAAGCTCAAATATAACACACGAATGTGAAGTAAGCAATGGCAGAATGAAGTAGATGCTTTTAAGTTAATGCGTTCTTCTATGTTGAAAGGTTTTAATTGAAAGTGAATATTTATATGTAAAATATTAAAACCTCTGGAGTAGTTTTGAACATTTTCGATTGCGTCTGTCTTGGTATTTAAATTGAGTTTCATTGTCGTATACTATTTGTAAAAACAATTTAAAGTATGACATGGTTTTATATAAAAGAAAATGCGGCTAACTTCAAGAACATTCTCAAACTATGATTGCAGTCTATTCAACAATCGTGAATGTCAAAAATACAGAAAGAACTTAACCAAAAATAAAAGGTTACCTATTTGCTTTTTACGGTTTTTAAATTTAATCATTCTTTTTATATCTAGAATAATCGAAGTGTAAATATTGAATAAAGAATTAAACCAAGGTGAAAACTGTAATTCAATACATGAAAGTAAAGTATCTCAAAAATAGTAATTTTATTACACACGCTAAACAATTCAATTATACATATTGCATTTCGAGTTTAAATTATGATTAAACTTTGTTGGGGGCATACTAGTATGTCATTTCAGTACTCTTTTAGGATAAAGAAATAAAAAAGGTGTCTTTAGTTTAAGTGTTACAAATGCTCGAATGGAAGAAATAAAAACAAGAGGCCCATGGGCCTTATACGCTCACCTGATAACTAATGGCTAGCTGATAGATTTAAAGACAACGTAAATACTAAACCCCAATGACCCCATTTTTTCTTTACATCAAAATGATCATTGTATCAATACCTACAACATTCTAATATACATGCCTATACAAAACGTTTATAGTTTTCAAGATAATTAACCATTTCAGTATTGTTTTACATCTGTGACCTTGACCTTTAAACCCATGACCTTTTCTATACATCAAAATGATTGTTTTATCGATACCTACAACATTCTAATATACATCCTTATACAAAAAGTTAATAGTTTTCGAGATAATTAACCATTTCGGTATTGTTTTCGCATCTGTGACCTTGACCTTTGAACCCATGACCTTTTTCTTTACATCAAAATGATCGTTGTATCAATACCTACAACATTCTAATATACATGCCTATACAAAAAGTTTATAGTTTTAGAGATAATTAACCATTTTGGTGTCGTTTCGCATCTGTGACCTTGACCTTTGAACCCATGACCTTTTTCTATACATCAAAATGATTGTTGTATCAATACCTACAACATTCTAATATACATGCCTATACAAAAAATTTATAGTTTTCGAGATAATTAACATTTTCGGTATTGTTTCGCATCTGTGACCTTGACCTTTGAACTCATGACCTTTTTCTAATACCTACAACATTCTAATATACATGCCTATACAAAAAGTTAATAGTTTTCGAGATAATTAACCATTTCAGTATTGATTTGCATCTGTGACCTTGACCTTTGAACCCATGACCTTTTTCTATACATCAAAATGATCGTCGTATCAATACCTACAACATTCTAATATACATGCCTATACAAAAAGTTATAGTTTTCGAGATAATTAACCATTTCGGTATTGTTTCGCATCTGTGACCTTGACCTTTGAACCCATGACCTTTTTCTATACATCAAAATGATTGCTGTATCAATACCTACAACATTCTAATATACATGCCTATAAAAAAAGTTTATAGTTTTCGAGATAATTAACCATTTTGGTATTGTTTCGCATCTGTGACCTTGACCTTTGAACCCATGACCTTTTTCTATACATCAAAATGATCGTTGTATCAATATCAACAACATTCTAATATAAATGCCTATACAAAAAGTTTATAGTTTTCGAGATAATTAACCATTTCGGTATTGTTTCGCATCCGTGACCTTGACCTTTGAACCCATGACCTTTTTCTATACATCAAAATGATCGTTGTAACAATATCTACAACATTCTAATATAAATGCCTATATAAAAAGTTTATAGTTTTCGAGATAATTAACCATTTCGGAATTGTTTCGCATCTGTGACCTTGACCTTTGAACCCATGACCTTTTTCTATACATCAAAATGGTCGTTGTATCAATACCTACAACATTCTGATATACATGACTATACAAAAAGTTTATAGTTTTAGAGATAATAAGTATAATCAGAGGTAAAAAAAATTAGGTCACGACCTTCACAATTGACCTTGACCTCATTTTGAAGATACTAACAAGAAGATGTCAAAACTGAAAACCCCATGTCATTATCTGGTCAAGTAGTCAAGTTATAACAATTTGAAGCTATTTTACGATTTTTTCAAAATTAAACGCAAAAACGCGTAACCCATTTTTCGACCGAATTTCACGAAATGAACAAACTACAGGCTTAAGACCCTAGAGAAGCCAAATATCACATCAGATTTTTTCTCCAATCAATACTTTCGGAGAAGAAGATTTTTTAAGATTTTTGCACCCCTAGGTCACCTTGACCTAGTTATGGTAGCCATGGCAATGCCACGAACAAATCTGAATTGCATCGACCCAGACATGCTTCTGACCAAGTCTCGTTGAAATCTGCCCAGTGGTTCGTGAGAAGAAGATGAAAATGTGAAAAGTTTACGACGACGACGACGACAGACAACGGACAAATTATGATCAGAAAAGCTCACTTGAGCCTTTGGCTCAGGTGAGCTAAAAACGGGTACTATTTCATAGACATTGAATCTGTTTGGACATGCAATGATTTTTTTTACCCGCGATTGATTTTAGCTGATAGCTCGTGATATACACTTACACGTGTTGGTATAACTGATAAGAAAACATATAAATGATGTATACTGTTTACGAGTGTATTTTGTTTGACCCCTTCGCCTTAGCAAAATATTGGGTTTATTATATCGCGTCGGTTATGAACTTACAATGCCAGTTAAATCAATGAGAGAAAAACAATCTGTAAGAACAATAGCACAACACACCTCTTGAGATTTTTACAGTAATGTGCCTATCGATATTGGATAAAGTTGCTGGCCGTTGCATTATATAAGCCTTCTTGGTGAGACATGCAGTCTATAGATATCATTTCACTTTTAACGAAACATCGTCAGTTATAAGCTATATATAATTACATATTATACCAGTTTTAATTTTACAACAGTTTTGGAATACAATTAAACATTTTCCCTTTCAAGTTTGAGCGGAGTAGTGTAGTCAGAGATGTCTCTGTTGTAGTGAAGTAATTGGGTTTAACGTCTCGGTCAAGATTATTTTACTTATATCGAGGCTGTTAGTTAGTGGGGAGAAACTGGAATGCCTGAAGAAAATCACCGATCTTCGGCAAGATAACTGACAAACTTTCTCATGCTAGGATCTGTCCCGAGTGCCAGTCGGGGTTTCGAAGGCAAAGTGATAGGGTATTTTCGGCCATCGAGGTCCCAGTGAAGTTATAAAAAAATTCAATATCAACTGAAATTAAAAATACTGTTCTAAAATAAACAGCAGAAATCATGGAAATAACTAAAAGCGTACTGTCATAATGGATAGATAATTTTTCGAATTTTAAAGTTGGTAAATAGTAGGTGCTAACTAAATATAGAACAAGGACTTATGACATGTACACGAGACTATCAATAAAGTTTAGAGTTTTAATGCATAAAATAATAAGTTTATAAGATTGTGTTTGGTCGACTTAATCTTATTATGGTTGCCATTGTTGAAATATATACATGTATATTATATATATTGAATTTAAAATGTTAAATTCAAATTTAAAAGACCGCCAGATATCAACGTGTTCATTATATACGTATACGAGTAATTTTAATCCAAAGCCGTGAAAAAAAACCTTATGGCGTTTTTATTAATGTGAACTCCCCTATGTATGCTTGCTAAAATATTTAGATTTAGAATGAATGTTCTTTTGCAAAGGACTCGGCATTTAGAAATGAAAGTTATGGCATCTCTCGAAAGAGACCTTTAAAAACCGAAGCCCCATGTCAAGGCATGCATAGACATGGCATGTTAAAGAACCCTCCCTGTACATTGTTCTGAACGCACTGCAAATGTAAAAAATTGTCACTTCACATAAAGCTGGTGACGTCTCCATATAAGCAAAATATTCTTGACTCGGACGTAAAACGCGTACCAACCAACGACCCACCCACCCACCCACCAACCAATCAATCAATCAATCAATCAATCAATCAGAAGAGCTTGATGAAATAAATAAGTTTGGTAGTTTCTATAGAAATAACAAGACCGGGGGATGTGTCTAATTATTATTATAACTTTCCATACATTAAAATTTTGTAAAGGCCAACTATACTAGATGAAAATATGCAATAAAATAGATAATGACAAACATACAGAGTCATATGTACAAGTAATTACGGTAGTTATATCATTTTTCATCATACATATTTGTCAGCATGTTTTCATGAACATCATTAGCTTTTTGACAGAGAAATGGATAACAAAATTCATCAATGGATATTTTTTTTTATTTTTATCTCGTAAAAGACAACATACATTCATGTTACAGATTAACAATGCTATAAATATCATTTATCAAATCAATGTATAGTATATAAACTTAATTCGAGTAACACTTAATTCTAACAAACTTGATACAAAATACAAATAGTTTGTTTAAACCAAAGGGGGATAATTCAATCAAAGGGTGATAATTCATTTCTCGTTTGTTTCAAGCATTTTGATTGGTCAGGGTTCTAAATGTTTCTTGCGTCTTAATACTATAGAGGACACACTTAAACATGTGAATTTGTTGGCATAGAGATGTCTTGTTTAAATAATTAAAGTTGCTAAATTATTAAATGAACCGATTTATTTCACTACTGAAAGATGTTAAAAGATTAATAAGAATTAAGTGTTAATGGATTTCTAAATATTTTTCCCTATGCCCAGTTGCAAAATCCTTGTATCAAGTTTTGTAAAGTTCTATTTAGAAAACAAACATTGTGAGACTACTAACAAAACAAATGGTGTGAAAGAAACAAAGGGCCATAACTCTTATAAGAGGTCAGAGATAATTGCATACTTAATTCTTGTATGATAAACCTTTTTTCAGTGTTAATTCCATGAGAGAAACAAAGGACCATAACTCTTATAAGAGGTCAGAGATAATTGCATACTTAATTCTTGTATGATAAACCTTTTTTCAGTGTTAATTCCATGAGAGAAACAAAGGGTCATAACTCTTATAAGAGGTCAGAGATAATTGCATACTTAATTCTTGTATGATAAATCTTTTTTCAGTGTTAATTCCATGAGAGAAACAGAGGGTCATAACTCTTATAAGAGGTCAGAGATAATTGCATACTTAATCCTTTTTCAGATCAGTTAATTCTGCTATAGCAACCACCTGTATTTCAAGACCATCTGTCTGTTTAGACCAGTTTTAAGCTCCAATTGATTTTTTTCAACCAAAACAGGAACTTCTATATATAGACCACATGTGTATAGAGCCCATATTTATGTTCATTAGGTGGTCTTATGTACAGGTTTTACTGTATTATGTTTTGATATGTTTCCTTGTAACCATGGAAACAAAAAGTCAGTAACTTGTGAATGAGTGGATGTGTCTTTGTCTTACTGTACATCTGAATTCTGTTTGTCTACTCTGTATTTTTTTGTTGTTGATAAAATGGAGTTGAATTGCATCACAATATGTAAACATGAAAGACATATAATGTTTCCATAATAGGAGTACTGGTAATGGTATGAAACCCCAGTCAAGAATATTTCATTTATATTGAGGCAGTCAGTTCTGGAATGGTGGAGTGAACCAGAGTGCCAGAAGAAAACTTTGGTAAGCAGAAAAACTTTGTCACTCTATGTTTGCCAGAGTGGGATTTGAACCTATGTAGCGAGATGTTCTGTGATTCATAAGCTTGCATATTAGACCACTGAACCACACATAACCCCATTTCCATAATATGTAACATATTTCTATAACAATATCACCAAAGTCTTGGACAATAACTGACTAATTTTGTTCTACAGAAAACATTTTAACATGTTAATTTAAACACTTACATAATTAAAGGAGGCTAATCACTTGTCAGTAAGACTACCTTTTGTACCCCCTGCATATTGAATTCTATGAAAAAATTTGAAAAGTGTTTTTTTCACAGAAATGTTCAAAATGGCTAGATTACATCGTTTTTATGTTCTTTAAGTCAAAATTTAAGTGGAAGGTACAAATAGAAGTCTTCTTTAATTGTCAGCTTCTAGTAAAAATTTCAGATATTTCTAATAATCACTTTATATACATATATATTGGCAGATTAAATAAATATAATAATATACAAGGATAAATTGAAAAACTTAACAAAAATAATAATAAAAATAAGGAAATAATAATAAAATTTGTACATGTATCTGTTTATACCTGCTAGTTTTACAACACGTATATTTACATATATTTACACTTAATTTACATATAACAATTACATACATGTATTTATAACTTACATACAGCATATTTATATCATAGTGTGGACAGATACTGTAAACCACCTTTTATTCGCATGTTTTGTGAGTACAAAATCATTGTGAAAATTAATTGACACAAACATGTTTTTTCGAAAATGGTATTATCTATATTAGATATTCAGCTATAGTCCAATTGGTGAATGTTAAGTCTTCATTTTTTTAAAAAGAATCGTGAAATTTACATACATGTATTTGTACTTCATATATAGTATATTTATATCATTACATAACAATCAATCACGAGTGGAGAGATACTGTAAACTATCTTTTATTTGCGTGATTTGCCAGTACAAAATAATCACGACAGTTAATCTATATGAACATGTTTTTGAAAATTGTATTATTGATATAAAATATTCAGCTATAGTCCACATTGCCAAAGTTAACAGTTGCAAATTTTTTTAAAGAGAATTGTGAAAAGTATATCCATGACTAAAAGTTGGTTTACAGTAGTCTTGAAATGTCAATGTAACATAAAAATTTTTAATTTTCAATTTTCAGATTATTATAATATCAATGAATCATTCAGGAGAAAAACTTTCTGTGGTGAGATTTTTTTCCGTTTTACTGTTAACATGTTTTAAAAACAATATCAGGTGTACTAACTGGGAATTTATAAATTTAGTGTTAAGTTGTAACAAGGAAAATTAGAAATATTTCTTCCTTGCAAATATTTTTACTTCTAACATTATAATTATTATACAAATGGATGTGTGAATGTGAACAGCCAAATTCAAATTCAAAGTTTACATATATAAATGTACATGTATATATTGTAAATAGCTTTTCAATGTATGTGTTTTATAAAAAATCACATATAGTACATGTATATGCTGTAAAATATAGTCCAAATAAGCTTGTACATAAATCGGTATGTACGTAGTGTATGACAAATGTATATAGTGTATGACAAATGAAGTTATGTAAAATGAGCTTCTATTTTGGTGAACTAGAGTACAGACCTGTCAAAAGTTTAACATAAAATAGATCAAAAATTACTGCAATCAGATCTTTGTCTTGTTAGCTTTATCTCGACAGCTTTTTAGCAGCTGCTATCTATCACTCCGCAGTTATTTTGACCACTAACTATCTATATCTTGGAAACTCTACAACAAAGCTTCAAACCCTTTCAGTAAGCTCGGTGATAAACTTCTGAAAGGTCTGTACTGTATATACAGTGATAATGTAACATTTACCACTACTTATTATGATGCAACAATGATTGGCCTCCAGGGATGGATGTAGGGTGGGGATGAAAAATCTTTAATTTTGTAACAAATTTGATTTATTCTTTCCTGGAATGCTTAAATGAATTTAACAAATGGAGCAGCAAATGGAATAATGAATAATAATCATTCAATAATCATGCCACTGTTTTGTTTACATGTCCATTCTCTGATGGCAAGAATCTTAAGAAAGAAAATGTGAGAGGCATATATTTGTTGTATTTAATAATTATATTAATGTCTAGTTGTGAAAATGGTAACAATTGATTTTAGGGCATATATAAATCATATCCGAGTCTAACATTTCTTACACTGTAAGTGATTCATGATTTATAACATTAGAATTAAAATTAAGGTGGGATATAATGGTTTTAAGGGATTAAGGGGAGGTAATCCTCTGTAATCCTGTATTAGGTTAATCCACTTTTATGTACAGTTACAGGTGTATATTATAATTCATTGTATAGGCAAACAACAGTGACCTGTCAGTTTGACCTTTTATTAGGAATATTTATACCAGAGGATCTACCCAATCCATTGTGTAGTATAAGGATTCCCAGTCCTTACATGAACAATGTTCATGCTTAGTGTTACTCATTATGTAGACAAAATTAACATGCGAGTTCCCTATACATGAATAAACCTTTTACATTAAATATTTAAATTAAAAGGTCAAGTGGACAGGTCAATGCTGTTTGACTATACCTTAAAATCTTATCCCTAGTATCCAGTAGTAAGAATATAAATATTTTGTTAAAATATACAACACTTCATAATGTCCGTATTTCCGACATTTTCAGGAATGTTAAAATGTGAAAATTTAAAGTAAAAATATCACGTTTGTATGTTAAGATCTATTTGTCAATATTTTCTCATTCAGTACAAGAATAAACCCACAAGATAATTAGTTTGAAAATTTACAAGCAATTATTGAGTGATTCAATTATGTCAATAGTTTTGTCTTTCAATATAGGTCAAATATCACAACATTTGAATTTATTATAAGATTGCATAAACAAATTGATAATTCTCATTGTAAAATCGGCAAAAGTTACAAATATCAATTGAAATTCAAAAAGAAAACTCTTCTAATTGTAAATCACAAAATTTACTTTTCTCATTTAAACTTGGCAATATTTTTTCCTTTTTCATTATGCAAGGGTGAAGACCAACTTAACCAAAGATAGACAGCATATAAATAGATGTACATTGTATAATTATAAATATATGCATTACAATTACTGCTAGAATGATTTTTTCACTTCTCCTATAGCTTGTGACATCTCTATAGACGGTAAGTGAAATATTTATGAGTGGTAAATAAAGTGAAACCCCATTCAATCAATAAATAAATCAAGCTCGTATGATAATATGGATACTTAAGCCTTCAAATTTTAAGATGAAATAAACAAATATTGTATAATGGAATTCATGTACTTTCAGAATACTTAATTCAGTTGTCTGTTTATATACTGCTTACAAAAATGAGAAAAAATACCAAATTTTAACTCGAATCTATGGTACCAATAATGAAGGAAATTATCAAAATGTTTAAATGAAATGACGAGAGATACAATAGGGCCTGTACCACTCAACAGTTTCAGCTCATTTGCATAATCCATGAAAATTGGGGCAACAAAATGTCTTAGAAAACCTGTTATATATGTTAAATGGATATATATATTTCCTGTAATGGCAATTTATTGGTTTTTGCTATTTATAGTAATCGCAACAATTTTGGATTCCCAATGGCTATGCAGGATAAAATATTAAACTAGAATCAGTTAAAGACATTCCAAATAATATTTAGTTCTAATAGAATCAGTGGGTTCAGAGGATACACTGGGACTCACATTCGACATGACTTAAGCTAAGCTGGCCATAGACGGCTGAACTAAAATGACACAGGATGAAAACCTAAATTTATCTTAATGCTTACTAATGTTCTGGAAAAATGTTTAAATGACAATATAATTTTTTAACTTCATTTCTATTTAAATGGATTTATTGTGTCTTAGCACAATAAATATACTATACTCAGTATATTGACTAGCTAAAGCAGATTATGGAAACAAATAACGCTCACTTACTAGTATTATTCACATCACCAATCACAAAAACTTCTTTATTAATTAATGATATTTATATATTCTGTGGTCAAAATGAAATTCAAGTAATTTTTTTAATTTTTCAATTACCTATAATAATCAATATAGTATTTTAAATGCATAACTTAGAGATGTCTTTTTTTAATTTTAGTTTTGATTTCAATGTTCTTTAAAAATATCAATAAAAGCAAATTAATTTTATTTCATTGTAAGATTCAAATATTTTCCTATGGAAATCAATTATATACACATTCACTTTTTAATTTGTTATCTATTTATACCGATGTCTAATATTAGGGAAAACATCAGGGTTTGAACTTTTCTACTCAGATTAAAAATTAAAATGCATTAGAAACTGTAAATAAATCAGAGAAAATACTTTCCTAATTCACTCACAACAACCACACATAAAATGGTGAAAATACCACTAACATTCATCTCTGTATCATCTATGCTACACAAATCATTATTGCATTAAATTTTCAGTAAAACACAAGTTTCTTGTCAACTCAGTGAAGAAGTCTGTACTGGTTACCTCCCTTATCACATAATATTTCTTTTATGAGTTGTTTCCCTTGATCAAATTGTATATAGTCTTCCCTGTTTATCTTTAATCCGACTTGGTTGAAGCCCATATAATCAAACTCAGAAACAGTATAATTACAAGAACAATAATGATGATAATACACATCTTCTTCCGAGATTTTTTCTGTAAAAAAAAAAAAAAAAAAAAATACACATGAAATTTTTAGAAACAAATTTAAAGAAAAAACAACAAGGCATTTTTGAAAAAAAAAATATCTCAAATAAGTCTATTTTGCTACTACGAGATACAAATATTTCAAGTTTAAAGAAAATAACTAACTTCTTATGTCTTGTCATGCAATTAATATGGTGGTTTTACACATATTTTTTTTTTTTTGCAAAAATTTGCTCAAAGGTCAAACAAACTAAATTGAATGTTTTATGGCTACGTTTATGATTAGGACAACTGTATTCCAAATAAAACTATTATAACAATATCACACCAACTATTTATTGACTAATTGCCAACCACGCCCACAATGTTCAGACCGACATGCTTGACTTACATAACATTTTCCATAACATTCACACAAACTTCATTAGATATTACTAATCACATGGTATGCTAGCAAACCACAAACCCTGATTAATATTTAGTTTAAAGACAAACAGGATATAATGTATGTTTCTCATCCTATTAAATTTTTATACTTTATCTTCATATAGAGATAAAACTTACTTTTGGTGAGTGTTTTTTATCCTTATATACCCCTTTCAAACAAAGTCGAATGAAGAATATTAGCTCACTGTACACTGTTGTACTAGGACAATATCTATGCTATTAATTTTTTGTTAACTTGCCAGTAGAAATATGTGAAATTAAAAGTACAGTCAACCCTCATTATTATGACAATGTGTCCCAATTGTTGAAATTCAGAATTGAGATGTATTTGCACTAATTGTCAACTGCTTACTTGAATGATTTCAAATGTTTCAAGTTCAAATGCACATTACTGGAGGACACAACACAAAGGGGGCATAATCCCTTCATTTGTGCAAATCTGATACCCCTTCATTCAGACCACATGACTGTCAAATATCATCCAATTCAAGCCAGTAGTTTTGGAGGAGTTGATTAAAATGTGAAAAGTTTCACATGGCGGACAAAGATAGACAGTAATAGCTCATCTGAGCCTTTGGCTCTGGTAAGCTAAAAATTCCGCAATTTACAATAATATTGACCGAGATGAATTGTGGTGACTTACCTGTATTTTAATTATTCTTTGAGGCAAATACAATTGCTATTATAATTCCTATGACAAGTAAAACTACCAACAGAATAACAACACAAAAACACTTTTTCCTGCGTGCTTTAGACTGAAACAAAAATAAACTTAAAACAGAAAAGCAAAAACTAAAAACCACAATAATACCAACTTAAATATAAAAAACCAAAATTTTCCCACAAGATGTTTAATAAATTCCGGTAAATTACTGTTCAAGTCACTATGTTTGTGACAGTGAATTAAGCTTTATTTTCACAGAAAGTCAAACAAACTTGAATTAAAATTGACATTTTTCACTTATTTGTACCTAGCCATAACAGGAAATCTGTATGTGCATCCCTGATAAGCGTAGAATATTTCTGCCAAAGTAAATCTGTATCTGCATCCCTGATAAGCGTAGAATATTTCTGCCAGAGTTTGATGCTATGGGAATTTAACATGTCGAAAAAACCAGGCAAATGGCAGATCATGTTACAAATATGATGTAATTTTTGCCATGTGACACCCCTATAGCACAACATTTTTTTTCTACAGAAATATTTTATGAAAATCGCAGATGCATATACAGATTTTCAGTTACAACTAGCTACAAGTAAGTGAACAATATCAAACATCTTTCAAGTTTATTTGATTTTTTATAGAAATAAAGCATAATTCACTGTCACAATGATTGAACAGTGTAGACCTTTCTTTCATACTAACATGTTATACAAATCAATAATACTATTATATGCAGCAGCCAGATTTTTGGTTTCAATTTTCAATAAAAGAAAATTTTGATAATGAATTAATATATCATGTGCTAATAATGACCTAATCTGAAACATCCATACAAGATTTACACTTTTTATTTTAAAAGTTATGTTTTCTCTTTTTTCAGTTTTTCTGTTTTTATTTTGATTTGTTTGTTTGTTTGGTGCTAATTTTGCCACACAAGTATGGCTTTTTTAATCTTTGAAATAATTTTTACAAAATAAATATGATATTTTTTATTTTTAACAAGATATAAAAGAAAAATGATAAGTAGGTATGCTATATGACCAAAAATGAAGAATATCAAGTAATATCCATGACTCTAAATGATATGGTAGCCCAAAGAAACCAAGGTAAAAAACCAATAATGCCAAAAAGATAAAATATAAATTGAATCATGTACATTTGGAAGAGACTTAAAAAACAGATGCCCCATGTCACAGTAAGCATGACAGGCTAAAAAACCCTTTCTTCAAATTACCTCTGAGCACATTACAAATGTCAAAATTACTGCCACTTAAGATATAGCTTGTGACATCTTGATATAAGTGAAATATTCTTTACTGGGACATTAAACCTCAATCAATCAAGCAATCAATGTTTATTTTAGCACAATTCCAGTTTAATCTGACATTTTCTGTCACAAATTATCACTGGTACTTAAGAATAACTCAATTTCAAATTATTATATAATTTATAAATTTTTGTGTGCTTTAAAATCTTTAATCATAAAGGAACATATTGACTTGACTTCTAAATAACAAATGAATGAAAAATGATATTGGTTTTTCAAAAGTTATGTATATTTGAAAATCAAAATTGGAGTGGGGTGGAGTAGAGTTATAGTGTTTAATACTCCAGTTAAGATTTCTTCACTTATACTGAGGTGGTCAGTTTCGAGATAACAGAGGAAACCTGAATGCTCAGAAAAACATTGACCTTTTACAACTGAATTGACAAACTTTTCTCACATTAGGATCTGGTAGATGTGGAATTCAAAATTAGGTGGCGAGAGGCACTGTGATCTATCAGCACACTTTAGACCACATGGCCACCATGGACGGACCAAAAATCAATGTTGGAAGCCATTTCAAATTCACATAATTAAGATTACTTTTAAGAAGCAAACATTTATTTACATGTGTACCAGACACACTTTTAGCAGCCAATCATTTTTTGAAAATGGCAATTAACTTCAGACTTTTACATGTATTTAAATTATGAAAAATAAGTATCTATTAAAATATGAAACGACAAGATCCCATGAAAATTCAGACTGTTATACTGTTAAAAAAAATCAATGGGGTTCACTGCTGTACCACATGATACCCTCTTAACGTTTGTGCGGAACATTTATTTCCAATGGATGTGGTATTTCATATGATGGCGTTTGCCCATGAAAATGACATTAATCCTGTTCGCACAAACATCACGTGGCATTGATCACATGGTACAGCGGTGAACCCCCTTTAAGCCCTTCCAAAATATAATATCAGTATAAGTACACATCACATACCGGTTCTTCACCCTCTATCCTCTCAATATCAACAGGATGATCAGAATTATGAATAGACTGAAAAATTATTTAAATTTAATAGCAGAATCACCTGTTATTAAGTTTCTACATTATGATCTTTTTTCTGGTAAAGTACAGTTAATTTGAACTTTTAATTAGATTAACTGATTAAAACATGATTTGTAAACTCAAAATGATGATACATCTACCAAAAAAGACACATCAACACTACAAATATAAAAGCAACCGATGTGTTTCAAACATGCATTACTTTGTGTTTTTTATTGTTTAATCTTACCTGATAATCACTGGCTTTAGCTAACTGTTGTGTTCCCTCTTGCACTCTAACCTGTGCATTTTCTACATTAGCCTCTATGCTATCTGTAATATATCAAAATAAACTGTGAAATTATCAAATTTTGTAGTGTAATAATTTCCACTGTTCCCATGGAAACGCTGATTGAACATGTCAATGAAATTGTAAATATTAAACGGAAATCACAAACCACAAATATACCACCCCACAAAATAATATTTCACTCAGAACTACGAACATTGGACACGCACACACACAAAAAAAACCCACAGTATCTTCAATCATCATACATAATTTGTTTTGTTTATAAATTCAGACCCACTCTAGCAGACCCTCATGTACTAGCAGTCAAATTATTTCAAGTCACTACAGTGTGTTTCTTAAGATACATCAATGTTGATGCCTTTTGTTGATTATTTAATTGGCCAAATGGTAAGCATGCCAATCAAAAGTGATTTGTACTTTAAGTTGTTTGAAAATGATATAGTGTCATTATAACCAAACTATTCCACTTAAGTAATTTCAAACCTGTACATAAAGGCCACCCTAGGGAACTAGTAAAAGTGGACATGTGTCCGTTATGTAGAGGTTCAAATCACTCAAATAAACAGCAATTGGGATGAAATTTACTGGCCTTTCAAAGCAAGTCACCCTTATATGGATGTGGCCTTTAAGACAGGTTTGGCTGTAAATTGTAACATATAACTTTTTCGAAAATTCCCGAAACATCAGTCATATAACATACAGCAATGAAATCTTTTAAAGAATTTGTTTTATGACAAAAACTAATTAAACATACCTAATACTTCTCCTTGTTCATGTACTAACATACCAAGGTCTTTAAATATCTGATTTACATCAACTATATCTCTCTGTAATTATAAAACAAACAAGTATATTTTAAAAACTGTCTTACGAGAAAACAAAGCTGCAATTTAAAACAAGCAGTTCCAATGAATTGGGATCCCTTACCAGAAGTGTTTTTTTTTTGTGTGTGTGATTTGCACTTGTGTTCAAAGGACAATAACTCCCAGTTGATCGATCCATAGTCCGACCGATGATGTTTTTGAAAAAGAAACAATGTACCAAATCATGTATTGCTAAGTAAAAGTCGACAGAAAATAGTAATTCCATAAATACATGAAAAAGACGATCAGTAACTAAAATTTAATAAAGTTTTATAAATGTGTACCTGATTGTTATTTGTCAATTTGGATAGAGAGAAAGTAGTTTTGCAGACCCGACCATCGCTATCAGCTGGCTATGGCTATGAGGGGGTTCATTCTAGCATTTGTATGTAACTGGTTCATTTGATGTTAAGTCTGGTTTTTAATAAACTGCTGATTATCTTTCACAATACATGTATTCCCGTTTCATGTTAATTTTACTTTCAAATCGGTAAAGTATTTCAAATCCACATTTGTATTCCATGCGTGTCAGTTAGCTCACGACACTGTACGATTTATATCCCTTTCACGGAAGTATATATAAACTAATCGATAAATCAGTTTTAAAATGTGACAGGATGCCTCAACACCAAAATACGTTATTATAACCTTCAAAATAAATTTAAATTACCACCAATTTCATAAAGAAGTATGTAAATTCACCCGCCATTGTTGTTTATTTCATAAACAAGAGGCCCAATAGGGCCTGTACCGCTCACCTGGGCCGTTAACAACACAAAAACACAATAAATACTACATTTAAGGAGCAATAACTCCGATGTGGATATTTAGATATTTATGAAACTTGCTACTTGCATCTGTGACCTTCACCTTCGAACCAATGACCATAATCTATATATCAAAATGATGATTGCATCAATACCAACAATATTCTAATATACATGCCTATACAAAAAATTCATAGTTTTCCAGATAATGAATCTTTTTGGTATTGTTTTGCAACCGTGACCTTGACCTTTGGACCTATGACCTTTTCTATACATTAAAAAGATTGTTGTATTAATACCTACAATATTCTAATATAAATGTCTATATAAAAAGTTTATAGTTTTCGAGATAATTAACAATTTTGGTATTGTTTTGTTACTGTGACCTTGACCTTTGGACCCATGACATTTTTCTATACATCAAAATGATCGTTGTATCAATACCTAAAACATTCTAATATACATGCCTATACAAAAAGTTAATAGTTTTCAAGATAATTAACCATTTCAGTATTCTTTCGCATCTGTGACCTTGACCTTTAAACCAATGACTTAAATCTATATATCAAAATGATTGTTACATCAAAACCTACAATATTCTAATATAAATGTCTATATAAAAAGTTTATAGTTTTCGAGATAATTAACGATTTTGGTATTGTTTTGTTAGTGTGACCTTGACCTTTGGACCCATGACCTTTTTCTATACATCAAAATGATCGTTGTATCAATACCTTCAACATTCTAATATACATGCCTATACAAAAAGTTAATAGTTTTCAAGATAATGAACCATTTCAGTATTCTTACGCATCTGTTACCTTGACCTTTGAACCAATGACCTAAATCTATATATCAAAATGATCGTTACATCAAAACCAACAACATTCGAATATACATGCCTATACAAAAAGTTTATAGTTTTCAAGATAATTAACAATTTTGGTATTGTTTTGCTACTGTGACCTTGACCTTTGGACCCATGACCTTTTTCTATACATCAAAATGATCGTTGTATCAATACCTACAACATTCTAATATACATGCCTATACAAAAAGTTAATAGTTTTCAAGATAATGAACCATTTCAGTATTCTTACGCATGTTACCTTGACCTTTGAACCAATGACCGAAATCTATATATCAAAATGATCGTTACATCAAAACCAACAACATTCCCATATACATGCCTATACAAAAAATTTATAGTTTTCAAGATAATTGACGATTTTGGTATTGTTTTGCTACTGTGACCTTGACCTTTGGACCCATGACATTTTTCTATACATCAAAATGATCGTTGTATCAATACCTATAACATTCTTATATACATGCCTATACAAAAAGTTCATAGTTTACAAGATAATAAACCATTTCAGTATTCTTACGCATCTGTGACCTTGACCTTTGAACCAATGACCGAAACTATATCAAAATGATCGTTACATCAAAACCAACAACATTCCAATATACATGCCTATACAAAAAGTTTATAGTTTTCAAGATAATTGACGATTTTGGTATTGTTTTGCTACTGTGACCTTGACCTTTGGACCCATGACCTTTTTCTATACATCAAAATGATCGTTGTATCAATACCTACAACATTCTAATATACATGCCTATACAAAAAGTTAATAGTTTTCAAGATAATGAACCATTTCAGTATTCTTACGCATCTGTGACCTTGACCTTTGAACCAATGACCTAAATCTATATATCAAAATGATCGTTACATCAAAACCAACAACATTCCAATATATATGCCTATACAAAAAGTTTATAGTTTTCAAGATAATTAACGATTTTGGTATTGTTTTGCTACTGTGACCTTGACCTTTGGACCCATGACCTTTTTCTATACATCAAAATGATCGTTGTATCAATACCTACAACATTTTAATATACATGCCTATACAAAAAGTTAATAGTTTTCAATATAATGAACCATTTCAGTATTCTTACGCATCTGTGACCTTGACCTTTGAACCAATGACCTAAATCTATATATCAAAATGATCGTTACATCAAAACCAACAACATTTCAATATACATGCCCATACAAAAAGTTTATAGTTTTCGAGATAAATAATCAACGATTTTGGTATTGTTTTGCTACTGTGACCTTGACCTTTGGACCCATGACCATTTTCTATACATCAAAATGATCGTTGTATCAATACCTACAACATTCTAATATACATGCCTATACAAAAAGTTCATAGTTTACAAGATAATGAACCATTTCAGTATTCTTACGCATCTGTGACCTTGACCTTTGAACCAATGACCTAAATCTATATATCAAAATGATCGTTACATCAAAACCAACAACATTCCAATATACATGCCTATACAAAAAGTTTATAGTTTTCAAGATAATTAACGATTTTGGTATTGTTTCGCTACTGTGACCTTGACCTTTGGACCCATGACCTTTTTCTATACATCAAAATGATCGTTGTATCAATACCTACAACATTCTAATATACATGCCTATACAAAAAGTTCATAGTTTTCAAGATAATGAACCATTTCAGTATTCTTATGCATCTGTGACCTTGACCTTTGAACCAATGACCTAAATCTATATATCAAAATGATCGTTGTATCAATACCTACAACATTATAATTTACATGCCTATACAAAAAGTTAATAGTTTTCGAGATAATAAATAATATAAGAAAGGTAAAAAATTAGGTCATGACCTTCATAATTGACCTTGACACCATTTTGAAGGTAATTACAAGAATATGTCAAAACTGAAAACCCCATGTCATTATCTGGTCATATAGTCAAGTTATAACAATTTAAAAATATTTTACGATTTTTGCACGCAATTTAAATTTAAACGCAAAAACGCGTAACCTATTTTTAAACCAAATTTCATGAAATGAACAAACTTAAAGGTTAAGACTATGTAGAATCCAAATATCACATCAGTTTTTGCCTCCAATGAGTGGTTCAAGAGAAGAAGATTTTTTTAGGTTTTGTCTATTTTTAGTAACAGCGGCCATCTTGGATATTCGATCGTCATGATTTGAACAAACTATAGTTAGACTCTGTCAAGGACCTTCCATGGCAAATTTGGTCTCAGTTGGCCCAGTAGTTTCGGAGAAGAAGATTAAAGTTTACTGACGCACGCACGCACGCACGCACGCACGGACGCACGCACGCACGCACGGACGCACGCACGCACGCACGCCTCGCCATGCCATAAGCTCACCTGGCCAAAGGCCAGGTGAGCTAAAAAGTAATGATTTTACATCGTAGGACGCAAACTTCCCGGACTACTTTTTATTGTATTTACAAGATCAGTTCGCCAGATTGCAAAAATTTTTGGTTGCATTCTGTCGCAATATATTACTAGATTCCGAAATATATTCCAGAAATTTATTCCAAATGTGCATATGTAACAAAATGCATTACCTGTTTCAGAATACAGGTGCACTATTTTCATGCGTACTAATCTCATAGAAAAGAAGCCCGATCTTAGCAGAAAGCGATAGCAAAGTACACGTTCACTATCGTGAAACGCCGTACAAAAACTATGTAATGGAATAATTACATCAATAAGTGGTACAGTAATGTGATAATAAAACCATATATTACCTCTAACTTTTTAATAGCTTCTTCTCTTTCGTGTAACATTTCTAAATCTACATCCTCCTCCATCTGTAAAATCTGTTTTGTTTGTGAAAATCTTAAATAGGAAAATGTTTTTATATAATTATCAAAACTTACATGTACAAGGGGGACCCTCAAAATGTAATGTACAAATAAATAGTAAACAACAGTAGTATATTTCATTTAAGTTTATTTGATAATTTTAAAGTGCTCTCCTTTACAAGAAATTTTATTTTCACTTCCTTAAGGAGTTTTTATAGTCCTCTCTTGATATATCTACAAGATGTACCCTAACCACAGCTGAATGAAATGCCATGTGGGAAGAGTAGGGTATCTGTACCTAGGGATTAAACTTAAGAGAAAAAAAATAACTTGCACAGATGCAAATTGGACTTCTAGTATTGTGAAATAATATATGTTTGAATTAATTTGAACTAAATCCATCCATTAATAAATTTTCAATGGTCATTTAAGAGCCGTTTTTTTAGTTTTTAATAACAGGGGAAAGATGATCCCACTGCCATAAACAAATTTTAATCTACTCCACATCGGGACCTATCACACCAAATTTAGCTTTATTTGGCCCAGTAGATTCAGAGTAAAATATAAATTTTATGCATGACACAAATGCTTTAACATGCCATTAGTTCATCTGGCTATAGCAGTAAGACTTACCCAGTGTTACCAACCAACATATCATCACTTCTTCTTTCATCATCATCAAATGGAGACTGGAAATTAAATGGAAATAGTGTACTGATAGTTGTATCAGAATGAAAATCATTATCAACAATCTATATTTTTTAAAAGAATGAATTAATGTTTTAGTGTCTTACTCCCCAGTCAATATTATTTCACTTATATCAAGGGTCAGTCATTTTGGTTCAGTGAAAGAAAGCATTGTACCATTGATTTTTTAAAAGTGTACTTATGTTTCTTAAATCAGTATCTGGCTGAGCGGTATTCCTGTTATGTGATGTGTGAGGCACTGTAGCACAAATCTGGTGCTTTAAACCACTGTGAGTCACCAAGGCCACTAGTCTTGTTGATACACTCTGTAGCTCTAGCATTATTTATCATTACAAGACTGTGTTTCATTTTCACTCTAACACCTTGTAAAGACCCTGATTCAATTCTATAAATACAATTTATTTTTCCGAAATTGTTGCCAAGCATGTTAATTACTTCAACCAAAGTTGAACCAAATATCATAAACCTCAAACTTGACCTATATTTTATCATTATATATACCAGTATTCTGAAGACAATTAAAACTTCAATTTTGTTCTGAAACCAAAGTACAACTCTCAGAGAATGCAAAGGTAAAAGAATATGTTTACTGTTTGGTTAGATGGGCAATTGGCTAGAGAGGTGCCCCAGTCAATGAGATCAAGATGGTATGTTCAACATTGTAGAGAAATTATGAGTGACTACAGAAAAACCCCATTAACAAATCCCAGCTATATGTATCAAGTCTTTAAAATCCTGGTTATAATCTCATTGCATTTTTAACAAAAGTCAATTTACCATACACACAATTAGCACTTTGTAAAATAAATGGCATGGATATTGATCAGTAGATTCAGGGTTAGCTGTGCCATTCACCAATTTAGCCAATTGCTAATTTACATAATTTCTGGTAGCAAAAATACATATTTGCTAATATTTTTGCTCCAAAATTTGTATCAATCTCATTATGAGGCAGACTAAGACCAATTCTTTTTTCACAAGTATGAAAATCAAGAACAATCTATACAGCAAATTAGAAGTTCTACAGTCGAGGTATTTTTATCACTTACTTTTTTAGTTTTCCAGCTCTTTAACACATAAATTGGCTCATAAATTTAAAAGTTGGCTAATTTTTGGCTCAAATTTTTTGAGAGCCAGAGCTAACCCTGAGATTTTAGAGAAAAATTGACTTACCCTTCCATAATTGCTTGATGAGTGAGCCCGTGCTCTCTGTACACTTGCCTTCTCTTTTTCTGCTGCAGTTCTCTGTACTGTTTGAAAATTCTTTAGAGCATTACTGAACTCATCTGTTAGTCTTTCCTTCTGCATTTTATATTGCCTCTATCAATCAAAGTGAAATGAATCTATTAATAACACAAACTTTTATGCTAATAAAAATCAAACAATTAAAAGTGTCTTTGTTATAATTATGTATCACTATTTTTTCAATATTAGATCCTGATACATTAGAACTTGGGTTGAGATTTCTTTAGATTCTAGGCACCACAAGTAGTGATTAATTCTTTTACTTTTACTACGAATAACACAATTTTATATTAAATGATGTTTAGTTCACTGGTTGTACTTTTGAAAAGTTTTATTGCTTTAAGATGGTTCTATGTCTCAGGCAAGAATATTTCACTTACATTGAGGCATCACCAACCATAGGAGAATTGGCAAAATTTTGTTCTTCGCAATGCATGTAGGCCAAAAATGATTTTTTGTAGTTTTTACGTCAGAAGAAAATACATGTATTGTATAATCACATTTAAGAATCGTAAGGCACTGTAGCAGCACAAAGATTAATAATAAATTTTGAAATGTATGATGACAGTTGTCATAGTAACATATACATGACATTACATTTACCTGCTCTGATGGAGGCATTGGTAGGTGGGCCAATTCTTTGATATATACATTTGTTTCTTTTGCTAACTGGTTTGTATAATGTGTGGTTTGATGTCTGAAAAAAAATGCATGTTTAGGTGTTTTTACAATTTTTCATTTATTTAAAAAAAGAAACAAGCAAATTGAGTGAATTGGGATACCCGCCAGCAGCTCCTTTTTTTTGTTTTGTTGTGATTTGCAATTTGTTCAAAGGGCCATAACTCCAAGGAAAGTGAGTAAACTCCCAACTCGGTTAACAATATGCACATCTCTTATCTATGCGATACTTTGCACCAAGTTTCGTGAAAAAGTGCTGCATAATTTTGGAGAATTAGCGCAGATTTCGGACAGACGGAAGGAAGGACTGACGGAAACTCAAATTTAATACCCCCTCTTTCTTTCAAAGGCGGGGGATAAAACTTTTTATAAAACC
Source organism: Anadara kagoshimensis (assembly GCA_021292105.1). Lineage (NCBI taxonomy): Eukaryota > Metazoa > Mollusca > Bivalvia > Arcoida > Arcidae > Anadara > Anadara kagoshimensis. The sequence continues at coordinate 13,424,402 of CM037860.1, read as the reverse complement.
CAGGGGATAATTGTCAGCATTTACAGATTTTATTTTTTTTTTTTTGGAAGAGATATATACAGATAGATAAAAGGAAAGTCTGTGACACTAATAGAATCTGCCCCCCCCCCCCCCCGATCAAGTTCATCTTTCTCTTCAGTGGATGAGTGGTTTAAAGCATGGATTAAAGTGCTCTAGCACATAAGTTCTAATCCTACTTAGGACAGATCCTAGTGTGAGAAAGTTAGACAGTTTGTTTGTCAAAGGTCTGTGGTTTTCTCCATCACTTAGGTTTCCTCCAACACCCATGGACTGATTGCTTCGATATAAGTGAAAGAATCTTGACTGGAGCATAAAACTCAGGGCTCTTCCTCAACCTGTTGTGAATGGGACCAGGGCCCTTGCAATTGTGAAAATAATCATCATAATGACTATAATTGTGAAAAAGAGAAATACATTAATGTGATAGAAAACTCCAAAATAGTGTTTTTGAAGCTCAAGGTTTCAAAATTGTGAAAATTGGCAAAGTAACTGTGAAAATACCATATGATTTTGAGTTGTGAACAGGACAGATTATCAACCCAACGAGGGGCTAGAAATTATACAACTTCACTCCACTCAACCCCCTGCTCCTACAACTATGCAGCAAATTATGATGGATAAAAAAAGAAATGTTTTTCATATAACTTACAATCTTTCACGGAGATCTGCATTGTCTGAATTTGTGCCAATCTGGTTGACATTTCTCTGTATCTGTGCAACTACATAAAACAATACAAATTCATTACTATGTTTTCATTCTTGTCAGCCAAATTTGTCATTGTCTACTAATTTCTGACATATTTTCACAAATTTTGAAAATTTGACTACTAATAATTTCAAATTTCTGGAAACATTATACTGTATATTTTTATGTTTTCTGATATTTTTAAGATATATAATTATATACAAACAGGAAATACTCCCTTGTGAAAGAAATTAATACTTTTTACTGATATGAAACATGTCCAATGTGAAAACTTGTATAATCATAAAGACCCCAGTATGAGAAAGTTTTCAGTTCCTTGCTGAAGTTTGATGGTTTTCTCCTGGTATTTTAGTTTCCTTCGCCTTACCAGAACTGACCACCTCAGTAAATGACAGGGGTTATAAAACATCAAGAAAACTCTACTCATCTCAAGTGTCCATGTGTTCATAATTTGTTGATCAAGTAATCTTTATAAAACTTTGCAGATTCACAGATTTGTATCTTAGTTCCCCACATGTACTTACCTTGATTTTTTTTTTTTATTAAAACTTAAATATAAAATGAATTAAAATTTTTATTCTTACCATTCTGTGTAATTTTCTGTATGTTTCCACTAATATTTTGTACAAGTTTATTAAACTCCCCAGAACTTTCATTGGCTGCAAAAACAACGAAAATGATGTTAGTGTTTTACATAAGACCAGTTCAAGAAAAAAAGATACACCTACATGTATTTAGATGTTCACAAATAATACAAACATAAAACTGATTGATTTAAGAAAGGACCTAATCAATAAACCATTAATTTTTATTTTTCGACCTAATCAATAAACCATTAATTTTTATTTTTCGACCTAATCAATAAACCATTAATTTTTATTTTTCGACCTAATCAATAAATCATTTGTTTTTATTTTTCTTCTATTTTCAAAGGACTTGTATTATTCACTAGTCCACTCAAGTAAAAATCTTGGGCACATAAAAAATAATTATATACCCTCGGTATACATAAATACTGTAAGGGGGTAATTTTTCGCTGGGTGAAAATTTCGCAATTTCTGAAATCTGGCATTTCACATGGGTGTAATTTTCACCTAACCAATATAAGTGGGTGCATGTATATTGTATTTATTATGATAAATCAACCTGTATGGTAGACAATTTTGCATAGGTAAATTTTTACATTAATTTCTTTAGTGTGAATTAAGCAAAAGTGTTACACACACGAAAATTTGCCCCTTTACAATTAATAAATACCAGTATATTATCTAGTATATTAAAAGTTATACAGTATTTTGGCAGGTTATATGGCCAAATGTACCTTGCTAAAGATCAATAACAAGAATTAGTACATGAGGTTTAACATAACAATAATAAAGTTATAACACATAACAAGATATGCACTTCCACTCACTGTATCAAATATTATTCCTCATCAGACGAACCCTTATAAGACCTAAGAATGTCGGAGGATATTTTCTAAATGATGTAGTAATTAGATCCATTTGTTCGGAGTAGCCAGTCTGATATCGATATCAGAATTCTGACCGGGCATGTGCGGTTGGTGATATGGATGACTTCCTTTTAGCCATATATAAGGATGCAGAAACTACATATTTACTAAAAAGTATATGATAAATATCAACACAAGTTGCTTAAAACATTTTATCTGTGGTCTGAAAATTAACAAATAAATTTTATAACTCACATCCACGATTATATCCAGATGACTGATATGATGAAATGCCATCAAACTCTCCTCTTCCATAGGATGCCATGGCTGGCAATGAATACAATACAAACAGGAACTTAAAAAACTATCCAATGAATGACTTAGGTACTTGTATACACAATAATGCTAACAAATTATATTTTTCTCTTACTCTTAGCTGCTTTATTTATCTAACAATGATAAAAAAAGTTTCAACTGCTTTGAAATCTCTGTGTATATGCTGAATCTGCAACAGAAAATATTTCATTTTATTATTGATAATTCTTCTTCTTAATTTATAATATAAATATAAGAAAGAACGCAACAATCAACAGACTGCATGTGGAGGTTTTATTAGATCTACTAGTTTCACTGGTAAAGATCCGGCATCATCAGGATAGTTACAACAAAATTGTAATATGTGATATGCATTGTTCTATCTGTCGGTTGAAAATTAAAATCATATGAAATATCGTGTAGTGTTAGTATTATTTTAAGTTTTGAATTAAGGTTTTGAATTTAGTTAAAAATATTATAAACAGTGAGTTCTAGATTTTTAAAATTTGTTACAGGAAAAGCCATTATTAACATAAAATCATCCTAAATTTACATGAAGCACATATCACAATTATTGGGATCCATTATTGAGCCAGGCTGTACAGCACTACAGGTAATGGATCTATCGACACGACTGGACATGGTCGAGTGGTACTTTCACCGGCTTTTGAAGTCAAGGGTTAACGGTTTGAACCTCACTCTGGACTTGGAAATGTTTTTAGATGATTTTCTTCTCCTGTCCATAACAGAGCTGTCAAAAGCTCAATAATATTGTAGTCTTTTGGATGAGACATTAAAGACACCTCCGTAGAGTTTGAATCAGAGTAAGCCACCTGTAGCTGCTATAGAGAACATTTACGACTAGAAGTGATTGAAACAGACTAATCGAAAAAAAAAAAAGTTAAGTTTATGTTGATTTATCATGTGACACGTTCATGGTGTCCGATGATTCATATTCTACAAATAGTCAATAGAACAGTAGAACACATATATTCCATTCTCGTTCATGTCCAGGGCACACTATTTCTGATGCACATTTATTTCAAAGTGAGGTGGACTTTTAACAAAATGACAAAAACAAAAAATGACAGCAATGTAATGTCTCTGCTGTGCTACACTATACAAAACTGAATAGCAAAAGTACCGGTAGTTCCAGTATTATTATTGGCCGTTTTCTGGAGAAATGCAACATTTACTTTTTTGTCTGTAAATCCCTACTCGCAGAGGAACAATCACCAACAAGGGACACAATTTTGTCCCCCACAAATCAGGAGCATTTCTAGACTTACTGTTAACTCTCATAAATCCTCTAGTCTATGTTTGCAAGTTGTGTCCCTTGTCAGCAGTCGCTTATCTGTGAGTAGAGATTTACAAAAAGACTAAGTTGAACATTGCCTTTTTCCAAAAAATGGCCTGATATTGACTTTGATACCAAAATTAAGATAATTATGCATAGTTTGGGAGAGAAGAGTGTTGACAACCTGAAGTTTATGCATAGGATAAAAACATGACAACAAAATTTTCTGATTTTATATGATTTTTTTTCACCAACTTGGCCCAAGTGAGGTAAAACATTCAAAAATGGCAACTTTCGTCCCTTGTTTTTTTAGTTACCAGTAATGAGATTTTCGTGATAAAAATCTTGATTCCAGACACAGTCTTATGTTTATGAGTAATTTTACTATTTTTAGAGTGGCCGTACAGTTGTGGGAAGTTTCTGTCTATAAATTATTTGTAGTGATCGTGTTGAGCTTCAAAATATAAAAAATATATTTGGAATTGGGATGTTAAAATGAACACTTTAAAGGCGGTTGTACAAAAAACAAATGATCACATTTCTAAATTGACAACCGATTTAGGCGATAGATCATTATTATTGGAAATTTTTTTCACTTTTTAGATGAAAAACCTCACCTGTTTTCCCATAAATAGCGATTAAAGAGGTTCGAATTTCGGAATTCGGTTAAATAAGCTTAACAAAAACTAAAGTTAACAGTTCAAGTGATGTATGAAGATTCTTAGAGCAAATTTACACTTCCTTCTGAAAAATACACACCTACTTCAACTGGATGCTGCCATTATCATTACGTCAATATCAACATCGCAAGGGAGATAATTATAAATATGTATCCGGATCTCGATTTTTCCACTCCCTCGATTATGTTTCGTGTTTAAAGTGTACTTGTAACAGCTCCGATGTGGTCTAGTGGTTAGGATTCCTGGTTTTCACCCAGGCGGCCCGGGTTCGATTCCCGGCATCGGAACTAAATTTTTGTTTTTCTTTTTTCTTCATTTTTTCTTCTTTTCGTTTACATGTATTTATCTATAAATTATGATTCTTCTATTGCTATTTCTAGTTCAATATTAATATCGTTTTTTTCAAGTTTCGACTTGACGTTTTTTCGTCCCAGTCAAGAATAATATTATTACTTTACATATATATCGAGACGTCACAGGCTATACTGAGGTGAAGTGACAGAAAATTTTGACCTTTGTAGTGCGCTCAGGACAATGGGCAGGGATAGCCTCTTCCGAAGAACCACGTGACTTTCATTCCTAAATGCCGTCGAATGTCACCGTGCGAATGTTTGGCGAAAGAACAGTCCGGACGGCACTACCTCATGATTTTAAAGTCTTGGTCAGACCAGACGGGGGTTCCGACGAACCCACATCCCCACATACAGAGCACTGACTATATTCAGCTATTGCAACAGTACGTGGTCTTGCCGGGTTACTAGAGATGACCATTTAGTTAATTTAGACCACCTCAGCTATAATAAAAAATCAACCCGTTCTAAGACTGTATTGGAAAAAAACATGATAAAAACCAACATATGATAACAAGTTTATAATATGACCATTTTGATATCACACACATCTGATCAGACCTCGAGTCCCGATATCCTGATGTCTGAGCCCTCGGGCCTTCTGGCTGATATGGGGGCTTTTGGGCAGATAAGAGGCGTGGCATCAAAATGGTTATATGTATACAGTACGTGATCTATCAAACCACCAACCAAGTCCACTATATTTGGCAACGAGGATATCTAAACAACAAGGGAAACAGCGGTAAATTAAGTTATTTGATGGCCAATTTATTCCAAATTTCCCGAAATTTGATGATTCGGATTCACATGCGTGATGCTGGTCCGAAATGGGATAAATGGGTTTCAAGTTTAGAACTGCTACTCGACGGGATGGCAAGTAGAAGCTTGCATTGTTATTGCACTATGCAGGTGAGTCATTTGCACCCCGGAAAACATACAGATGAGCTGTGCTTTTGATTTCAGTGTGGACGGCTGTGGATGATAACACTACTGAGGAAAGAACATCGCTCATTAGTTGTTTTTGGTGTGTTGAGTAATCTCTGTTGTAACTACAAACAGAACTTTCATTAAGAACATAATCTGTCTTGTCTCCATACCTGAGTCAATTAATGCTTGTATGACAGTGGCTCTGAGTGAATGTGCTGTGTAATAACAACCACTTCTGAAGGCTTCTTTATCCAAACCCTTGTGGGACTCCACGTATGCAAGACGCCTTAAGAACAGCCTATCGTTAGAGTATATAGGTTATCCTTAATTTCGTCAACAACAGTTTGGACCACATCCGGTTCCGTTTTGGGTCATCATATCTACACCCTATGAAAGAACATTGCTGAAACACGCCAACAGTACATGTAACCAAAAGAATTCTTAGATCCATGTTTTTAAAACTAATTTAGAGAAAACGCTCTATTTTTTCCTAAACGCAAAGTGTTTTTCTCAAAAAGCTTCATCGCTTAGCCCAGCAATGTAACGTGCCTTCGCTTTGTTCTGTAAAAACGGCGTCTAAATCTACACGGTACCAAAATTTGTTATGTAACAAAAGACGTCTTAGTCCTATTTCAAAAAGCGCCTTCCGTCTGGCACCCAGTACCAAAAAGCTTCTTCGCTTAGTCCAGTGTTGAAACACGCCTTCACTTTGCTCTGTAAAAAGGGCGTCTTTCGTCTGCACATACAGTACAAAAAGGCGTCTTTACTCTGTTCACTACCGGTATCAAAGCGCGTCTTCACAAAAGCGTCTTCGCACTGTCCAGTAAATAAATTATAAGTATAATGGGAAGCCTTCAGGGATAATCGACAATGAAAAGTTTCAACTAATATGTTACCTGTGGCATTTACAGAAATTAAACGGAACGAATAAAAATGACTATCGCTTACAAATTATGTATTATAATGGATAATTTACAATAATATTTTAGTTTCCGAGCAATAACTTTTGTTATCTTTAGAAAATTTCAATGTAAATATTTGAAATACTGATAAATCATAGGTCAAGTTCGAATTCAAGTATGTTCCGTTCGACAGTTTCCGAGTTCTTGACAATAATAATTTGACAAATTCCTGGCGGGTTATTTTACATGTTCAGCCATGTTCATTGATTGACGATAACCTTTTGCAAAAAGTTTACTTTTGCGACAATAAAATAATTCAATTACTAAATACTTAATCGTACGTAAAATATGACTCGACAAAATGTGCTTGCCACAATTAAATTCTAGTTTCTATTTTTATTTATTTTGAAATTAAAACTGAAGGCTTCACATTGTTTTGAACTTTCCTGAATAGATCTTGGTGTAATAAATTACTTTAGATGATATATTTATATATTGTTTTATTTGTTTCCATGACAATTGGATTGGTCGTATTTTATCCCATGTTTAGTGTTGAAGTGGCCATTGGATAGTCCAGGTCAAAAACTCCAAAATAGTATAAATTTGCCAATTACATCTGCTTTTTAATTTCATCTTTTAAAGTAGAACTAAATAATACCGGAGATATGGAGAAACAGCGCGGGGTGGGGGGTGGGGGATGTTTGGGAGAAAAGATTTGCATCATAATTATTGTTTTTAGTTGCTGTGTTTGTCATTCAAGCATAAAGCTTTGCCTGGTGAACTTAAAACAACAAAACTAAACATGTTCCATTTTTATGCATTTATTAAAGATTAGCCTCAGAGATATAAAATGTCTGATTGAAATCAAAATCAAAGTTATATTAACTCAATGATATTGCTAATCCCAATAAGGATGTTAATTCTTAACAGGCCCCTTTATAGAGGCTAATGAAGTCTATGCGCCCGTTGAATTCAGTTCCTTCTGCAATGGAAGTAAACGTAACCTGAAAGATAAAACATAATATTATTATTGTCGTATTATTATTTTAAATTTGACTAGTTCGAGGGGGGCATATATAAGAATCACCATGTCTGTCCGTCCGTCTGTCTGCCTCTCCGTCTGTCTCCAACTTATAGAGTGAGCACTCAACCAAATGAGCCACCGCAGTGAAAGATGAAGATGTCTAAGAATCATTATTATTATAATTATTATTATTGTGTGTTGAATTGGTTGAGCGCTCGCTCTATAATTGGGAAGTCGTGAGTTCGAACCCCGACCGGGTCTGGCCAAAAACTTGAAAGTGGGTAGTTACTGTGCTTTCCCCAATTGCAAGCACTCAAAGTAACGGTTCTTTAGGATGGATACTTAAAATAAACGAGGTCCCGTGTAACTAGAGGCTTTGCACGATAACAAACCCTGCTGTATAATGCCACCAGTGCAACGAACAGACAAAATTTCTGCACCTTCGTCTTTAGCTGGCGATATCTCGATATATAAGTGAAAATTTCTTGACTGAGAAGTTAGACACCATTACTTAACTCACTCAAAAACTTAACTCCCTTGTCGTGTCTTGTTCGTTCTTTTTCTGGTTCTACTTTGCTTTGATTTAGGATTGTGATTTAGACATGGGTTATTATACATGTATTTGGTTTTTATTTATATTGTTTTATGATTTTGTTTGCTATGTTCATTTCATTGTCAATTTTGTCAATGCACACGTAGCGGGTGTAGAAAGCTTAACAGGAGGTGCTCGCCCTTCCGGAGCACCCGATCTCAATTCCCTAGTGGACGTTTCACATGTTTAACTCAATTTTCCAGTTTTCAAAGTTCATAGTTTACTTTAGAATAGTTAAATGGACATGGATTGGTATGTGTGTGTTTAAGTTTGCGATTGCGATTTGGACACGGATTGGGTTGTTTGCGTTTGTCTTTTTGGAATTTTGGTTTGGATATGGATTAGTATGTTTGTATTATGATTGCAGCAACATCCTTCCTCTGTTATAAGTTCCTACCTTTGTGACTTGTTCCTTCATTTTAAAAGTTCCTGTAATTACTTCCGCGTTTTTACTTTCACACTCGTCATATCTCCAGAGCATCTTATTAAATGTGTTGCCCCAGCCGAACTTTGCACAAGCGGTGTTATTTGATGTGCGTTGGAATTTAAACGAAAGGCAGTATGATTGATTATTATATACTTCTGCTGGAAGAATTATTGTTGCAAATGTCTGTAAAATAAATTCACAAGAACGTCATTATGAACATTTATTGATCATGAAGAAAACAACAGTTGGAAAGACAAATATCGGATTTGAGTGGGGGTGTAGTTAAATAGTATGTACTTATACCCTTCCGTAGCAACCGGCCTCATTTCCATCCTGGAAGTTCACGCGTCTAACCTAATTTGCCAGATTCAAAATTGCTACTATGCTTTGGGATTGTGGTTGGACATGGATAAGTATGTTTGTTTTTACTTTGCGTTGGGATTGTAGTTGGACACGGATTAGTATGTTTCGTTATACTATGCTTTGGGATTGTGATTGGACATTGATTGGTATGTTTGTTTATTTTGCTTTGGGATTGTGATTTGTAAATGTTTTGCTATGTTTGTTTTAACTGTGCTTTGGGATTAAGATTTGGACATGGATTATTATGTTTCGTTTTACTATGCTTTAGGATTGTGGTTGGACATGGATTATTATGTTTCGTTTTACTATGCTTTAGGATTGTGGTTGGACATGGATTATTATGTTTCGTTTTACTATGCTTTAGGATTGTGGTTGGACATGGGTTAGTATGCTTTTTTTTAAATTTGCTTTGGGATTGTGATTGGCATGGGTTAGTATGTTTGTTTTTACTTTGCTTTGGGATTGTGGTTGGCATGGGTTAGTATGTTTGTTTTTACTTTGCTTTGGGATTGTGGTTGGACATGGGTTAGTATGTTTGTTTTTACTTTGCTTTGGAATTGTGGTTGGACATGGATAAGTATGTTTGTTTTTACTTTGCTTTGGGATGGTGGTTGGACATGGATTAGTATGTTTCATTTGACTATGCTTTGGGATTGTGGTTGGACATGGATTAGTATGTTTCGTTTTACTATGCTTTGGGATTGTGGTTGGACATGGATTTGTATGTTTTTTTTACTATGCTTTGGGATTGTGGTTGGACATAGATTAGTATGTTTCGTTTTACTATGCTTTGGGATTGTGGTTGGGCATGGATTATTATGTTTTGTTTTACTATGCTTTGGGATTGTGGTTGGGCATGGATTAGTGTTTCGTTTTACTATGTTTTGGGATTGTGGTTGGACATAGATTAGTATGTTTCGTTTTACTATGCTTTGGGATTGTGGTTGGGCATGGATTAGTATGTTTTGTTTTACTATGTTTTGGGATTGTGGTTGGACATAGATTAGTATGTTTCGTTTTACTTTGCTATAGCTATGTTATACAGATGATGTATAAATAATTAATACATTATGGCAGAAACAGTTCAAAACTATAATTTGCTAGTACTTTTATGCTTATAGTAGCCATATTTGCCTGAAGATAATATATAATTATATATATATGTGTGTAATTTAAATTGCGTGTGGCGTTAAAAATTTGGTTGGGGCAAAAATTGTTGCCATTGGTGAAAACAAATCGTTGACATAAAGGTTTTTGTTTCTCTCCAACCACTGTAAGTAAGGATATTAAAGTAAGAATTAATACCTACTTTACTAGTTGGTATTGTTGCTGGTAAAACGGTTAAGAAGGAACCTCCATCCTTTGTATTGACTGTCCAATCATGGGTGCCATTATTCTCCAACTTAATATTACACAGACCATTTTTAAAATCACACCCAAATATTTTATCTGAAGCATAAACAAAGTCTATGAATGTATAATATACTTATAACTAAATTCAAACGTGAAACTCCAATATTTACAATCTACTGTTCAAACGATTCTGTTTGTGACAGTGAATTACTCTTTATTTCCATAATGTGGGATTACTTAACAAATACGAAGCGAGCACTCTATCAGCTGAACTACTACCTTAGTGGTGTGTCACTATAAGATGAAACTCTAATGTATCTTTAAGAATAATTAACCTATCAATCCCCGACAGGCATGTCTCAAAATCAAAACAAACAAACTAATCCATGACCGAATCACAATCCAATAGCAAAGATCATGGAACTATGGGTATCAGATATATCCAGGTCAATCTTGGGCATAGAGACTTGTCAACAATACTATGATGGCGACAATAAAACGTTTTGATAAGCATATGCTTACAAAAATCCTTGGGTCAACAATTTATTTGTAACCAGATTGCTTCGTTACTAGTAATATAAGGTTCCCGTAGAAGGATCAAGCTCGACCATTGCGTATGATTTGGAAAATAAGAAGGAGAAGCAGGTATAATGCTGCATAGAAAAGGAAAGTTGACAACAGAAAAATTGAAGTCATCACGTTTGTCATACAGTTTCAAATGTAGCCTTTGATGGGCGTCATAAATGATGTTTAAGTTTAAATATGAAGCAGAACTTGAAGAATCAGGTGTGTTGCTGCCCATTTTTCCCCGACAGGTACCGGTATGTCTTAAATGGTATTAAAAAAGTAACTACCTCTCAAAGTGCAGTTGAATTGAACGTCAGACCACGTTCCGTCGGCTTCGCAGGTAACGCTGCTACCAATCCCTCCAAATCCGTAATCGTTATCACACTTATATCTAACAATCGCGCCTCTTTTTGACCCCATTTTGGCATAATTATTAGAGGAGTTGGGTACCACTGGTGGTGCACCGCAATCTAAAATTAAAAATGGAAAAACTATTTTAGGAGTCATGTACCACCGAAGGTGCACCACAATCTAAAATTAAAAATGGGATTAACAAATAGCAAAGTGTCTTCTTTTCTTGTTTTACAAAATTTCGGTTTCACAATTTATGTCCAAGAACTACTGGTAAGCGCCCGTCTAGTGCATTAACATTAACACTGGTATGATATGCAAGGAACTAAGCTCTACTCTTTCATGGTCACTTTCCCGCCTTAGACAATTAGAATATACATTGAAACAGTAAAAGTCATACAAGGTAACCAGTAAAAGTGGCCATTATGGCCAGGTGGCCCTTATTAACATCTCATGTAACATGAGAAATGAGCAAATTGAATAATATTAAACTGATCTTTAAAAGCAGGTGACCCTTATACAGAGATTGCGTTTGAGGCAACTATGACTGTACACTTATCAAAATCATTGCTGATTTTATATAGCATGAATGACGATTAGTCCGACTAATCAGACCACTAAACCCCCATTTTAATTTTTGACTTGTTGGAGGTTTGTGGTCCGACAGCTTCCATTATTGTATTCTTGAAATATCTGGCGAAAACGGCAGAAACGAAAACACGCGTCGATAACTTCCAGTATTTCCTTACCTCGCTCTTGCTGACAGCATGGAACACTTCCTAAAACATTATTCTAACGATCCATGCTTAAATTTTAATTAAAATCCATCAATATCGGTAGAAATACAAGATTTTCTGATGTCTCTTCAACTCTCTGTCACTTTCGCATCGTGAAGACATTACTAATCTGCATTGACCAATCAGATCGCGCGTTGTATTTGGATGGTGAAACTCGCAGTTCTATCTTTAGAAAGCAAGAGCGAGGTAAGGAAATACTGGAAGTTATCGGCGCGTGTTTTCGTTTCTGCCGTTTTCGCCAAAAATTTCAAGAATTCAATAATGGAAGCTGTCAGACCACAAACCTCCAACAAGTCAAAAATTAAAATGGGGGTTTAGTGGTCTGATTAGTCGGACTAAATGACGATATGATGATTTTTATAGATATTTTAAATATAAGGAAGATTTAGAGGTGGTTCTTAAGTTAGGTATATCTAAAACTACATGTAATTCTCCAAATATATACACTATAGTATTTCCATAAATTGAGTTCACATGGTTTTTATTATTTATTTCTTTTAATTGAAAATGTTTCCATTAAACTATATATTAAATTCATTTAAATGCACTGACCTAACCTAATTATATTTTTAATTGAAACATTATTGTTTCAGTTCTCCTGGTCATAGAGAAATATTTTGAAAATTTTGGAAACTTGATCAAGTTTATACACCAATTGTGCCTCATTCAAAGTTACATCAGGGCATTTAGGGTCGGGTAAGTCATTGTTGTTCGGATTTTTTCCAGGTGTGATCATCATGAATATTCCAATTATGACATAACGTTTATAGTTGTTCCAAGTAAGAAGGTACAGAAGAGAAAAAAATTGACATAGTCATATTTTTTGTTTTGTTAAAAAGTTCAAAAATTGCTTTATGTACAGAATTAAGTTCACTTTTTCAAGAATGAAAAATATTTTTTCCTATTAGGTCAGTATATTTTGTATTAAGTTTTGACAATTTTTTTGTGAGTTTGTTGGAAAATACGACTTTATTCTTGAATTTTCCACGTGCACTGAATTTGTGGAAATACAGTAATGTTATCAGCGTATATATTGCATTGAATATGACACATAAACATGCTTGGGAACATGATATGGAGAATGATGACAGTTGCAAATGTCTTAATTAAAAAAACCAGCAATCTTTGTCAACTTTATACTATGTTAACAGGACATAGATATTTCTATATACTTTATATCAGAGGGCCTTTCTAGGACCCATTTGTTCGAAGCTTGATTAGCTTAATCAATTAACACAGATTTAAAATATCTGTAAAATCATAATATTATCATCAAATCAATTTCTTGAAATTCTATCCACTTACGACACTTTCAACATTAATTTCACAACAGATTTGAAATTATGCATTTTTAAAATTTTTGACTAATCGATTGATTCAACTAGTCAGGCTTCGAACAACTCACCGCAGGTCACAGTTTCCTGGTGAATTTAACTTCGTTTGTTGGCTTTCATAGTTTTTTACTTTAATTTTGGGTTTGTGATCTCAAGATGAATCGATTTAAGAAACGACATTGTTTTGGGGATACTTCATGCTAGTATGATACCGGGTGTTCCGGATACAAATTGCATGATTTGACCCTAGAACACCCGGTATCATACTAGCATGAAGTGACCGCAAAACAATGTGATTTCTTATATGTACAATTCATTTTTATATTTAATCTAATATATGGACTTAAAACTATTACTATATATTTTATTTTTATAAATTTACTTCCTCCATTGGTTTTAGTGCATTGTGGAACTCGTCTTCCGCATCTCAATGAAGGGTAAGGTCATCGATGAGTGTTATGAAGGTGACCCCGCCTACTTCCATTGACACTACCACATCTCAATGAAAGATGACGTCATCGATAAATGGGATGACAGGTGGCCCCGCTTACGTCCATTGATATAAAAATCATCAGTTCAAAAAATTATACATACGTTTGCATTTAACAAATGTTTCGGGATCACTTCATGCTAGTATGATACCGGGTGTTCTGGGTACAGATTGAATGAAGAGCGAAACACTCTCATGTTAAATTTGAACCCGAAACACCCGGTATCATACTAGCATGAATTGATCCCGAAACAATGTCATTTCTTATACTTACAATTTATTTTTATATTTAATCTGCTATTAAAACTTACAACTATTTCTTCATTTCATTTTTGCTAATTTACTTCCTCCATTGGTTCTAGTGCATTGTTGAACCCGTCTACAACTTTTCAATGATGGATGACGTCACCAATGAGTATGATGACAGGTGACCCCGCCTACTTCCATTGATGGATAAATTGTCATTGATGTTGATAAATAGCTTTCATAGACGGAAAATGGATGCTATTGTAAATATGAAGCAAATGTATGATAATGTTGAGAAATAGCTTTCATAGAGTGAAATTGGTTATATATATTTATGTTCGTATCATCTGTTGTGTGTTCTTAGTTGCATTACGTGTTTTTTTGTCGAATCACAGTAAACTTTATCAATCGAAAGCAAAATCATGTCCAAACAAAAATCCGAAAGCAAAGTGAAAACTCTGAGGTTGACAAAGTAGGGTAAAAGATTAAACTTCCACCAGGGAAGTGATACCTGTACCTATCTGGAAGAGTAAGCACTTCCTGTTCAGCTAGCTTCACCTGCCATTTGTGTAATAAAATTTGAACATGGAACTATATGACGTCAAATATATTCAGGGGATTTTAAATACAGATACATCATATTAATCAACAATATAGTGATGATGACTATGAAAGTTTAAAGGGCCCTGATAATTAATCAATTAATAACAAACATACCAATCCATGTCCGATTCACAATTCTCCTGAACTAGGTAAAAATATTCAAACTCACAAATATGGTTAAACACGCGAACTTTCAGAAGGGAAATGAGGACAGGTGCTCCGGAAGGGTAAGTACCTTGATTTTAAAAAAACAATTAGTAACAACTACCTATCGAAGTACTGGCATCAATCGCTGTTGCTGTGATTTTAAATCCGTTCCTGGCCAATGCCTTTCAATACTTGTAATAAATATCAACATCATAAGGTGTGGAGTTCCAAATTCTGTAGACGAAATTTTTTTTCTCAAAATCTGTTTCCCACAATGCCTAAAATTACAACATTATGTCATGTTCTTAAATAATATATTGATGACGTTCTTACTTATATATTATTTTGATATATATTTGTGTTGAAATCAATGGCAGGGAGCGTACTATGTGTATGGCTAATGTCACGTGATGAAATGTGGACGAGACATAAGAATGACGGATCGTTTCATTCATGATCATTGTTGCGCTTAAATGTAACTACATTTCAAGCATTCAAAGCATGCGTGCAAATAACATTGATGATAAACAAGTGTTAACGCATGCCGGCTGGATTACAAGAAATCATAATGTTTCGGTTTGGAAATACTGATTCAATGTTAAATAAAAGAAGTTTGGCAATTTTTTTTCTCTTTTTTAAATTCAAACAAAGACATTTAAAATAATTATAACATTGTTTCTTCCATGTCATATACCAAAATATTTCCCTAGAAATAATGCATAATGCACGACCCGAAAATGCAGACAGTGAGCATGCTATGAATGTTAAAAGAAATTGTGACTTGTTACAGTATTTATAAGATTGGAGAAAAACTTTAAAAAAAACCGATGTATTATGCTGCGTGATTTTCTGTTGACTGTACAGGTAGCTCATATGTTATTGTACGGGTAGCGCCACAACAGGCAATCAAGCTACGCCTCATGGATCAAATATAAGGAACGCTTTCCTCTGGTAGAATGATCATGATTCAGTTCATTAAAGCCTACTTTAAAACAAGATTTGATTTTATAAAGTGTAATATCCAAGAATATTTCATTTACATTGAGACTCTGGGCCAAACAAGTGTAATACATGTAAGACAATGGGCTAGTCCTTGACGTATACTGATCAGGAAAAGAAACACCTGTATCAAGCCGTATCGTGTGAATACGTATTATCCAATCAAATCTCAGTTCTGAATGACTAATATGAATAAAGCAGTCGAATATGGCATATCAACGTATCACAGGGACAACAGCAACCAATTAAAACAAAACAATCAATTGCTAAATTTTAACTTTCAAAAACTAAAAAATACAGTGAATATTAAAATTTTAACCACGTAGATAAAATTATAGTATTTTAATACTTGCCTTTTAAACAAGACTGCAAACGAACAAGTATTAATTTCTCAACAAACTTTTAATTGTTTTTTTTAAAGTTAATTAAAATGTATTCATATATATCAAAAACAACAATAAAAAAGCTGAGAATTACTGCAAAAAATATTCAAAATATGGAAAAATATGTTCTTAAAACGTGAACTTTCAAGTCTATTGAAGTTACATCAAGAAAGATATCTAAGTTTGAATCACATCATCCATTCCTCACTGAAAATGTGATCGGACTATAACATTGAGCTACCTGGACAGAAAAATTACCGCTACCTGTACAGTATGATCCAAGCTACCTGTTTCACATTTTTAGTAAAATTTAGCAATTAATTGAAAGGTAGATGTTGTCCCTCTGATACGTTGATATGCCGTATTCGACAGCTTCATTCATATAAGTCATTCAGAACTGAGTTCTGATTGGGTAATACGTATCTACGCGATACGTACGGGTTTATACAGGTGTTTCTTTTCCTGACCAGTATACGTCAAGGACTAGCCCATTGTCTTTATTTATGAACGAACAACAGGTAAAACAGCACAAGAATAAAAATCATTCATTACACTTGTTTGGCCTAGAGTCTCAATGTAAATGAAATATTCTTGGATATTACATTTTGTGAAATCAAATCTTGTTGTAAAGTAGGCTTTAATGAGCTGAATCACGTTCATTCTACCAGAGGCAAAGCGTTCCTTATATACTTGATTCATGAGGCATAGCTTTATTGCATGTTGTGGAGCTACCCGTACAGTAAATAATGAGCTACCTGTACAGTCAACAGAAAATCACGCAACCAAATACATCGTTTTTCTAAAGTTGTTCTCCAATCTTATAAATAGTGTAACAAGTCATAATTTATTTTAACATTCATAGCTTCCTCACTGTCTGCATTATAATAATAAATACTAGACGAATATAGAGATAATAAAGAATAAATAGTGAATTCATTACAATTCCGCTCTGATTTACCGTGTTTAACAAACAAATGAATGTCTTAGGCTACATGTTTTCAAAAACGTATTAAATATTAAATAAATCAAAACTACATTTACTAAGTGAGATCCCTGCCCATATCGAAAATCGCAGAACAGTTTATAACATCAATGATTTTAGACAATTCTACTTAGGTTTGACCCAGTTCTTTTCCTTCTTCGCTTCGGAAGACAGAGCTACCGGCGACTACACAGTTTGGCTGAACTTCCGTTTCCACACTGTGAACGTGACGACTTCAATTTTTAATGTCAACGTTTCTTTTCTATACAACAATATATGATTTGACCTGGGGTATATCATGAATTGTATAATATTTAAATTAAACCACTGAGTCGGTATCTCTGCTGGTGGACTATGCATTCCCCGGGGATAATTAGGCAATAATTTTGTATCGTCAGAAATATACTATTGTCTAAATTTGTTGCTAGTTAAAATCTTATGCAAAGTATTTCCTTAGACATAATCAGTAAAATAAATTCATCTTGAAAACATTTGGTTTCACAATTTTCATCCAAGCACTACTGATGAGGCATTGTATTCCGAAACGGTCGTCTAGTACTGAAAAATTAAAACTGCTATAATATGTTATTGTTATGCTTCTTTTTGACAACTTACTTTTTACCGGGTTGACCTAAAGATTATATCTTATCTCAAGCCAGTCATAACATCGAGTGGGTGATGCAGCTACATCAAAGTGTTCTATCTCAATCATTACACGCTGGCTTGGATTTTGCGCCTGAAAAATAATAAATTACATATTATACCAACTCTGGACGGCCGTCGGAATACATTCGTCATAGGTAATGCTTAGACCAAAATTGTTAGACCAAATTTTTCTCAAGACTTTGAAACGGGCGAAAATAAATTTACCAAATATAGCCGAGGAAATACTCTGCATAAGGAGTATATCTCAACTTTAGAGGAATTTCAAATTTTTAATAGCAGCAAATTTAGATAATAGTATATTTCTGATAATAATACACAATTATTGCCTACTGCTAAAATAAAAAAAAAAAACAATCCATGTCCAAACCAACCCCACACCCAAAAAAGTAAAAACTTTCAAGCTGGCAAATTAACGTGCGTAATAAGGAGAAGTTTTTTAGTCTATGAATATTGTATAATGGTGGACTTTATATACATACAGCCCTGCATATCGTTGTCGATGTTGTATAAACATAACAACCCGATACCACTAAGGTTGCTCAGTTGGTAAAGTGCTCGCTTCGTATTTTGGAGGTCGTGGGTTCAAACCCCTGCCGCGTCCAGCAAAGATGTAAAAATTGGAAGTTTCGCCGAGCACTCGGCATATTAAATGAAAGTCGATTGTTTGTTGGAAAATTATATTAACAAACACAACAAATATATTAGCTATCAAAAACTGTAGGATTTTATAGATGGTGTATTTAGTTTATATGTTGCTTGACAAAAAACTATAATAGAAAAAACCAGAATGCTTGATCAGCACTAGATATTTGTATCTTTGCTTACTTTTTTGTAACAGAATGACAAGTAACTATGTTCTCAATTTAGAAATGTACTATTACTATTGTCTAAATTTGCTGCAAGTTAAAATCTTATATTCCTCAAAAATTAAGGTATACTTCTTCGTGTAAAGTATTTCCTCAGCTTAATTTGGTAAAATATATTTTGGTCCTTTGGGCATCTTTTCAACATCTTGAAAAAAATTTGATTTACAATTTTGGCTCAAGCACTTCTGAGGAGGAATTGTATTTCGAAATGGCCCACTAGTGCTGTAAAATCAAAACTGGCATGATATGTTATCAAAAAACAAATATACTGATCTATGTTAGACGGAAGGTGCGTACCGGAGCACTCAGCCTCTCTTACCTGTTGGAATTTAATTTTATGATTGTGATTTTAACATACATGGTCAAGTTAATGTTTGTTTAACCCTTCCGGATCACCGGGCCTCACTTTCCTAAAGTAAAAACTTGGTGGAAGTTCACGTGTCTTACCTAACTTGTCAGTTTTATACTTTGCTTATGGATTGTGATGCGGAATGGATTAGTATTGTTTGTTTTTTATTTAACAATAAAATAGTAAGATTTCCACACTTTTGGTCAGAGAACTACTGATGAAAAATTTCATTCCAAAACGACCTGTCTAAAGTTGCAAAATTAAAACGTGTTTGGTAATAATTACATACCCGAAGTAGCCAGTAACACTTTGTGTTTAACCAATAGAGATTTGGATATGCTATCGATGTAATTGTCTGGTTTTTTCCAGGTTCAAGATCAATTATCCCTCCACAAGAACGAGTAACTGAAATATCAAAACACACGCGTGAAATATCGATTTATGTCATCTCACGTGTAAAAAATTGATTTTTTAAAAATAACATTATGGGTCTAGTGTCCTAATGACGAATATTTCATCTATGTCGAGACATCACCAGCTATAGACGAAGTGGCAAAAATTTAGACCTTTGCAGTGCACTCAGGACAATGTTCAACCTTTCACCCTGCCGTGATACAGGGAATAGGTCGCAGCCGAAGGATCAAGCGACTTTCATTCTAAATGCCGATTGCTTGGCAAAAGAAAAAGTCTTTTTAGGTCTTGGGCAGACCCTGTCCAGGGTTCGAACCCACGACCTTAAAATATACGGAGCAAACACTCGGCTAATTTAGATACTGTAGTGGGTTTTTGCATAATGCAACTCTTTTAAAATCTATTTTAGTTTTTTTCGTATCTTTTCAACATCTGCTCCGCCTACATCCTTCCCTTAGAATGACTGCAGTGGTTTTTCTTTAGAATCACTCTATTTTATCACTTTTCACAATAAAACCAGGAAAATATATAGTTAAGGGTTGGGGATTTCAACAGTATAAAAGAAAATATCAAAATTGAGCACATGACAGTTGTATACAATCTGTGAATATTTTTTTTACACATTTGTTTAACGCCCTCTCCTCCTTTTAATGAAATTTTTTATATATTTTAAACCATTTAATGTAGTGTAATTGAGAATTTATTTATCAAATATAGACATCTGCTTTAGTCTTAAAGAAAAAGATTCAGTAAAAATTATCTTTCTTTGTACATATTCGAATATGTTCAATTTAATATATTTAATATTTAATATGTTCATCCCCTTTCGGGATGGGGATCAAACATCATGTGAAGTTTTGTTAAGATTGGATAACGGTCTTTGAGAAATTGGTCAGATAAGTTCATGGCAGGAAGAGGATGAAGAAGAGGAAGAATGGTAATTGGAAACGGTGCAAAAACAATAATAATAAATACCATGTGCACTCCATTTATGGAAATGTCGTAATTCTTTTATTGACAGTATGTTGGAGGTCGTAGATTCAAATTTCGGAGTGTCTGACCAAGATTTGAAAAAAGCTTGTAACTGAGCACTCGACATTAAGAAATGAAAGTCATAGAGTATTTTGAAAGCAATCTTAAAAATACGATGCCCCGTGTCACTGTCACGACACGCCAGGCACTTTAAAGAACCCACCCTGCACCTTGTCCTGCAAAGGTTAAACTTCTGCAACGTCACATAGCCGATGGCGTTTGATATAAGTGACATTTTCATGACTGGGACGTGAAACCTCATTCAATCAATTAATCTTTTGTTAACTACAAACATACTAATCCATGTCCGAATCACAATCCAGAAGCAAAGTAAAAACTTTAAAACTGACAAGTTGAAGGTTAAACACGCGAATTTCCACCAGGGAAGAGAGGTCGGGTGCTCTGGAAGGGTAAGCACCTCCTGTTTAGCTAGCTACAAACGCCAAGTTTGTAATCAAATTTGAGGGAAAGGAACATAGAACTGTAGGACGTCATAAATACCCAGGACAATCCAGGACAATCCAGGACACAGAAACTTTAACTTATCAAAAATACTGTGATTACTGTTCCCTATACACAAATGTACTGGTTCATAATTAATATTTAGATTGAAGGTAAAGCGGACAGTTCAATGATGTTAGCCGATAATAGTCCTGATATACATGTTTACTAACTGAATAAAAATGGAATATACCTTTTAAAATGCTGTTGCAGTCCGGACCAGTGAGGCCTTCTGGACAAAAACATGTACAATTACGACTAAGGAATCCTCCATTCTTACAATACCCTTTTGGCTGTGTGCATTTAGCTAGATTAACAAATTAGAAAACAGAAAAATCAATAATAATAGCTGTTCCATGCCCCTTAGCGGCGGAGGTAGCTAGCCAAATTGGAAGTGCTTACCCTTCCGAAGCATCCGTCCTCTCTTCCCTGGAAGTCCACGTTTGAACTTAATTTGCCAGTTTCAACGTACATATTTTGCTTTGGAACTGTTATTTGGACACGGAGTTGAGTAATGGTGTTTAACGCCCCGTCAATAATATTTCACTATATCTAGACGACGCAAACTATAGGCAAAGTGGCATACATTTTTGTTGTGCATTGAACATTATTTTACATTTTTTTTAATTTATATATTTATTTTAATTTTTATTTACATGTATTTTTGTCTATTCATCACACCGAAGAACACATATTTTCGTTTTTTTTATTTAAAATATTATTCATGTAAATGTTCATTAATATTTAATATAATTTTAATTATGTTTACACTTCTTTTGCATTCATTTTATTTCGGCGAAATTACCCATGTTATTAATTAAAAGATCACGTTTTCGAGTAAAATCCGGGTCCAGGACTTTAGTTTTTTATACAATGAAAATATCAAAATACAGGTTGAAATAATAACTTCCTATTGTCTTTCAAAACAAGTATTTCATCCCAGGATTACTTAAATAAGAAAACATTTGTAAAATTGAAGTTTTTTTCAGTGCATAAAGTTTTTTGATCGATCAAATATTTGTTTATTATTTCTCCGATGGAGTACTGATCAGGTTTCCAAGTCTCATTTTGTTAAATCTTCACGTTTTGGTTTTGCTTAAATTTAATTTCAATGTTTCCATGATGAAATTTAAAAACTAACGACTTAATCGAAACTCTAGTGAAACAATAAATTAATATAGTTTAAAGTGTGTTTTTTATCCCCTAATATACAAGTAATTAAGGAATTATCAATATACAATATCTACAATGGTAAACATCCTGTTCAGAAGTAGACATCAATCACCTGTAATCAACAGGGTTTACCTTAAAATTTGCAACATTAATTGACACGTGTATGCATATAATGCCAAATAAGTCTTTATAATATACACCCTAAAAGTTATTTGTCAATATCTAATGGATTATGTGTTTAAATAAATTAAAATTGATTATAATCTTTGATTTTTTTATTTGACTGAATTTCTTTAAAATTTGAATCATCTTAAATGTTTATACCACTCTTGTTTCCCTGACTTATCTCGTGATATCTATATGAAAAATAACCTGAATACATTCAAAGCAATTAGAAAGCTGTATGAAGGACTTTTGTAAATCTGGCTTTATTTTGTTCTGAAATTTGTGAAGAAAATTGTTTATCGTTCATTGTGGTATTATTATTTCCAAACGTCACAAAATATACCATTTGGACTTTAAAACCCTTCAAAATGTCACAAAAGCCACATGTCACATATGGATACTTATACAAATGTATAGTCAACGTGTCTTTCTTCAGCAGCTTAACACTGTACGCCATCAATTAGGTTGCCGGGAAGTTATAAGCGGTGTCAGAAATTACGGAGTATTCGTTCAGGTAAGGTTTTAGTGTATAGCAGGTAAATGTAAGGTGTTGAAAACCGTCAGACACGTCAACATCGACAACTCTACCCATAGGAATACAAAATTTAGGTGACCGGTGACCTTTAACGTTATTAAGGTAGAGTTGTTGAACATTGTTGAACTTCTGGCCGTGTTGCACGGAGTGCAAATCCGGTTTATAGTATGGTGAACGTCGGGCGGGCGGGAAAATAGGAAACCAACTTTGTGAACTCAACTCCATCTAAAGTTTTTAACCAAAAACCTTGAAACGTCACCGAATGTTTCTATATATATTAAAGATATGCACTTGACTTTAAGGAAATATTTCAAGATTTTTCCCCATTTTTCAGACTTTGAAACATAGTCACTTTTTAGCAAGTTTTTGAACGGGGGTACCTACTTTGTGAACTCAACTCCTCCTACAGTTTTCAACCAAAAACCTTGAAACTTCACAGAATGTTTTTATATACGAGGGGAAGTCAGAAAGTTCATAGAACAGCGTATTCAGCCAAGCACAACACATATTTTCTCTACTTATTTAGACAGCACAATATTCCGCCATTTTAAACATATCAAGTTTATTTGTCACAACATATTTGTGTAATTCTAAAAAGCATTGGTTGGTGACCATCAAGCAATAATGGAAAATCAAAATGTTAAGTTTAGAGCAGTCATAAAGTTCCCCACAGTAGAGGTATCAAATGCCAAAAAATTCACTGGCAAATGGCCGAGGTGTACGGTGACAGTGGTCCTGCCTATTCCACAGTGGCAAGATGGTCAGCTGAATTTAAACGTGGGCGCACCTCAATGAAGGATGACACACGGTCAGGTCGGCCAGCTGATGTCATCACAAAGGAAATTGTCACGTCTGTGGAGACCCTCATCATGAATGATCGTCGAATTAGGAATGACATAGCTAGAGAATTTGACATTTCACATGGAAGTGTATACACGGTTATCCACGAGCATCTTGGGATGTCAAAAGTATCCGATTGGTCCCCAGAAACCTTAATGTGCAGGACCGCTTCCACAGACTCCAGTCAAGTCGGAAGCTTCTTGGCATTTATAACGATAACCCGGAGAGCTTCCATTTACGTTTAGTAACTGGTTATGAAACATGGATTCATCATTGGACCCTGGCTCACCCCCACCAAAGAAATTCAAAACCAAACCATCAGCTGGCAAAGTCATGGCCACTGTGTTTTGGATTCTAAGGGTGTTCTGTTAATCAATTATAAACCTGCTGGAATCTCTATCACTGGGGCTTACTATGCTGATCTAATGAAGCAGCTGAAAACTGCTATTAAATCAAAAAGGAGGGGAAAGTTGAGCCGAGGGGTATTGCTTCTTCACGACAATGCTCCTGTGCACAAGTCAAGGATTGCACAAGCAGCGATTCGTGAATGCAAGTTCAAACAGCAACTTAATCACCCACTCTACAGTCCCGATTTGGCACCTAGTGATTATTTCCTATTTAGAAATTTGAAATCCCATTTACGGGAATGGACGATGAACTTAGGGCTGCCACAGAGGCATGGTTTCAGGACCAAACCGAAGACTTCTATTTCAAAGGTATAGACAGTTTGAAAGAAAAGTATATTGAAGATGTGCACCTGACTTTATGGAAATATTTCAAGATTGTTTCCCCATTTTTCAAGATTTTGAAACTTACTCACTTACGCCCATTGAGTCTTTGACCCATTTTTTTTAGTTTAAAGTAAAATGAGAATACAGTCTTTTTGAAATAATGCAACTGAAAAATATGGCTATAAACGCCGAAAAACGACGTTTTAGTAATAATGCATAAGGTTTAGTTTATACATTACTTATACCACTATGGTAGTTCAATAGGCAGAGTGCTCACTCTGTATGTGCAAGATCGTGTGATCGAACACTTAGCGGGGGACTGACCTAGACTTGAAAACAGGTAGTGACTGTTCTTTCGCCAAGTATTTGGCATTTAGAAATTAAAGTTACGGGGTCCTTTTCGAAAGATACCCCGTGCCACTGCAAGCGTGGTACATTAAGAAATTCTTGTTGCATATTGCCCTGGGGTCAAATTGACACTTTCATTTCATTTCGATATATATGACGACGTAGGACCCCGTTAAATCAATCATTAATTAACCAATAATAAACTTACATATCGACTATAATGCATCATAGAATAATAGTCGTAAGGATTTCTGTCATCAGTTGTTCCTATCCCATAAAACGATCGATATGGTCTTTGGATATTGTCAAATAATACGGTGACATGGCTGTCTCTATCAAGTCTACTCTGTTCATGTATCATACCAATTGTATGGCCAAACTCTTCGCCAATGAGAGTTGCCTGAAAAAAAAGATTTTTTCTGCGTTTCAATTAGCCGTTGGCATTAATTTTTCGTTAGAATAAGCATAAATTCAAACTTGACTTAAATTCGTATTATTGACAAATACAAATTGACTGTTGTCAGAATATTGTTTATCAGTAGGATTTCTCAATATATAAATTCATCCTGACATCTCATAATACGATTACACACGTAGCGCGTTTAGCTATCTAAACAGAAGGTGCTTACTCTGACGGAGTACACTTGTGCAAGTTCACTTTTTATCCTAGTTTGCAAGCTTCAAACTTTTGCTTTGCCTTTGATCTGGACATGGGTTTGTATGTTTGTTTTTTTATTTCATTGTTAATAATTTGCAAAATTTAAATTTCTAGTTTGATTTGAATGTATAGAGTATGGTACTGTAAACGTATTCATTGTACTTATCTTTGTTAATTTCGCGGTCGTTTGTTTTCGCGAAAACCATATAATGTTTATAGTGTAATAGTGCATAATTAACACAACGCGAAAATTGAGTACGCCTATACGTCTTAATTTCATATACCTCGAAAATAAATACAAGCGAAATTAAATACATTGACAGTATTTGTTTACTTACATAATCCGTGCATGATATTTGTAAATTGAGATAATTCCCTATTCCTTTAACGCCAACTGACGACCAACTTGTGAAGAACATCTAAAATTATATTAATGCACTATTGTTAAGATTATCAAGGTAGTTAAATATTTTATGGCCGTCATCACAATATTGTTTATAAGTATGGTGTCTCTGTATCCAGAATTTCCCTGGATATATTTGACGTCCCATAGTCCCATGTTCTGTTCATTCCCAATTTTGATTACACGCATGACGGAAGCAGCTGGCTAAACAGTAAGTACCTACCCTCCCAGAGCAACAGGTCTCTCTTCCATTGTGAGAGTTCAAATTTTTTGTTTTGCTTTGTACTCCCATGAGATTATAAACAGGATGAGAACGGCACAAATTAATCAAATGGGGCATTTTAATCTATTTAAACAGCTAATGTCAATTGGCCAGATGATAGAATGGTACAATGCTTCTATATATTTTTTTTTATTCTTTTTTTACTTTTTCATCACACACGTGGCAGGTGAGGCTAGCTAAACAGGAGGGAGGTGCTCACCCTTCCGGAGCACCCGGCCTCACTTTCCTGGTCACGTATTTTACCTAATGTTTCAGCTTCAAAGTTTTTACTTTCCTTCTGGGTTGTAATTCGGATATGAATTAGTATGTTTGTTATTTTTATTCAACATCTTAAAAATATTAGGATTTCCACAATGTTGGTCTAAGTAGTACTTGTTAGGAAATATATTCTAAATCGAGTGCTTAGTGCTAAATAATTATAATAGGTTCAGTAAAAATTTACTCGAAATATGAAGTCAATGCTTGTTGAATGAAATCAACTTCATTTATATTTATTACAAAGAGCATCGGCGCATTATCCCTTAATAATCAATTTTGATGTCCATGCGTGACGGCTGTATCTAGCAAAACGGGAGATTTTACACCTCCAAGGCACCCGGTCTAGCCTATCGTGTGTCTAACTTTATTTGCCAATTTGCGAAGATTTCACTGTTTGTGATTTCAACAGAAATATAGTCCAATCTAATTTTGTTGTCGTTAAAATTTGAAAATTCTGAAACACTAATGTATATTCCATCAGGTAAAATTTTTTCTTAGCTAAATTTGTTTAAATATATTTTTGTGCTTTGGATACTTTTTCAACCTTATGAAAAGAATTTGGTTTGACAATATTGGTCCAAGCGCTACTGATGAGGACTTGTATTCTAAAACAGCTGTGTAATGCTGTAGTTTTACACTATGATAATATGTAATACTAACCCTTTCGGATTCCCTGTGACAACTACAAAATAGTCTATTTTCTCTGTTTTAATCTCCTCCAAAGTTTTGTTTACAAAAGTTATGCAGGTTTATTTTGAAATTCATCTAATACTCTTTGAATATTCAAAACAGCGGCGTCATCTACAATAAAAAGAATATTCTAATATGTAATAAATTTTAAAAAAGGCACATGTATATTATATAGAATTTCAGCTAATCCCATCGGGATTTTTATTGTAACGGTAGTCTAGTGCTGTCAAATTAACACCGATATAATATATATTTTGAATATTCCTTACAGCGGCATTTCTAGTACCTAGATGTAGATGATGTCTTATATAAGTGAAATATTCTTGAATTGGACGTTAAACACCATTCACTAGTACTCAACTCAATTCACTAGAATATATTCTTTATTAAATATCGTTCAAAGGTATGTTTCAATCATTTAAAAATTTCGGTTTTATATTTCATTCTCAATTTTAATTACACACCTATTACGACGCTATTTGCTAAATTTGTAAAAATATATTTTGGTCCTTTGGGTCTTTTCAACATAGAAAAACAATTTTGGTTTCATAACTTTGGTCCAAACACAAAATTGAATTCCGAAAAGGCCGTATAGTGCTGCCGGTAAAAATAAAACTTATATAATATGAAATCATAAGTATTGCTAAATATAATAACAATTTTAACCAATGTTACATATTTGGGATTTTGTTCAAACAAGATTTCAACGAGACTGGAAGATCAGAAACATACATACTTAAGGCAATATTTTTGTTTTTCGCAATTTTATTCCTGCGACGTTTTGAATATTGGAATTACTTTTAGACAGTAATCGATTGAATGGGGTTTTACATCTTAGTCAAGAATATTTGTGGTACACCTTTTGACCTTTGCAATGCGATGAGTGCACATTGCTTTAACGTGTCACACCTGCTTGACACGATGCATCGGTTTTAAGGTCTATTCCGAAGGAACACGTTATTTTCATTTATACATGCCAGGTACATTGTGGATGTCCTGTCACTAACTATTTTCAAGTACCTGCCAAGGTTTAAACGAGTGTAAGATTGATTGCGCTTACACATCACCATTCAATATCATTTTACCATATGCTGGCACCACTACGTAGCTCAATCGGTAGTGCTCGCTCTCGTATGTGTGAGGTTGCGAGTTAGAACCCAGTCGGGGTTTGACTAAAACTTAAAAATACGTAGTGACTGTTCTTTTGCCAAGTACTTGATATTTAAAAAAATGAAGGTCATTGATCCTTCGAAATAAACTTGATAAACCAATTGTCAGTGTTTCACGGAAGGCGTGACCCGTTAAAAAGCCTGCCTGACACTTCACCTAAAGCTAGTGACGTCTCGATATAAGTGGGATATTCTTGAATGGTACACAAATCCTCACTCAATCAATCAACATGTGCTAATGAAAACAAATGCTACACATTTGATACAAATTTTGAGATGGAATATATTAGTCTTTCCAATTTTCAACAAGTTATACAAATTTAGATTTTCATAAATTTGTTTCGAGTACTACCGATGACATTTTTTCTACTGTAATATTAGTTATCATAAATATCTGAATATTGTAATACTGTATCACTAACAATAACATTTTGGTTTACCATCGATCCGTAAATAAGCTATTTTTGTCATAGATTTGTATTATATTCATCATATCAAATTTTCTTCATAAAATTGATATATTGAAGGGTTTGAAGCATTTCAAATAGATATGTTAACATACGATCTAAATATAAGCAAACAAAGTTGTTTTGGTCGTTTATTGTGAAAAAATTTTTTCTAGGATTTGTTTTTAATTTTGAAGAAAAATGTTTAAATACAATGTCAGGTATATGAAAAAATATTTTTCAAGCTAAAACACATTTTTTGCAGAATGATGTTTTTTAACATTTTGTAAATTTTTGTAAGATTTTCAGTTTTTTAAGATTTCATTAGTTTAAACACGATTTATATAACTTATAATTTATGGATGCATATTGTATATGACGATTGCTAAAAATATTGGACACTAGTAATACACATTTATAAATCCCATTTATAAATAGATTTATGGCAGATTGCCTCCTGTCCTAACAGTGGTAATTAACATTTTTGCTTGTTGCTATACAGGATTCGCGCATGCGTTAGAACAAATTTTTAACAGCATCTTTTAGCTTACACAATTTTTTTAATAATCTGAATTTTCAGATACTATAAAAAGTGTTTACCCTCCCACCCACCCAGGTTTTGGTATTGTATTTAAGTTCTTATATACAGTCCAACCTGTCTTAAAGACCACCTCTATATAAGGGCCGCCTGCCTATAAGGGCCAGTAGAATTGTATCCCAATTGTTCTTTATTCATATAATTTGAACCTGTATATAAAGGCCACCTGCTCATAAAAGTCACTTTTACTGGTTCCCTTGGGTGGCCTTTATAGACAGGTTTGACTGTACTTTTATGATTTAGTCGATTACAGTATGTAGACGGTGTTATTTCGTTAAAGCGCGATAATATATTGGTTTGAGACCTTCGTTCTATCTTAGAGCACTTGTTTGTATTGCGCTGTAGTTATTACTATGTTGTTATTACATTTCCTTGCTGTATGGTAATATCATTATTTTGTTTTATGTTCACCTTAATAGTTCCTTGATACAATGATTTGAGGACATTTTGTCTTCTATTTTTCCATTGTTTGTTGTATGGGTATCCTAATGTAGTTTAAGCATTTAGTTCTTTTTATGTGATGTAATTATTTTGTTATTTTTAGGTAATTACATGTAGTTGCTATATCTGGTCATATAATTATTTTGTATTCTGTTCAACGTAAGCTCGTTGATTCTATGATTTTGGGGCCTTTTGTCCTCTGTTTTACATCGTTTGTTATATGGTTGTACCATATGTAGTTTTCGCTTTTCGTTATAAT
This sequence comes from Anadara kagoshimensis, assembly GCA_021292105.1. Classification (NCBI taxonomy): domain Eukaryota; kingdom Metazoa; phylum Mollusca; class Bivalvia; order Arcoida; family Arcidae; genus Anadara; species Anadara kagoshimensis. The sequence goes on along the minus strand of CM037860.1, from coordinate 13,394,271 downwards.
TTGTGTGTGTGTGTGTGTGCGTGTGATGTAATTATTTTTCTTACTATGAGGATGTTGTTACATTTTGTTGCTATATCTAGTGATATGATTGTTTGTGTTACACTTTATAGTTTGTGGATACAGTGATTTGGGGACCTTTTGTCCTCTGTTTTTACACCGTTTGTTATATGGTTGTATCCTAATGTAGTTTTAGCTTTTTGTTATTATAATTTTTATATAATTATTTGTGTTACTTTGATGCTGTTATTACATTTAGTTGCTATATTTAGTTATAGGTATATACTTATTTTTTTTGTTTTCAACTTAATAGTTTGTTGATACATTGGTTTTAGGACCTTTTATCCTCTCTTTTACATCGATTTATATATTGTTGTATCTAGATTTAGTTTTAGCTTTTCGTTAATAATTTTTGTAATATCGTCGATGGCGGAATTTTGTCCCCATCTTTGATGGTGGAATTGATTACATATGATTATGCAATGGTATGTAATATTTGTATAACTGTCATTTAATAATAAATGGCTTTGTCCCCATCTTTGATGGTGGAATGGATTACATATGATTATGCAATGGTATGTAATATTTGTATAACTGTGATTTAATAATAAATGGCCTTTTCAAAGTTCAAACATGTGTTTGATCTTATTTACTAATTCCCCACCATCAAAGCACAACCTTGTATATGCTGCCATAAATAGTTTTAAGACACAACGTTTTCAGGAGAAAGGGTTATTTTTAGATAGCAATTTTGTCGATTTCTAATTCTTTCTCTCAATATTGAATACACTCGTGGCTGGTAAGCTAGCTAAACAGGTGGTACTACCTGGTTTCAATTCCTTGGTGAAAATTCGCGTGTTTTACCTAATTTATCGGTTTAAAATTTTTTACTTTGCTTCTGGATTTTTTATTTGGACATGGATTGATATGTGTGATTTTGATTAGTATGTATTTTATCTTAACAGTAACAGTATATATAAGCGTATAGCTCATCATGATGCTATGGGATGTTACACCAGGCAGTTGAAGCTATTTGAACAGGAGCTGTTTACACTTCCAGATTACAAGGCATAACTCCAATAATGGACGTGAACGTGTTAAACTTCATTTGCCAGTTTTCCAACGTTTACTCGCTGTTTTAAGGACATTGACCGATCTGTATGTGTTTGATGGGAGTTCAAGTTTTAAACTTATTTACCAGTTTAAAAAATAACTTTACTCTTGGATTGCCGTTTGGAGATGGAAAAGTATGTTATTGTTTGATAATGAATTTGAAAAAAACAGGAACTTGAAATTAATATATGTAATAATAATCATCTCACCATAAAAGGTCCTATTCACAGTGAATGGTATCACACCTCCTGGCCAGTACCAAATAGTATCCTTAACGAAGTTCCGTTTTTGCCTGTTGTTTTTGTCCTTGCCTTTGCCCTTTCCCTTACCTGGTTGTTCCTTTCCTATAATTCTCTCTTTTTGTCTGATTTTAAACTTTCCTTTCTGTTTAATCATTGATGCTTCTTTTGTCTTTTAAATACACAAAATTGAGTTAGAGAAACATGAACACGAAAAAAGAGGATATAATGTAGTTCTTTCTCATGTTATTGATAAAAAACAAACATACTAATCCATGTCTAAATCACAACTCAGAAGCAATGTTAAACTTTAAAACTGACAACTTATGCTAAACACGTGAACTTCCATAGGGAAGTGAAGCCGGTTGCTGTGGAAGAGTAAGCACCTACTGTTTAGTTACCTACACCCGCAATTAAACAATATCACATACTTTCGGATCGGAGTGGAGAATGAACGATTAAGTTTTATGCTTGAGTACTTTTAAAAAATATATATCAAGGCGATCAGTTCTGGGATGGTATAGGAAACCGGAGTGTCCAAAGAACATAACATACCCTTGACAAGAGAATGCAGTCATCTATATAGGAGGTGATTAACTTTCCGGAGCGTCCTCAGTTACCTGTTACTATGTACAAAACGTATGGCGTAGGTCGGTCGCTATTTGACGACGATTTAAATGTATGTTGAGTCTATTTTTATGGAAAGGTTGTTAATAAAGCATGAAGAGGAAGGATGACAAAACGCCAATTTAATTCCGGTCTATAGTAATAACGATTAACTCACGTTATCAGATCGTGAACTATATAGTGCGTCTAGTTTGATCTGGTCGTTTGACCTGTAATTTGAATATTCAAACAGACATATCCATTCTGTAATTTTAGGATTAAATGAACTAGATATACAAGGACAGGTTATAGTAATAATAGGTACCGGGTATTTATGGTAATGAAACATGTTGCCTTACCTAAATGATACAGTTTACTAGCCCAATCTAATATCCAAATACAAAGTGGTGAAAGGGCCGAACATGATGCAATATAACTATGGAAACGTGGCATTAAATATTTTTAATTCTTTACTTACCGGTTTCCCGTTGACTGACATAGACGCAATAATATCAAACAGTTCTGAATCAACATCTATGTTCTATAAAAATATAAATAAAAAGAAAATATTAACATTTATTAATTTAGCAAAAACAAACATACAAATCAATTCCGAATCACAATCTAGAAGAAAATTAAAAACTTTGAAAGTGACAAATTAGGTTAAACACAAGAATTTTCACCAGGTTAGTGGGGCCTGTGAATTAATTAAAAAACTGTCGTCATCACAATATTGTTGATCAGTATAATGTCTGTATCCAAAGTTATCATGGATAAATTTGCCATCCGCTAGTTCCATGTACCTACCATTCCTTATATTGATTACACACGTAACGACGGGAGTAGCTAGTTCGACAGCAGGTGCTCCCACCAAATGTCATTATTATGTTTGCTTTTTCTTTTTGATAAATTACATACTATACTAGTTTTAATTTTACAGCACTAATACAATTCCTCATCGGTAGTGCTTGGACCAAAGAAAAGGATACCCAGTGGATCAAAATTAGTTTACCAAAGTTAGTTAAGGAAATGCTTTGCATGAGGGAGTATACCTTACTGTATTTCCATGTTTTTTGTTTATTTCTTTTTCAATTAAACTATTAATAAAATGCATTTTAAATGCACTGACTTAACCATAATTATTTTTTTAATGAAAACATCGTCATTTACTCTTCTGAACATATTGAAATTTGGAAAAATTTTGGAAATTTGATCAAGTTTATATACCAATTGGACCAAGTCTGGGTATTTAGGCTCAGGTAGGTTTTAGTTGTTTTTGGATTTTTTCAGGTGTGATAATCATGAATAACCCAATTATGACATCTCTTGGAAAATTGTCCTGAGTAAAAAGGTACAGTGGGGATAATTTTGACATAGGTATATATGTTTTGTTAAAAACTTCAAAACTCGCTCTATGAACAAAATTAAATTCACATTTGAATGAATGGAAAATGTTGTTTCCTATTAGGTCATTAGGTTTTGGTATCACGTTGTGACAATTTGTTGTGTGTTTGTTGAAAATTACGACTTTATTCTTACATTTTCCAAGTGCACTCTATTTTTGGATATAAAGTAGTTTTGGGGGGATTTTAGCAGCAAATTTAACAATAGTTTATTTCTGACAATAATACACAATTATTGCCTACTGAGTTTGTGACATACTCGGGGAAACATCCACCAGAAGAGATACCAGCTCGGTAGTTTAAATTGCATATTATACCAGTTTCAATTTTAAAGCACCAGACGGCCGTTTCGAAATACAATTGCTTATCAGGAGTGCTTTGACCAAAATTGCAAATTGTGTTTTCCCAAGATATTAATAATAACATGTGTTAATGATATAATGAGTAACATCCTGATCTGTTGATAAATTTACAAACTGAGTCAATTTGAAAATAACTCAGTCAATGTGAGTGGGTCCAAAGGTTCTGAAGATATTGCAATAAAAACGGCTGAACAGTTTGAAATATCCAAAAGATGCAATGCAGGGTTTTCATGTAGCCAATTCTTATGTGCAAAAAGATATAGAATGAATAAAAACTTCCATACAAAAATATCATGCTAAACATTTTATTGTGTAAAGCATTTGCAAGCACTTCATTGACTTCTTTAGACCGGAACAATTCAGAAAATGTCAGCAAAGTATGTTTGTATAATTAAAGTTTAATGTTTGAAATGTATAGGAATTTATTACTTTGTTGATAAGTATGATGTGTCTGCATCTATAATTATCCCGGTCATATTTGACGTCCCATAGTTTCAAGTTCTTTTTATTTAATTTTTATTCCCCTAGTTATGGGTGTTGCTAGCTAAACTGGAGGTGCCTACCTTTCCGCGGTCTTACCTTCCTTGTGAAACTTCGCGTATTACACTACATCTGCTTTGCTTTTCGGTCATTTAGACATGGCATTTTTGTTTGTAAATATTATTATTAGAATTATTTTTTTTTACAATTTTAATTTTTTAAAACGTTTTGTGATTGTTGTTTTTGATTTATTGATAGCTAACGTGAAAGCTATATTGTTTAGAAAGTCGCTGGGCAACTTTATCACGTGACAAGTGAGTGATTGTCATATGAAAATTAAGTCTGAATGACAGTTATAATATTATATTTACAATCACTAATTTTTTTCTTGCACAAACTTACTTACAAGAATAATGCATACATTTTAGTAAACTTGCATGACCTGTCAACCTATCCTTAAATCTTGTTTATTGTGAGTCAAATAAGGCGGGGGGCTAAACGATCTAAAGGGAAAAAGGATGTGAAAGAAGGCAGTGCTAAATGTGAATGGCGCTTTTCCATCCACTGGCAAACCAGCGGATGAGAACTGAGAACCAGTGTTGTATAACACTCAAACGAAAAGCCTTTTGTAAATTCTAAGCAAAAATTAATGTCAACGATTTAAATTACAAATATAAGAAATAGCATTCAGTTTGATATGATTTACAGGGTATAAATTAGATTTGGAAGTGGCAATTATGAGAATAGAATAAGTTATTTCTAAAATAAAAAAATAAAAAACAAACATAATAGTCCATGTCCAAACAAAAACACAGAAGCTAAAATGGAAACTGACGAATCAGGTTAAACACATGAACTTCCACCACCGAAGTGCGACCGGGTGCTACGGAAGGGTAAAATCTCCTGTTTAGCTAGGTAAACCCATCACGTGTGTAATCAAATTTGAGTGAAAGCATTTTAATATATTTTTTCTAAAATTACAAACAGGAATAATGAAAGATATAAAGGAGAGAGAGAGTAATGGTGTTTAATGTCCCAGTCAGGCATATTTCACTTATACCGAGACGTCGCCATTAAAAGCGAAGGCGCAGAAATTTTGCCTAAGCGTTTTGCTGATGTCATTATACAACAGTATTCTATTTGTACCAAGCCTACCGTGACACGGGCCTCATTTATTTTAAATTCCCGTCTAAAAGAACCGTGACTTTCATTTCATAATGCCGAGTGCTTGGCGAAAGAACAGTCACTACTCACCACTTTTAAGTACTTGGATCAGACCCGGTCGGAGTTCGATCCCATGATATCCCATTTAGGGAGCGGGTGCTGTACCACTGACGTACTGCAGTGGTTTCAATTAGAATAAGTAAGAGAGGTGAAAGGACACACGTAGAAATGTGACTATCCAACAATGTTCATAATTAATATGAAAAGAAAGAAGGTATAGTTAAGCACATTGCAAAAGTTCTAAAATAAAAAAATGTGAAAAGGCACAAGTATAGTCAAACATATCGCAAAAAATCCTAAAAAATTGTGAAAGGAACAAGATATAGTCAAGCATATCAAAAAATTCAAATAAATAAATGAATAAAAATTAAATTAAAAACAAACAAACAAACAAGGAAGAATTGCTAAAATATACGAAGGATTGACCTTGTTATGAACAAAGCTCGGAAAACAATCATGGGGCAAACCCTTTGTGACGCGTTTTAACGTTGAAAATTCAAATGTTTATTTTACCTCTGCTTATATTCTTCCTTGGTGTATTTTCCTTTAGGTTTTTCTTTTCCGGAATTTGGCGATCCATTTCCATTTCCGGGGTTAGCTGCTTGTTTGTTCCGTCTTTCAACTTGAGTCAGCGCATGCGGCTTAGTTTTGTCTGAAAATTGAAAATTTCGTATTTTATCTTCAGTTTGATGTAAAACCGGACTAAACTACACTAACACCAACACTTGACTCACAATAAGAATTTTGTAAATACTAGTATTCTAAAAGAAGCATTAGTTTGGCATCGTAAAATATAGTTAAGGTAGATAAGAATAGATAATCAATTACAAAAACAATTTTTACTTATAAAACTGGAAATAAGATTGTTAAATATAACAATGTCAATCGAAGATTCACAGATCTTGTATTTTAGGTGCCGGGGTTACTATAGTTTCATATAATTTACACGTAAATGATTTAAAAACATAACAACTTTTCCTAAACCCAATCATCCAATTTTTAATATAACGGACATTTACAAAATAGCAGATTTTAAAAAATATACATTTCTCAAAAACTAAGGTAAAACTCATTCATGCAAAGTATTTCGTTAAATATAAGTTGGTCATTTAGATATTTTCTCAACCCGTTTTCACAATTTTGGTCCAAAAACTACTGATAAAGAATTGTATTCCAAAACGACCGTCTAGTGCTGTAAAATTAACGCTGGTATAAACAAACATACTAATCTATGCCCGAATCACAATCCAGAACAAAGTTAAACCTATGAAACTGACAAGTAAGGTTAAATACGTGAACGCACACCAGGAAAGTGAGGCCGGGAGCGCCAAGGGGGTATAATAATATGTAATAGCCAAAACTTACCTGCAGTTTCGGAGATTTTTATAGATGAAGGTTGAACGTATGAGGCATGTACTAATAGTATTATTACTAGAAGCATAAGTCTCCAAGTGGAATACATGTTGTTTTTCAGGTACAGAATGCTGCATCCGGAGTAAGCCCCTGTATCTCCTATCCTATCCTACTCCTGCTTTTATAGACCCTTTACGTTTGAAATTTAAGGTCTGCATTATTTTTAACATTTTCATATCTGTTTTTGTGTAATTGCATGTGTCACTAATGTTGTTTTAATCATCATCTTTTTACGCATGACAGGGAATGATATTAATCAAATCGTAAGGTATTGTTCAAATTTTATTTTTATATCAACTTCACGTACACCGACGGTATGAAAGGACAAGATAATTTTTAACTTTTCAATTTTGCAATCAACATGACAAAATGACAAAAAAAAAAAAAAAAAAAAAAAAAAAAAAAAAAAAAAAAAAACAACTGACATACCTATACATGTCGAGATCACAATCCCAGAGCAAAGCAAAGTAAAAACAAACATACCAGTCTATGTCCAAATTATAATCCCCGGTGAGAGCAAAGAAAAAACATTAAAACACATGAAATTTCACCAGGAAAATGCTCGGAAAAAATTTGGAAATCCAAATATTTAAGATATTGAAATATTAACTTTGTAGAATCCTTATTCAAAGCTTTGAAGCTGACAAATGTGTTAAACACGCTTTATTCCTCCACTCGTGTTTGGTAAGCAAGTCTTACTAAATCTAGCTTCACCCGCAACACGTGTAATCAAAATTGGGAATGAAAGGAACGTGGAACTTTGGGACACCAAATATCCAGGATAATCCTGAATACAGAGACAATATACATGTTAACAATATTGTGATGAGAACCATAAAATTTTTGAAGACCTTAATTCATAATTTCTATAGTTGTTAACAAACACATCGTTCCATCTAAAAAAATCCACAGTGGGCTCACGGATTAGACGCAAGTCTACAAATCCAGGGTCTTTCACTGCACTGCTGTGAGTTCGAGTCCCGTTCAGGCCACATGTGGAAAATGATTCTGACTGGGTGAGTGGTACGCTTGTCTGTGTCTAACTGACTCGGTGAGCTATCAAATTAAAGTCGCTCTGAGTGCGTGCTAATACAAGGCAGACCATAAAAACACTCGCACTTCACATGCATACACGAACTTGTTCATGGATTAATCCACAGAGGTTTATAGGTTTATAAAGTATTTCTCGTCGCGAATAGCTGAAAATTTGCTGATGCGACGATAAGCAACATTCAACATCAACATCTAAAAAATGTAACGGAGCAACCGACTTTACTGGTCGAAATTCATATGTTTTTACCAGTTTTCGAAGTTTTTACTTTGGTTCGGGATTATGAAATGGACAGAGACCAGGATGTTTGCTTTCATAATTGACACTTTGAAAACTGGCTAATTTAGTTAAACAAGTGAATTGAGGCCAGGTGCTCTGGAAGGGTAAGAAGATACAGTTCAGCTAGCTACATCCGCCTTGTGTGCAATCAAAATTCAACATGAAAGACACGTGGAATAATGGGCCGTAAGATATATCGAAAATAATTACAATTTAAGCATCACTCTATTTTAACCTATTTTCTATGACTGTCGATATTATTTCGATGAACTGTTAATGTGTAAATAGTTCAGTCATGGGGCATAAAACGTAATGATGCGCAAACTCAAAAATAGTTCCAATTGCTGTTTCTAATTCCACGTCTTCTGTTCAATCTGGTATTTTTAAAAAACCATTGTCATTCACAAAAAAAGAACACTTACATGATTTTAAGTGCGTGTATAAGGATCGGCATATATTTTTAATCGTTTATGAACTATGAACATCAGACTGGGGCAAATTAACAGATTGATGTGGTGTGCAACCTTTACATCAGACTGGGGCAAATTAACAGATTGATGTTGTGTGCAACCTTTACATCAGACTGGGGCAAATTAACAGATTGATGTGGTGTGCAACCTTTACAACAGACTGGGGCAAATTAACCGTAAACTGCTTTGTGACTGATGTGATTTGCAATCTTAACAATCGTTGCGTGATACAACCTGTGCAATGCGTGAAAGATAATAATTTTAAACAACATAAGCAACAGATGCACCGAAAATCGACATCATAAAAAGTACAAAAATATAACATAATTCAGGCAGTATGGAATATAAATGTCTTTGTGGATTCTTACGCAAACCTTAACTTGACAAATGGTACTAAGACTGTGCAATCCAGTATTATGTAGTAACTACTAAACCAACTTTAATTTTCCAACTAAAAAACAAATGCAATCTGTGGTTATGTTTATTTTTCTTCTTAATTGGTTTCCGTCTTATCAGAAGTGTATTATATGGTGTAATTCAGAAAACATTATTTTTTGACAATGCGTTTGGTCGCTTTTCCAATTTTGTGACCTTGCCCTTGGCTGATATTCAAATTTTGTGACCTTGCCTTTAGTTGTTATTCAAATTGTTTTGCGACGATGCATGTGGTCGCTTCTAAAACTATTTCGTGACCATACTTTTGGTCACTATTCAGATGTTGTGACCTGACCTATGGTCGCTATTCAAATTCTGTGACCTTGCATTTGGTCGCTTTTCAAATTTCTGTTACATTGTCTTTGGCCGCTATTCAAAAGTGACCTTGCATTTGGTAGTTATACAAATTTTATTGTGACTATGCCATTGGTCGCTTTTCAAATTTGATAATGCCTTAGGTCGCTTTTCAAATTGTTTGTGACCATGCATTTTGTCGCTTTAAAAATTATTTTGACCTTGCCTTAGGTTGTTATTCGAATTGTTTTGTGACCATGCATTTGGTCGTTTCTTAAACCATTTTGTGACCATACCTTTGGTCGCTATTCAAATTTAGTTACCTTGACTGTGGTCGCTATTCAAATTTTGTGACCTTGCATTTGGTCGCTTTTCAAATTGTTATGTTACATTGTCTTTGGTCGCTGTTCAAAAGTGACCTTGCCTTTGGTCGCTATTCAAATTTTATTATGCCTTTGGCCGCTTTGCAAATTGTTTGTGACTTTTGGTTGTTATTCAAATTGTTTTATGACCATGCATTTGGTCGCTTATAAAACTATTTTGTGACCATACATTTGGTCGCTATTCAAATTTTGTGACATTGCCTTTGGTCGCTTTTCAAATTGTTATGTTACATTGTCTTTGGTCGCCATTCAAAAGTGACCTTGCCTTTGGTCGATATTCAAATTTTGTGACCTTACCCTTGGTTGCTATTCAAATTTTGTGACCTTACCCTTGGTTGCTATTCAAATTTTGTGACCTTGCCTTTGGTCGTTAAACAAATTTTATTGTGACCGTGTCTTTGGTCGTTAAACAAATTTTATTGTGACCTTGCCTTTGGTCGTTAAACAAATTTTATTGTGATAATACCATTGGTCGCTTTTCAAATTGTTTGTGACTTATGGTCTAAATTCAAATTCCTTTGGTCGCTATTCAAATTCTTTTGCGACAATGCTTTTGGTCACATTGCCTTTGATCGTTATTCAAATTATTTTGTGATTATGCCTTTGGTCGCTATTCAAATTGTTATGTTACATTGCCTTTGGTCTATATTCAGAAGTGATCTTGCCTTTAGTCGATATTCAAATTTGATTATGGCTTTGGTTGCTTTTCAAAGTTTGTGACTTTTGATCTTTATTCCAATTGCTATGTGACATAGCCTTTGGTAACTTTTCCAATTGTTTTGTTACAATGCTTTTGGTCAGTTATACTACTGAAGACGTCATCGCTGTGTTGTTGTCATATTGCACTAGTTCTTATATCCATTCACAAGAACTAGTGTAATATTTATGTATTACTGATATGTATTGTAGATGAAATACTTGACGGAAGTAAAGGAAATTTATTTTGCTATATAATATAATGGTTATTGAACTGATATTGTGAAATATTGACCCTTGAGTGCAAATTTCGAGTCAACGGAAGTTATTCGGACATATTTTAAATGTGGTCAAATAATCTAACCCACTACATTTGTAGTGCAAATAACCATGCGAATCATTTATTTATCAAGGAAAACAACCATATTTTAGCTTCAAGACTGTTATAGGGCATTTTTGATGTAATGGCGTCATTTTATCAATTGATTTGGCAGTAAGCCGATCTCCATTGCAACTAAATGATCTGGTCCTGTGTTTGGTTCACACCAAATTTTGTCACTCATTAGAATTTATTACAGAGGTATTGGTGAAAACATGCAGTAAATACTAGTATAAGTATAAATGTATATAATACAAATGTAATATGTAATAAGAAGAACCATACACAATGGTAAAACAGGTTTTACCTAGAATGAATTCAGTTATCTTTTACAAAGGATATACATTGTATAGTTTTGGAATTAACTACATGTATTTAGTACATTAAATGTTAATTTGTTGAATAATTATTGGATAATTACATGAATACTATTTAATGTAGAAATCATCTGTCTTTGACAACGCTTAGCAGCGGGACGATACCCCGACATCCAAGTATAGTCCCTCGCGTGACCCCCGCAAACAAAACCAAGTTGTTTCCTTTGCCCAGGTGGCGCTGTTTATTGTTGTCGGATACCATTTTAATGGAATCCGACGACGCACGATGTACAAATGTAAATTCAAATGACTTGCTTACAAGCAAGAACACAAAGCAGTACACAAAGTATTCTGTTAATAATTTAAATGAATTTCTCAGAGCCAGGATAATTGATGGCGAGTTGGATCTATGGAGATCGACCAAATCAACAATATTTTGTGTGAATGATTTTATACAAATTTCCGAACCAAGGAGAATGAAATTTATTCCAAAAGTTCGATGAATGCCATCCGTCAGGGGTTGAGACGTTTTCATAATGTTGAATAAAGTTTGAAAACTAATTCTTGGTCCAACTTTGAAAACAAAGACATGTGATATACTAAATCTATTATGGACCTCTCCTGAGGTAACTGTTCTCCTATAGTGTTGTCTGGAGAGGTATAGTGACCGAGCCGATAGGCTTATTAAATTATTTATTTTTTTATGAATTAAATACATGTAAATAGATATACAGATAAAAAATTATATAGATAATTTATGAATCACTATAGGCAAGTCTAAGACAATGAATTCTGTAAAAGCGCCGCCGAAAAAATACTCAATGTAATAATAGCACATATTAAATCATGATTACAACAAATTTTTAACCCCTATAGTATTGTCAATTAAAATAATAATATCAATAACAAAATCCCTGATGAGAAAATACCCATTATAATAGTGGCACATATAAATCATGGTTAAGGGCAAAAAATTCTAACGAATTTTAGCCCCTAAAACCCTATGGTAATGCCAATAAAATAATAATACATGTTAAAAAAACAGTGCTGAGAACATGCCTATTATAATAGTGGCAAATATAAATCATGATTATGACACAAAAGTCTAAATCTTAAGGATCTACAAATCTTTTTACCTGTAAAACCCTTTTGTATTGTCAAAAACAAGAGGGTCATGATGCCCTGGGCGCTCACCTGAGAATAAATTGAATTCTGCACATTTTTCCAAGAATGTAATTAATAGAGGTTTAACAGAGTTCTTCATTAGTTTTTACGAACTTGACCTAACTTTTGTTATGAGAATCATTCTCAACTAATTTTAAGAAGATTGGAAAAAAATATGGACCCTATTATTGATCCCACATGCCCCATATATGAACTTAACCTAGTTTTTGTCATGAACATAGTTCTGGACAAATTATATGAAGATTGGACAAAAACATGGACTCTAGAGTGTTAACAAGGTTTTTCTATGATTTGACCTAGTGACCTACTTATTGATCCAACATAACCCTTATACGAAATTGGCCTAGGTTTTTGCCATCAACATCGTTTTTGTCAAATTATATGAAGAATGGACAAAAAATATGGATTTTTAGAGTGTGAAAAGGGTTTTCTATGATTTGACCTTTGACCTACTTATTGCTCTAACATAACCTATATACGATCTTGGCCTAGTTTTTGTAATAAACATCGTTCTGGACAAATTATGTGAAGATTGGACAAAAATTATGGACTCTAGGGTGTTAAAAAGGTTTTTTTATGATTTGACCTAGTGACCTACTTATTGATCCCCCATGCCCCATATACCAAATTGAACTAGCTTTTGTCATGAACATCATTCTGGACAAATTATTTGAAGATTGGACAAAAATATGGAATCTAGAGTGTTAAATAAGTTTTTCTATGATTTGACCTAGTGACCTACTTATTGGTCCCGCATGCCCCATATACAAAATTGAACTAGCTTATGTCATGAACATCGTTCTGGACAAATTAAATGAAGATTAGACAAAATATATAGACTCTAGTGTGTTAACAAAGTTTTTCTATGATTTGACCTAGTGACTTACTTATTGATCCCACATGCCCCATATACCAAATTGAACTAGTTTTTGTTATGAACATCGTTCTGTACAAATTATATGAAGATTGGACAAAAATTATGAACTCTAGAGTGTTAACAAGGTTTTTCTATGATTTGACCTAGTGAGTCACTTATTGATCCCGCATGCCTCATATACAAAATTGAACTAGCTTATGTCATGAACATCGTTCTGGACAAATTAAATGAAGATTAGACAAAATATATAGACTCTAGTGTGTTAACAAAGTTTTTCTATGATTTGACCTAGTGACCCACTTATTGATCCAATATGCCACATCTTGCTCTTGTCATGAAGATCATTCTGGACAAGTTTGATGAATATATAACTAAAATTGTGGCTTCTAGAGTGTTAACAATAAAAGATTGACGCACAACGGACAAAAACTGATCACTTTGTGCTCAGGTGAGCTAAAAATCCATCTATAGAACGAATTCGAATAAACCATTGTCTTATCATGGGGCGTGTGGAAAGATTATTATTCAGTAACCTTGTACATATTTTACATTGTTCAATCTAGAAGGGGCTCTTGCTCCATTGACCCTAAATTAATGATTTTGTCTGTGGGACAAACCTGACCCATCTTTTTAGTCTAAATACCCGAGTTTTGAAAAAAAATCCACTTCTCCTGCTTTCTCATTTATAATTTTCATTGACTTCAATATTAATTTTTTCGAATGAAACACAGTGAATGACATGTATGTTACAATGTGAACTTAAATTTTGAAAACATGATGATCCCTGTTTTTTAAGGCCTGGGCAATGATGACAATACCAAATACATTAATAGGTTAAACACTGATTTAATATTACTGAATATGAGAAAGATGAGCTAAATTTAAGTCAGAAGTATGACTTGAACAATTGCTTGTTTTTCAAACCTAAGACCTGCATGAAGATGATCCTCACTCCTCATCCCACAAAACAAGAAAAGAACAGATTGTTAAAATAACTTTACATTCAAATTGGTTTTTACATCAAATGTGAACTCTAAGAGTTATCTCCCTTGTACTATAACTCTTCTTTCTGGTGAAGAATTTGCATTATTTTGTCCACACAAATATTGGAAGCACTTTTAGTATCACTGCTGACTATGGCAAGTTAAGGAAACCATGGGGTAGGTCGTCGATCAGACAAAATTCCACTATTTTTCAAGACGAAGTTATTTTTTTTTTTTGCAAACATCACGTAGTGGTCTTAAAGTATATCAAATGACAGGTCTAAAATCATGAAATAAAACAATTCTTTACAAACAATAAACAGTCAAATCTATAAAGGCTACTCAAGGGAACCGGTAAAGATGGTCTTTATACACAGGTTCAAATAATATGAATAAAGAACAATTGGGATACAATTCTACTGGCTTTTATATGCATTGGTTCTTATATAGAGGTGACCTTTAAGGCGGGTTGGACTGTATTTATTCAAAACTACTTAAAACAAGTGGTCTTAAGTGCTGGCTCTCGACACCTGAAATACCAGTTAAGTATATTCATTCCACCACATATTTTATTAATTTCTTTTAAAATCATCAAGCTAGATGCTTTTAGGGGTTAAAACTTTGTCAGAATTATTTTGTTATAATCATGATTTTTCATGATAAACATGAAATCCTAACTGCACATATGCCACCATCTGATTCTCTGTCTTACCCTGGTGCCGGTGTAAGATTCTATTATTCCCGTAAAAACGACGTCATTCCGAGAATCTGTGACGTTCACGTTTTGATCACGTGGTACAGCGGCGAACCCCATTAAACGACATATTTGTCGCTCTGGCAGTTAACCTCCAAACGATCAATATGTCGTTTTGGTATTGAGCCCCTAAACGACAAATATGTTGCCTTTGGAGGAGAAGGGTAAATTTAGCGATGTAGTATTATTTTCAGCGATTTTTGCAATAAGAAGCTAGAATTAATTTAAGCCAGCCGCCAAATTAATTCTATAAAATATTATTTACGCTGACTCGCCTCCAGATACCTTCAGCTAAAATTCGTACCTGGAACCTGCCATAACATTTGTTTTCTCCATTTGTTCCAAACATATCTTATTGTATGCGTATCTAAAAAACGAAATAATTTAATGCCTGTCTAACTTAAAAGTGACCAATCCCTTTTTAACCTTTATAAAACAGTGCTGTCATGTGCTAATTTTGAATGCATTATTTTAATTTAAAAAAATCCAAATGAATATATGACATTGCATAATAAAGCTGCAGCATTTACAGACCTGTTGAAAGCTTAACACTAAGTTAACCAATTAATGCCGATTAGGCAGATGATTTTGACCCCTCGTTAGCTAGATTTAGACAGCTTTTAGGCAGCTGCTACCTATATCTAAGAAGCTATTCACCAACTAGCCATCCTTATCTCGACCATTAGGCTTCGACTCCCTTTCGTCGGCTCATTGTTAAACTTTTGACAGGCCTGTACTATATATAACCGATCTGATATAAGATATAACTACTGCGGTGGATCAGTTGGTTATCGCACCGTAATTGGGGGGGGGGGGGGTCGTGGGTTCGAACCCCGACCGGGTCTGACCCAAGATTTGAAAGTGGGTAGTGACTGTTCTGTCGCCAAGCACTCGACCACGGTTCATTCGGATTGGAACTTAAATAAACAAGGTTCTGTGTCACGGTAGGCGTGGCACGATGAAGAACCCTGCTGTATAATGTAATCAGAGCATCGCATGGGCAAAATATCTGCACCTTCATCTATAGCTGCCGACGTCTCGATATAAGTGAAGACTGGAACATTTAACACCATTATTCATCTCAACTTATACTGTATACGTATTTATAATTTCGCATGTATTTATTTTCGCGGTATAGGAAATTTAGACATATCCGCGTAGTTTTATTTTCGCGTTTTTTGAAATATGCATTATAACACAATAAGCACAATATGATTTTCGCTGTGTATTCAATTTTACGCAAAACAAACGACCATGAAATAAGCGAAAATTAGTACATCGCGAAAATAAATACGTTTACAGTATAAGATATAAATACCATGGTTTGCTCCATCATTAAAATTCTTTGTGATTGATTACCTTAACGCATTATATAATTATTTATTATAACTAATAAAAATAATTATAAAATATGTGTTTTGTAGTTATTTATAGCATTCAAAGAATTAGATATAAAAATAATCATTATACAGGCTTCCCCGGTTTAGAGTTACTATTTATGGACTAATCACCACAATTCGTCTTTCTTATCTTAAAGTAATTTGAAATCTTATCTCACACAATCAGATGTTCTTATTTATTAAAGGTTGGCTGGTTGAATGGTGCAAAAGCATTTTTTCAGCTATAGATTTAACGAGAATATTTTTAAAAATAATCTCAACACAAGTTTATTTGGTGTGTGAGTGGAGTTGAGTTGAGTAATTGTGTTTAACCTCCAGGCAATGATATTTCATTTATATATATCGAGACACCGCCTGCTATAGGCGATGCTATAGGCGAAGGTGCAGAAACTTTGCCTGTGTGTTGCGCTGATGGCATTATACAACAGGGTTCTTTATCGTGCCAATCCTACCGCGACACGGAACCTCGTTTATTTAAGAAATAATCAACATTTACCCGTGGTATATCGTCGAATGATACACGGGCCGGAGTTCACATGCGGAAGAATATATCACGAGGTGGCTTACCACGACGGCCCGTGTATTATTCGACGATATACCACGGGTATATGTTGATCATTTCAATTCTAACATGACTTTACAAAAAATAATTGTATAAACATTGCAAACTCTTTCTTCGGAAACTTGTACATTTTACTATTTATTTGCAAAAAGGTCAATTGAAACAATTCCGCTGTTGATATTACCTCCATTGAAATAAATGATTTTATGAATGAAAATTACGTCACAACCATTGTTTGCGACACATAGTAAGACGTCATAAAATAAGCAAGGGAAGACGTCATAAAAAGGGAACAGTGGTGGGTATATCGTTTGTTATACCACGGTTGGTTCTCTTCATGTTTCATATGAAGGAAAACGCAGGTCATGTTAGAATTTAAGTTTCCATCCGAAAGAACCGTGACTTTCATTTTGTAATGTCTAGTGCTTGGCGAATGAACAGTCAATACCCACTTTTAAGTCTTGGGTCAGACCCTGTCGAAGTTCGAATCCACGATCTTCCACTTACGGAGAGAGCACTCTATCACTGAGCTTCCAAATGGGGTTGATTTGGTGTGTGAGTTTATGATGCAAGCGTTTCTCATCAGTATGGTCCTAGAGTGCACTTATGGCGCCAAATTGTCGCAAATAGTTACCACAGATCACTCGGTCCATTATACTGGTACTGAGCCAACTAGTAAAGACCTATGGCAAGGAATATAAGAATCCATTATGAGTATCCATGTAGGCTAGGGAAATCTCACCCGAGGGGTTGAACATTTCAGTCAGAGACGAGGCTTGCCGAGTCTCTGACCAGAAATGTTCAACCCAAAGGGTGAGATTTCCCTAGCCTACATGGATTAACTCATAATGGATTATTTTTCTTCCATTTAGTGCCAATATTTGGCTTCAAGTACGATAAACATAGACATCGATGCCATGTTTGTAAAATCTAACTTTGTAATTTGACATTCTACTTTAAAAAAAATATGACCATTGGATAGATCGTACCGGATTTTGGTTTAAAAACGCACTCAAAGTTTCTAAATTTTGAAGAATTGATGTCGTTTACCCCGCACGATGACGTCATGTTCACCACATGATGACGTCATGTAATTGTCTTTTGATTGTGACGTCACTAAAGGTCACGTGGCCATGTGAGATACGCGTTTCTTGCACCCCAGATAGAAAAATCCATAAAAAGAGAGGTGCAAGATATCTCCATCTTGTACCCCCCTGTGCAAGATAGCCTACACGCCGTTTTTGCCGCAATCTTTTATCATCAAAATCAGAGGTGTACCGAAAGTTGAAATTGATTTTAAATTGAATAATAATTATTATTATACTTTCTGGTTCAAGAAATAGAATCAATCACTACTTGTAGTGCCAGATAAGGAAATCTCAACCCTCGTTCTAATATATTTGGTCCAGAACTCGACAAGCCTCGTTCTGGACCAAATATATTAGAACTCGGGTTGAGATTTCCCTATCTGGCACCACAAGTTGTGATAGATTCTTTTAATCTCACATAGGGAAAACCCCTATCTTACATGAGCAGATATGGAAGAAAAGTCTTTTTTTTCGCTTGAGGTCGTCCGGGGTCGAACCTTAGGTTTGAAGGCTAAATCCTTAATAACTCGACCGCAACCGCCTATTAAATGTATAGGAGTGGAGACAGAAACGGTTAAGGGAAAACGATGAGTAGCTGAAACGATATAGTAAAAGTAGCTAAGAACATGGAAACAACAATAAAAAGTCCATTGAACAAGAAAACAAGACAAAACAAGCATAGTGACGACCGTTGATAACTGTGAAATCATTTTCGAGGGATCCAATTTTTGTGGTTCTAAAAACAAAAACATTTTGTTGGGTGATGAATCCGTGTTTTGTGGTTTCTGTTTAAGGTATGTTTGTAATACATGCTGGTTCGATAACATGTTTTAAAATTCGTGGATCAGGATGTCATCGAAAACAACGAAATTCGAGACACCGCAAAACCAATGGTTCCACAAGCTCTCTGCTTTGCTAAATAAAACAAACAAGATATGACAAATTAACCTTGTCTTCATGTAGCAATACAATCCTTCAAGGCATAAAAAATTTATATCTGCATTGAAATATTACCAAAATAAGCTAAAGTAGGTAAAACATAGGTCATTACCTTTCACCTTGACCCGTTTTGAAGATGAAAACATCTAAGCTTGAAACCCCGATTGCAAAAGCTTTACACGCGGACAAGATATAGCAATTTTAAGCTTATGTCATAAAAAAGGTCATGTCAAATCCATGTACGACTTGAAGAAATATTCAAGAATATTTTTGTTTCTTCTTTCGGAAGTAATTGATTAAAATAACTGTTTTTAGCTCACCTGACCGAAGGTCATGTGAGCTTATGGCATAGCGCAGCGTGTGTATGTGCTGCGTGTGTGCGTGTGTGCGTGCGTGCGTGTGTGCGTCGTTAACACCTATTTTCGACTTCTCCTCTGAAACTACTGGACAGTTTTTAATGAAACTTTGTCAGAAGTATATATGGGCTGGTGCAATTCAGATTTGTTCGTGGCGTTGCTATGGCTACATAACTAGGTCAAGGTGACCTAGGGGTGCAAAAATTTAAAAAAATCTTCTTCTCCGAAAGTACTGATTGGAGAAAAATCTGATGTGATATTTGGCTTCCTAGGGTCTTAAGCCTATAGTTTGTTCATTTTGTGAAATTCGGATAAAAAATAGGTTACGCGTTTTTGCGTTTAATTTTGAAAAAAATCGTAAAATAGCTTCAAATTGTTATAACTTGACTATTTGACCAGATAATGACCTAGGGTTTCAGTTTTGACATCTTCTTGTTAGTATCTTCAAAATAAGTGTCAAGGTCGATTGTGAAGGTCGTTGACCTAATTTTTTGTACCTCTGATTATAATTATTATCTCGAAAAATATATACATTTTGTATAGGCATGTATATTAGAATGTTGTAGGTATCGATACAATGATCATTTTGATGTATAGAAAAAGGTCATGGGTTCAAAGGTCAACGTCACAGATGCGAAACAATACGAAATGGTTAATTATCTCGAAAACTATAAACTTTTGTATAGGCATGTATATTAGAATGTTGTAGGTATCGATACAACGATCATTTTGATGTATAGAAAAGGTCATGGGTCAAAGGTCAAGGTCACAGATGTGAAACAATACTGAAATGGTTAATTATCTCGAAAACTATAAACTTTTTGTATAGGCATGTATATTAGAATGTTGTAGGTATTGATACAACGGTCATTTTGATGTATAGAAAAAGGTCATGGGTTCAAAGGTCAAGGTCAGATGTGAAATAATACTGAAATGGTTAATTATCTCGAAAACTATAAACTTTTTGTATAGGCATGTATATTAGAACGTTGTAGGTATTGATACAATGATCATTTTGATGTATAGAAAAAAGGTCATGGGTTCAAAGGTCAAGATAACAGATGTGAAACAATACTGAAATGGTTAATTATCTCGAAAACTAAAATTTTTGTATAGGCATGTATATTAGAATGTTGTAGGTATGATACAATATCATTTGATGTATAGAAAAAGGTCATGGGTTCAAAGGTCAAGGTCACAGATGCGAAACAATACCAAAATGGTTAATTATCTCGAAAACTATAAATATTTTGTATAGGCATATATATTAGAATGTTGTAGGTATCGATACAATGATCATGTGATGTATAGAAAAAGGTCTTGGGTTCAAAGGTCAAGGTCACAGATTGAAACAATACCGAAATGTTAATTATCTCGAAAAACTATAAAATTTTTGTATAGGCATGTATATTAGAATGTTGTAGGTATCGATACAACGATCATTTTGATGTATAGAAAAAGGTCATGGGTTCAAAGGCCAATGTCACAGATGTGAAACAATACCGAAATGGTTAATTATCTCGAAAACTATAAACATTTTGTATAGGCATGTATATTAGAATGTTATAGGTATCGATACAACGATCATTTTGATGTATAGAAAAAGGTCATGGGTTCAAAGGTCAAGGTCACAGATGTGAAACAATACCAAAATGGTTAATTATTTCGAAAACTATAAACTTTTTGTATAGGCTTGTATATAAGAATGTTGTAGGTATTGATACAACGATCATTTTGATGTAAAGAAAAAGGTCATGGGTTCAAAGGTCAAGGTCACAGATGCAAAACAATACCAAAAGGGTTAATTATTTCGAAAACTATAAACTTTTTGTATAGGCATGTATATTAGAATGTTGTAGGTATTGATACAATGGTTATCATGATGTAAAGAAAAAAGTCATTGGGATTTAGTTTTTATGTGTTCTTTAAATCTATCAGCTAGCCATTAGTTATCAGGTGAGCGTATCAGGCCCATGGGCCTCTTGTTAACTATAACCTGCGCAAATACACTGCTATAATAAAACTTATAAATATCCATAACATAAAGTTTCCATGACGTCAATTTTACTTTTAAAGCCATTATTAAGCGTAATTAGATTGTCCTGTAGCAAGCCTACCTGTTGGGAAATCGTAAAAAATATCATCTGCTTAATATTGAAACTCAGACAAATCATATCAAAATATATACATGTACAAGTAATCATTTATAAGATAAAGATAATAATGGGTTTTATTAGTAAGCTATTTCGTGAATAGGAAATTGAAACACGAAATTACACGATATCGCTCAAACGGGAGAAAAATATATAAAAATCCTTTATGTAATAAAAATTTTAAAAGGAAATATAGAAAGTATCAGCTCAATAATGTATACAATAGACAGTTAACAGTCTAACTATAACTGTAGACTTTAATACAAGATTTAAGGACACTCGGTATACTCGAGCTTCTTCCATCAGCAATATATATATATATATATATATATATATATATATATATATATATATATATATATATATATATATATATCATATACTATTTTTAAATTTAATCATAAAATACATTAAAAAATGGTATATGGTATTGTCATATACCATTTTTGAATGCATTTTATGATTAAATTTGAAAAAAATGGTATATGGCATATATTGTATAACCCTTAAATTCCGTACAACAAACCAATATACAATGTAATATAGATCATAATTACACACATGTAATATAACTCATGTAGCATTGATTGGTACCTCGTAATTCTGTAGTCAAATTGTAATATCTGATCAAACACTTCAGACACGCAGTCAGATACAAAAACTGTTTAACTCGTTTAATAATTCTACTATTACATAAAAACACTCGTGTTTGATCCCCCCGCTCTCCCTCTATAGATAGATTTCTCAGAGAGAGAGAGAGAGAGAGAGAGAGAGATTATTTTTATGCCAACTGTCAAAGCAATCAGATAAGTGATTTCAGAGGAGAGACATGCACAATATCTGCCAATGTTATAATACCTAACAACGCAAAAGTACTTTAACTCCTACAACATCGACGATTCAAATTAGTGGTACAGAACGCAAATCTACACATTGTATAGAAACTGATCAAACAACTTACCAAGGCAATCCCTAAAGCAGTTTTAGAGAAGTTGCGTGCACAAAAACCTTAAGAACGGACTTTAATTTCCGTCTCTTCGTGAAGACGGAGGGGGCAATTAAGTAATTTGAATGCGAAAAACACATATATATCTGTTATATTTTGTTATTGATAACGCATAGCCAACGTATAGCAAGAGTAGGATATCACAAAACGAAAATGGGGATGGATTGGCCACACGCTCCGCAAACCCTCATCAAATATCAACAAGCAGGCTCTTGTCTGAAACACATAAGGTAAAAGGTAGAAGGGTCGGCCAAAACAGACTTGGCGCAGAAGTACCGACACAGAGGCACGAACAGCTGGAAATAACCTGGTCTGAACTAAAAAAAAATATAAGATAGAGAGGTTTTGTAGCGGCCCTTTGTTCCCCAAGGAACCAAGGGACATAAACCAATTACTAGTAAGTCAACGCATAGCCAAGACAAAAAAGAGGAAACAATGAACGAAACAAGAAAATAACCATACATAGTGTAAATGCATTACACAAATAGAAGATTTAATTCATGCTTTTATTTTAATTCTATGCATCTGAAATTACAGTAAGATATAGCAAAACGTACACTAAACACGATTGTCAAATTGAGAATCGTTCTTAACAAATTTTATGAAGATTGGAAAAAAATATGGACCCTATTATTGATCCCACATGGCCCATATATGAACTTCACCTAGTTTTTGTCATGAACATAGTTCTGGACAAATTATATGAAGATTGGACAAAAACATGGACTCTAGAGTGTTAACAAGGTTTTTCTATGATTTGACCTAGTGACCTACTTATTGATCCAACATAACCCATATACGAAATTGGCCTAGGTTTTTGCCATCAACATTATTTTTGTCAAATTATATGAAGATTGGACAAAAAATATGGACTCTTAGAGTGTAAACAAGGGTTTTCTATAATTTGACCTTTGACCTACTTATTGATCTAACATAACCTATATACGATCTTGACCTAGTTTTTGTAATAAACATCGTTCTGGACAAATTATGTAAAGATTGGACAAAAATATGGACTCTAGGGTGTTAAAAATTTTTTTATGATTTGACCTAGTGACCCACTTATTGATCCCACATGCCCCATATACCAAATTGAACTAGCTTTTGTCATGAGCATCATTCTCGACAAATTATTTAAAGATGGGACAAAAATATGGAATCTAGAGTGTTAAATAAGTTTTTCTATGATTTGACCTAGTGACCTACTTATTGGTCCCGCATGCCCCATATACAAAATTGAACTAGCTTATGTCATGAACATCGTTCTGGACAAATTAAATGAAGATTAGATAAAATATATAGACTCTAGAGTGTTAACAAGGTTTTTCTATGATTTGACCTAGTGACCCACTTATTGATCCAATATGCCACATAAACGAACGTGATCTTGCTCTTGTCATGAAGATCATTCTGGACAAGTTTGATGAATATATAACTAAAATTGTGGCTTCTAGAGTGTTAACAATAAAAAGTTGACGCACGACGCACAACGGACAGACTGAACACAATAGCTCACTTGAGCAATTTGTGCTCAGGTGAGCTAAAAATCCATCTATAGAACAAATGGATCATTGTCCTATCATGGGGTCATGTGGAGAGAACATTATTCAGTAATCTCGTAAATATTTTACATTGTTTAATCTAGAAGGGGTCCTTGCTTCATTGACCCTAAAATAATGATTTTGTCTGCGGGCCAAACCTGACCCATGTTTTAGTCTTAATATTTTAGTTTTGAAATAATATACTTCTACTGCTTTCTCATTTATAATTTTCATTGACTTTAATATTAATCTTTTCAAATGAAACACATAGCATTACATGTATGTTACAATGTGAACCCAAATTTTTACAACATGGCCCCTGTTTTTTAAAGATAGGCAATGATGACCCTACCAAATATATTTATGGGTTAAACAATGAATGTGACAAAGATGAGCTAAAAATCAGAAGTCAGAAGTATGACTTGAACAATTGCTTGTCTTTCAACCCTAAGCCCTGCATGAACATGATCCTCACTCCTCATCCCACAAAACAAAAAAGCAATAGATTGTTAAAATAATTTTACAATCAAATTATGTGAGTTGTAAGAGTTATCTCCCTTGTACTATAACTCTTCTTTCTGGTGACGAATTTGCATCATTTTGTCCACACAAATATCGGAAGCATGTTTAGCATCACTGCTGACTAAGGGTATGTCGTCGATCACATGAAGGTCCACTGACTTTCCAAGGCGAAGTTATTTTTTCGCAAACATCACGGAGTCGTCTAAAAGAAGATCCAAATGACAAGTCAAAAATGATGAAATAAAAGAATTCTTTACAAACAATATACAATTAAATCTCAATGTTTTACCCTGTTACCGGTCTAAGATTCTATTATTCCCGTAAAAACGACGTCATTCCGGAAATCTGTAACGTTACGTTGACGTTTTCAAAAACGTTCCGCACAAACGTTAAGTAATGAACACGTGGTACAGCGGCAAACCCATTAAACGACATATTTGTCGCTTTGGCTGTTAACCCCCAAACGATTAATATGTCGTTTTGGTACTGAGCCCCTAAACGACAAATATGTTGCCTTTGGAGGAAAAGGGTAAATTTATCGATGTAGTATTATTTTAGTGATTTTTGCGATAAGCAGCTAGAGTTAATTTAAGCCAACTGTGTAAATTAATTCTATATTATTTACGCTGATTCGCCTTCAGATTATACCTTCAGCTAAAATTCGTACCTGGAACCTGCCATAACATTTGTTCCAAACATATTTTATTATATGCGTATCTAAAAAACGAAATAATTTAATGCCTGTCTAACTTAAAAGTGATCAATCCTTTTTTAACCTTTATAAAATAGTGCTTTCATGTGCTGATTTTGAATGCATTATTTCAATTTAAAAAAATCCAAATCAATACATGACATTGCATTATAAAGCTGCAGCATTTACAGACCTGTTGAAAGTTTAACACTAAGTTAACTAATTAATGCCGATTAGGCAGATGATTTTGACCCCTCGTTAGCTAGATTTAGACATCTTTTAGGCAGCTGTTACCTATATCTAAGAAGCTTTTCACCAAATAGCCATCCTTATCTCGACCATTCGGCTTCGACTCCCTTTTTTCGGCTCATTGTTAAACTTTTGACAGGCCTGTACTATATATAACCGATATCAAGATGAAAATTTTATATAAGATATAACTACTGCGGTAGCTCAGTAGTAGAGTTCTTGTCCCGTAAGTGGGAGGTCGTGGGTTTGAACCACGACAGGGTGTGACCCAAGACTTGAAAGTGGGCAGTGACTGTTCTGTCGCCAAGCACTCGACCATGGTTCATTCGGATTGGAACTTAAATAAACAAGGTTCTGTGTCACGGTAGGCGTGGCACGTTAAAGAACCCTGCTGTATAATGTCATCAGCGCATCGCATGGGCAAAATATCTACATCTTCATCTATAGCTGCCGACGTCTCGATATAAGTGAATACTGGAACATTTAACACCATTATTCATCTCAACTTATACTGTATACGTATCTATAATTTCGCATGTATTTATTTTCGCGGTATAGAAAATTTAGACATATCCGCGTAGTTTTATTTTCGCGTTTTTTGAAATATGCATTATAACACAATAAGCACAATATGATTTTCGCTGTGTATTCAATTTTACGCAAAACAAACGACCATGAAATAAGCGAAAATTAGTACATCGCGAAAATAAATACGTTTACAGTATAATATATAAATACCATGGTTTGCTCCATCATTAAAATTCTTTGTGATTGATTACCTTAACGCATTATATAATTATTTCTTGATGAGCAATTAAATTAAACTGAATAAAAATAATTATAAAATATGTGTTTTGTAGTTATTTATAGCATTCAAAGAATTAGATATAAAAATAATCATTATACAAGCTTCCCCGGTTTAGAGTTACTATTTATGGACTAATCACGACAATTCGTCTTTATTATCTTAAAGTAATTTGAAATCTTATCTCACACAATCAGATGTTCTTATTTATTATTGGCTGGTTGAATGGAGCAAAAGCATTTTTTCAGCTATAGGTGAAACGAGAATATTTTTAAAAATAATCTAAACACAAGTTTATTTGGTGTGTGAGTGGAGTTGAGTTGAGTAATTCTGTTTAATCTCAAGTCAAGGATATTTCATTTATATCGAGACACCGCCTGCTATAGGCGAAGGTGCAGAAATTTTGCCTGTGTTTTGCGCTGATGGCATTATACAACAGGGTTCTTTATCGTGCCAATCCTACCGCGACACGGAACCTCGGTTATTTAAGAAATAATCAACATTTACCCGTGGTATATCGTCGAATAATACACGGACTGGAGTTCACATTCGGAAAAATATATCACGAGGTGGCTTGCCACGACGGCCTGTGTATTATTGGACGATATACCACGGGTATATGTTGATCATTTCAATTCTAACATGTCTTTACAAAAAATAACTGAAATAAACATTGCAAACTCTTTCTTCGGAAACCTGTACATTTTACTATTTATTTGCAAAAAGGTCAATTGAAACACTTCCGCTGTTGATATTACCTTCATTGAAATAAATGATTTTATGAATGAAAATTACGTCACAACCATTGTTTGCGACACATAGTAAGACGTCATAAAATAAACAAGGGAAGACGTCATAAAAAGGGAACAGTGGTGGGTATATCGTTTGTTATACCACGGTTGGTTCTCTTCATGTTTCATATGAAGAAAAAACGCAGGTCATGTTAGAATTTAAGTTTCCATCCGAAAGAACCGTGACTTTCATTTTGTAATGTCTAGTGCTTGGCGAATGAACAGTCAATACCCACTTTTAAGTTCGAACCCACGATCTTCCACTTACGGAGCGAGCACTCTACCACTGAGCTTCCAAATAGGGTTGATTTGGTGTGTGAGTTTATGATGCAAGCGTTTCTCATCAGTATGGTCCTAGAATGCACTTATGGCGCCACATTGTCGCAAATAGTTACCACAGATCACTCGGTCCATTATACTGGCACTGAGCCAACTAGTAAAGACCTATGGCACGGAAAAGTCCTTTTTTTTCGCTTGAGGTCGTCCGGGGACGAACCCACAGCGGTGTGACACCTTAGGTTTGAAGGCTAAATCCTTAACAACTCGACCGCAGCCGCCTGTTAAATGTATAGGAGTGTAGACAGAAACGGTTAAGGGAAAACGATGAGTAGCTGAAACGATATAGTAAAAGTAGCTAAGAACATGGAAACAACAATAAAAAGTCCATTGAGCAAGAAAACAAGACAAAACAAGCATAGTGACGACCGTTGATAACTGTGAAATCATTTTCGAGGGATCCAATTTTTGTGGTTCTAAAAACAAAAACATTTTGTTGGGTGATGAATCCGTGTTTTGTGGTTTCTGTTTAAGGTATGTTTGTAATACATGCTGGTTCGATACATGTTTTAAAATTCGTGGATCAGGATGTCATCGAAAACAACGAAATTCGAGACACTTCAAAACCAATGATTCCACGAGCTCTCTGCTTTGCTAAATAAAACAAACAAGATATGACAAATTAACCTTGTCTTCATGTAGCAATACAATCCTTCAAGACATAAAGAATTTATATCTGCATTGAAATATTACGAAAACTAGCTAAAGTAGGTAAAAACTAGGTTATTACTTTTCACCTTGACCCGTTTTGAAGATGAAAACATCAAAGCTTAAAACCCCGATTGCAAAAGCTTTACACGCGGACAAGATATAGCAATTTTAAGCTTAGGTCATAAAAAAGGTCATGTCAAATCCATGTACGACTTAAAGAAATATTCAAAAATATTTTTGTTTCTTCTTTTGGAAGTAATTCATTAAAATAACTCCTTTTTAACTATAACCTGCGCAGATACTCTGCTATAATAAAGCTTATAAATATCTATAACATAGAGTTTCCATGACGTCAATTTTACTTTTAAAGCCATTATTAAGCGTAATTAGATTGTCCTGTAGCATCCTACCTGTTGGGAAATCATAAAAAATATCTGCTTAATATTGAAACTCAGACAAATCATATCGAAATATATACATGTACAAGTAATAATTTATAAGATAAAGATAATAATGGGTTTTATTAGTAAGCTATTTCGTGAATAGGAAATTGAAACACGAAAATTACACGATATCGCTCAAACGGGAGAAAAATATATAAAAATCCTTTATGTAATAAAATTTTTAAAAGGAAATATAGAAAGTATCAGCTCAATAATGTATATAATAGACAGTTAACAGTCTAACTATAACTATAGACTTTAATACCAGATTTAAGGACACTCGGTATACTTGAGCTTCTTCCATATATATATATATATATATATATATATATATATAATATATATATATATATATATATATATATGCCATATACCATTTTTTTAAATTTAATCATAAAATACATTAAAAAATAGTATAAGGTATTATCATATACCATTTTTTAAATGCATTTTATGATTAAATTAAAAAAAAATGGTATATGACATATATTGTATAACCCCTAAATTCCGTACAGCAAACTCATATACAATGTAATATAGATCAAAATTACACACATGTAATATAACTCATGTAGCATTGATTGTTACCTTGTAATTCTGCAGTCAAATTGTAATATCTGATCAAACACTTTACAGTCAGATACAAAAAATGTTTAACTCGTTTAATAATTCTACTATAAGATAAAAACACTCGTGTTTGATCCCCCCGCTCTCCCTCTATAGATAGATTTCTCAGAGAGAGAGAGAGAGAGAGAGAGAGAGAGAGAGAGAGATTATTTTTATGCCAACTATCAAAGCAATCAGATAAGTGATTTCAGAGGAGAGACATGCACAAAATCTGCCAATGTTATAATACTTAACAACGCAAAAAGTACTTTAACTCCTACAACATCGACAAATAAAATTAGTGGTAAAGAACGCAAATCTACACATTGTATAGAAACTGATCAAACAACTCACCAAGGCAATCCCTAAAGCGGTAACAGAGAAGTTGCGTGCACAAAAACCTTAAGAACGGACTTTAATTTCCGTCTCTTCGTGAAGACGGAGGGGGGAATTAAGTAATTTGAATGCGAAAAACACATATATATCTGTTATATTTTGTTATTGATAACGCATTGCCAACGTATAGCAAGAGAAGAATATAAGGAAACAAAAATGGGGATGGATTGGTCACACGCTCCGCAAACCCTCATCAAATGTCAACAAGCAGGCTCTTGTGTGAAACACATAAGAGAAAAGGTAGAAAGATCGGCCAAAACAGACTTGGCGCAGAAGTACCGACACAGAGGCACGAACAGATGCAAATAACCTGGTCTGAAATAAAGAAAATGTCATATAGAGAGGTGTTGTAGCGGCCCTTTGTTCCCCAGGGAACCAAGGGGCATTAACCAATTACTAGTAAGTCAACGCATAGCCAAGACAAAAAAGAGGAAACAATGAACGAAACAAGAAAATAACCATACGTAGTGCAAATGCATTACACAGAAGATTTAACTCATGCTTTTTTTAATTCTATGCATCTGAAATTACAGTAAGATATAGCAAAACGTACACTAAACACGATTGTCTAAAGAAAATCATCTAGATTATTAGTCCGTGTCTTTCTTAAATGTTATTTCCGTTTTGTAATAGTTTGAGTGCTTTTTAAATGAAACCAATAACAGCATTGTTTATTGAATTAAAATATGCACTTAGTTTGTCTTTGTTATGACAAAAACATGCACTACATTAGGAAATCAAACTAAGTTGATGAAAATAGAATGCAGCAATTATATAGTTATGCACTAGACAAAACCCAAAGGAAACCGATTTAAAAAACCAGACGAATGAAGATAGACATATTGAAATTTCCATATATCACTACGATAGCTCAGTTCAGTGAGATGGTAGGGTGCTCGCTTCATATGCGGGAGGTCGTGGGTTCGAACCCCTGGTTCTGACCAAAACTTGAAAATAGGTAGTGACTGTTCTTTCGCCAAGCACTCAGCATTTAGAAATGAAAGTCACAGGGTCCTTCGGAAGAGACCTTAAAACCGATGTCCTTTGTCACGGAAGACGTTGCACAATTAAAAAAAACCTCTGTTCCAATGGCCCCGCTAAGCGCACTGCAAAGGTAAAAACTACTGCCACTTTATCTGTAGCTGGTGACATCTCGATATCAGTGAAATATTCTTGATTGAGACGTAAAACCCCATTCAATCAATACAAAAATTTCCTGTCAAATCTGCAATCGACATGGCAATATTTATACATTTTACTATGTCCATTGACAGTTGTAATTTAGTTAATTCTTTTTTATTATTTTTATATCTTGAAAATATTTCAAACTTATCGTTTAGCTTAGTTAACACGCTTGTAATGATGCGACCATGGGTTGATTTAAGGGACCCCATACACACAATAATTTGATAATTTTGATGGTTTAAAGAGTTTTTGGGTCTCTTATTAAACATTTGCAGGAATCCTTGACAATAACTTCACAAAGTTTAATTGCTTTTGTGCAAAAATAAACTCTGACCCCGCAGTTCAGGTACTGTAAAAATAATAGGATTTCAAAATCAAATCGGAAAACGGTTTAGGCACAAGTTCCGGAAATTTTAATTGCAAAATTGTTTTGAGTCATTTCCAGTGACGTAGCGTGCAAAAACGCCAATAATCCTGTGCTTGCACATCACTGGAACCGTTGTATATATATGTCATTCCGGAAATGCAAATGTAAGTTTGTGTGCAATACGCAGTCTTAATGCCTTGTACTAACATGCACTCGTGGTGTCTTAAGGCGTTAGCCCACCGTGCGTCAGTATACCAAGTCAAGAGTACCCACGACCTCTAATTACATTTTTCATGACACTCTGATCTTCACGCCAGACAAGGAATCAGCGTTTTAACCTTCCCACAAGGTGAGATAGTTCTGTTATCCTGTTGTAATCTGTATAGCGTGCTTAACATATTGTTATTTGTGTCGACCTGCAATATTTTTTTTATTTGTGTCGACCTGCAATTTAAAAAAAATACTACAAATGGTCCAATCTTCTGGACAGCGTCCTTGAGTAACACATGCATAATGTTTGACGGCACAAGCACGTCCGAATTTTTGTTCTACACTGCACCTAAAGTTTTCGCACTTAAGTGTTAATATTGGCAAGATCAAGAATTGCTACCTATAATTCAGTCAATAGATTATTAATTTTTTTCCAGTTTGTACTGGAAGTCAAAATTTTTAACGTATCGATGATGTAAATACGTTTTTTGATGATTTTCTTCGATGATGTCTACTGATGATAACTGCGAAGTGCCGAAACGAATTTATAAAACATGCAGTGAAATATTGTTATGGTTGTTACAAATAATATCATATTATTATACACGTAAATATCCTTGGTTCTTTCTTACTTTATGAAACAATTTTGTATAATATTAAAAAATATTTTTAAGTATTTAAATTAAAAAAAATTAATCTCATTTTTGATTACATAAATTCCTTTTTTAATTAACATTATAGACATTTTTATTCAAGGGAAATAACTCCTGTATTACAGTACACTCCTTGATGGCGTTTCACTCATATACTGCGGTAGCTCAGTTGGTAGAGTGCTCGCTCCGTAAGTGGGAGGTCGTGGGTTCGAACCCCGGCAAGGTCTGACCCAAGAATTAAAAGTGGGTAGTGACTGTTCTTTCGCCAAGCACTTGGCATTTCGAAATGAAAGTCACGGTTCTTTCGGATGGGAACTTAAAATAAACGAGGTCCTGTGTCTTTGTAGGCTTGGCACGATAAAGAACCCTGCTGTATAATGCCATCAGCGCAACGCACAGGCAAAATTTCTGCACCTTCGCCTATTGACAAACTGTATACATGAACAAGCAGCCAATCCAGCAAACATGATAATAATAATGATAACAACAGATCTAAAACAGAGCAATACACTTCTTTTTGCTCTGAATGTATGGTATAGCCAATATATTCGTGTACATTTTACTGAAATACCAAGATCGAGCTCAAATTACAACTGAAAAATTCAATGGGGGTAACAAATTCAGTTCCTGGCATAAGTGACTTAAACTTTAAACCGAGGGCCTATATGAATTAAGAACAGCAAAATACATGTACATATACAATAATAAATAAATGGACTGGATAATCGAGTTGTGGAAAAAATCACGGTCACCCATCCGGCAGGTGTAGACCATTTTCGACGTTGCTTAACTTTTTGTTAAGTTGGACACTATTCCGAATGAACTTAAGGTTAATCCATAGACCCAGTCGAATCTTTGATCATTGCAGAGTTGTTGCTTTCACATTTCATCAGAGATCTAGAGCGAGATTATTTGATCAAATAATCACTTATATTAAGACGTCAACAGCTGTAAGTGAAGTGACAAATGTTTACCTTTGCAATGTGCTCAGGACAATGTGCAATTTTTCCGCAGTCACTAGCTGTGACATGGACAATTGTTTTTAAGGTACCGTCCAATGGACCTATGATAAAAAAACCTTATTTTTACCCTCGTAAACATTGTTTTAGAATGCAGAGAAAATGCACCAAATTGCTCCATTTTTCACAATTTTCGGGAGAAGCATGCCCCCGTTATCCCGTAACCCCCTAGCGTGGACGCGTCTTAAGCATGTTTGGTGCCTTTGGCACGCATTCATTCCTTTCTGGCTACGCCACCGATTTCAGTGATATTTTGTCACATGAAATTCAACACATTTGTCATAATATTTTAAAATACCATTTGGTAGTGTGATTTTTGCAAAACATATGTTGTTAGAATAGATTAGTTATGTTGACGGAAACGAATGAAGCATTTAAATTTGACCATTTTGAAGAAAAAAGTTGACCGCTTAAAATGTTAATTTTCATGACGAACGTTTATTTTTCTGTTTTTAAAATTAACAAAGAATGGTATATATAAAGTTTTAAAACGTTAGTGCTCAAGATACATTTTAACAGGTCTTTTTGATTGTTTTAATTTTTAAAAAGCAATTTTAAAGTAAGGACTAGGGAAGATAATATTTTCAATATCTCGAAAATAAGAACCCAAGTATTTTTTTTTTTCATTTTATAGAATATCAAACTTATGTGTAGTTTTTCGAACAAATCTATTTCACAGATTTTATGAAATGTAGATTTTTGTTGAAAACTGGCTACAAAAATAGTGACATCTTTTGCACAATCAGTTGTAATAAATTATACTTGAATTGTTATATTTATATGTGAAACATATCATAACATGCGTTTTTTAAACCTTAAAAAACCGTGTTTATCTGATACGAAGTTATTTTTTTATCAATTGCAAAGATTAAAATATCTCTCGGGGATATTTTGAAATGAGTATCAAATTGTTTAAAGAAGGGGTATGTTTAACTTGCGATACTAAAAATAAACGAACACCCAAAACATGTGTCTTTGTTGTTTTAATTCAAGTAAGCACAAACTAAGGAATACGTATGCAAGTTTCAGAAGCACCTATTTCGGGAATTTTTTCCCCTCCGTTGCCGGAAACTACCTTAATTGGACAATGTCAACGACACCTATTATGGAATTCCCGGCAATGCTTGTTTTCAACATGGTTAAAACTGGCAGGTTGTCAGATCGTTTTCATAAATATAATGCACAAACATGTATACATACATGTGTATGGCTAAAATGTTATAAATGAAATATAAGTTTGTGTTAAATATAATGTTGGTATTGATGATACCTAATACTTTGTACTTTGTCTCTGTTAACATTAATCATTTTGTTAGATCTAAGCTTACAGTTCAAGTTTGATGCTAAATTAGGAATATATATTAACCGTTCATTGCTTGTATATCACAACACATAAAACAACTTATAATACTAGTTTGTACTTTTCCATTTTGTTCACGTGGTAACAAGAATAAATCCATACTGTTTTAAGTACCTTCATTCACAAAGTAATACAGCAAGCGTCGCAGCTGAATATTGGCACGTAGGAATAAGGTCTATAGCCTCGTTTGATGTGTTTGATATCATTAAATTAAATAAAAACATACCAATCAATGTCCAAACTACAATCCCAACGTTGAAAGTATCAAATTAGTTACACACGTGAACTTCCACCAGGGAAGTGAAGTCGGTTGTTCCGGAAGAGTAAGCACTTCCTGTTCAGTTAGCTTCACCAACCATGCGTGAAATCAAAATTGAGAATAAACGGACTATGTGACGTCAAATATATAAATGGTAATTTTAGATACACAGACATTATGCTTATCAACAATTTTGTGATGTGGAATTGAATAATTTGACGGCAGGTGTCCCTCCAGATTTTACAAGGTTCTGTATAAATTCTGCTTCATACATTAGATGAATTAGTTCTACCTAATTTAATGGTTTCTATCTTGCAAGCAGTTTATTTACTATCTTATGTTTTATAACACCGCTTTATAACTGCAGTGTCATGTGCTATTTAAAATTTTTATTAAAATAATGTGTTCAAAATCAGCACATGACAGCAATGTTAGAGGGTGGTGTAGTCACTGGCGAAAAACATTTTCTGTCATTTAAAGACTTTGTCAAAACTGACAAGAAGAATACCTCCAATCAATATCTATATCCTGAGAGTATGAAAGTTTTTGTTCAATTTTTGGCGGTGAATTCTTTAATCTCATTTAGCGCGTAGCTAGCTGAACAGTAGATGCGTACCCTTCTGGAGTACCCGGCCTCAATTCCCCAGTGGAAGTTCACATGTTTAAACTAATTTGCCAGTTTTGAAGCTTTTACTTTTTTTGGTATTGTGGTTTGGGTATAGATTGGTATGTTTTTTTATTATATGAATACGCCCGAAAGTTACACTATGTTGTTGAATTAAGTAATGTAAAATATTATACTTTGCTTTTGGAATTGTAATTAGGACATGGATCGGTATGTTTGTTTTTGATGATTACAATACATTTTCTTTTTAGAATCAGTGGTTCCTGTATATGTTATTGTCTCCTCTTAACCCGTTTCTTTCAGCAACTTGTACATTGCTTTGTGTTCTTGGTGCGTTGACTGTTGCAAAATACACGTTATCTGCAATATTGATCAACATTATTTTCCTGACGACCATTAAACCATTTGATGGCAGTGCTAAAGGAGTTTTAAATATACCCTCAAATCTGTCTATAAAGGCTACCCAAGTAACTAGTAAAAGAGGTCTTTATGGACAGGTGGCCTTTATATACAGGTTAAATAACGAATAAAGAACAATTGGGATACAATTCTACTGGTCTTTATATAGAGGTGGCCTTTAAGGCAGGTTGGACTGGGTATATTTTATATCTGCTATATGTCACGGTTATCGTTGTTCATGTCTGTTACTCGATACTTTGTTTATTGCCCAAGTCTATTTTAATCAGCTTCTAGATTATCTTAGCGCCAATAGTTACTATGTTCGGCGGAACTTGGTACTATACTATATATTTATTATCAAAAACACGTGTTTAATCAGTGACACATCAAACAACCTATAAAGGAGAGGGGTAACACACTAGCTACAGCTTGACGGTCTTAATTACTAAAAAGACAGTCATAGTTTTAAGATTTGGATTTATTATTATAAAGTTTGGCGATAACTGGCCACGGCTGTACAATAGAGGAGCCAAGACTCCAATTGAGTCTGTAATGGGCATCCTCAACAAACAATTATATAACATGTAAATGATTATTAAAAGAATGAAAATATGAACCCTGGAAGACAGCTTTATTCAATATACTGGTGAGAGGAAAATTTGCCAATCATTGCCACACTTTGTATCAGCCGTGGCGAATTGTTGTCTGGGTGGTTAAGCAGTTAATCTGAAAATATGAATTATACATGTATATAAAAAATATAAAACGCGTGTTTTATACACCGTGAAAAAGAGGGGCGTAATAACACTAAGTATGCGTTCGATATACAAATATAAATTCTTAAGATAATAACGCACACTAAGCTTTGATAAATTGATTTAATGTGAAAGCATTAAACCTTATTATTAGATATGAAAATTTAGTATCTTTTAGTACCAAAAACTTATAAAAAATTATAACTTATATAATAAACTTCACGTGCATTGAAACCTGATAATCACGTCATAAAGACTAGAATTTTATGTGGTCGACCACCTTAACCGTTGCCATGGTAATTAATGGAAGTATGTTAAACTTCGTTTCATGCTGATTGAATTAGTCTCTACTCATGTTATTATTTAATTTTTATTTTCAGGTTTTTCCAGATTTGTCAATATTCGTTAACTGTCAGTGTCAAACATGCAGTTTTGTGTCATCTGTATCCTGATATTGTGTAATGTTTATACATTTTAGATCACGTAATTTAACATTATCAAGATGCCCAATGTTTCAGCTAATAATTTATTGAACAGATGCATTTAAGTACATTGTTTTAATAGGCTCGTAAGTTACACTATGTTATACCGAATTTCTGCATTTTTTCAAAGTTTTTCGGGGGAGCATGTACCCGGACCCCTAGCGTGGACGGGCCTACAGCGCTTGTGATGACTTTGGCACTGTGCTTGCACATAAGTTACACTATGTTATAAATAAAGAAACGTGCAAGAATGCCTAGTTCGTTGCAAAGATTAATTAATTGTTTTTTTGTACTGAGTTTACCGCCACTTCCTATAGGAACCACAACGGTAGCTCAGTTAGTAGAATGCTCGCTACGTATGCAGGCGGTCATGGGTACGAACCCCGACCGAGTCTGACTAGGAAGAAACTGTTCTTTCGCCAAGCATTCGGCATTTAGAAATGAAAGTCACGAGGTCCTTCGGAAGAGACTTACACCTGATGCCCGTGTCACGATAGGCGTGGTAGGATAAAGAACTCTCCCTACATATTGCCATGAGCACACTGCAATGATAGAAATCCTGCCACTTCCCTATAGCCGGTGCCGTGTCGATATAAGTGACATATTCTTGCCTGGGACATAAAGCCCCATTCATTCAATCAATTAACTTCCTATAGGAATTTAAATCACTTCTGTGTGAAAATGAAAAGAGTTTTCCTAATCATCCTGCTTTTTGGATAACATTTAAAAACTTACTACTGGAAGAAAACCACGGGGGTAATCCTGATACACCGTATTTCATTTACGTCGGAGTATTCCGTCGGTTTTCATTTACGTCCGAGTAAAATGATACATTTTTGGTCGTTACGCTTTACGTAAAAGAGCAAAAAACACGGTTTTTCATATAACTTCACAAAAACGAAACTTTAAAAGAAAGCAAAAGTTTATTCGCATTATATTTGATGGTACTTAACTGCCTCATATAAAATCTTGCAAGAAAAAGTCATATTTTTCATGTTCCTGTAACATTTCCATTTTTGGCCGGTCCCTTTGTTTAGCAGCTGATTTTAATAAAACGGGGTTGGATTCAAATGATGTTTCTACTCAAAATTATCAAGAAATGTATATACTTTCATAAACTTGCGAAGACAGAAGCTTTACTCTGCTTTTAAGCGAAATTTAATGTTTCGTTTAAGCTGAGTAGCATAAATGTTACGCCTTCCGACCAGCTGTGTTATGCTTTACGTGAAGACATGTTCCGCTTTCCGTTTAATATGATTCGCAATTGACAGAGCACACTCTTCGTTATAACTTTATAACAAACGTCTTTATCGATTAAATCTTAACTGGTTGTTTCAGAAGTGATTCAGAGAGCATTGCAGGACATATTTTTATTTTTGAAAGAAAACAGAACCATACACAGTTCGTAACTTGAACCAATAAAGAAAAAACAACATACAATGTACATGCTATTCTCCCAAAAGGAAACACTTGCTAAAGTGTAAACCGACTTATAGATAGTTAAGCCAATTACATAAACTATACTCCACGTCTAAATCACGTAAAAATTTATGATTATCTGGTAGACGTAGTCGTAAGTGGTAATTTTGTTCAAATTTGACTTGGTCGTGCTTTGTACGGGGTTGCCGTCGGCGGCTGTTACACTACTGAAGCACCTAAGCACGGCTAACCACGTCTAGCCACGTATAAGGCTAAAATGGTTTTGAACGTGTTCGAACGCGGGGCAAGTAACCAAGGCATCGCGTCTGTAGCACTGCCGATCAAGAGTTGAGCGGGACGTAAAACGGGCACTCCACTGCCATAGCACTGCCCAATCACGGGTAACAGCGGCTCGGCGTCGTCGGAAGCTTGGCTTGCGGCGCATATAAAAGCGCCCCGCGCACGGCTGGTCTTCACAATTGCCGATCCAGATCTTCTGCAGTCCACATCTCCACGCAATTTTCTATTTCATCATGCCAAGGAAGAAGGGTTACGTTGCCAAGAAGAGGCCGTGGAAAACCAAGGCCAAGGCCCTAGCTGAGGATTAGGCTCCCCACGACCCCCAGACCCATTTGACTGTGCACGTCCCTGTTAGCGTAGGTTTCATCATGTAGGTCTTGAGCCCGAAGGCATCGTCACCTACCAGGAAGTAGGGTATATCCTGTGTGTCACCTGGCAGAGGATCTGGCTGTTGGAACCCGGCGATGTCATTGTTCTGTAGACCCTCCTTGAACTAACTTTCATTGTAGACGTGGGCATCAGCCCTTGCCGCTTTCGTCTATCCACAGGAACAGTCTGAAGACAGAAATGCCAGGAGGATAACACTGAAGAGACCTTTATAGTTGAAGAAGTCGGACCCAGCGTTGGCAAGAGCTTTAAACGCAATATGCTTCCCATCTATAATCCCAATGACATGTAGAAAATTCTACCTGGGGTACCAATCATCAGCTTCCTGGCGCCACTGGACCTCAGTGTCTGGCGGGGAGAGCATCTTATGAGCATACTCGTGGACGATTGCCTCACAGACTTCACGCACCACTAGACTTATGGTGTTGTGGGGGACCCATCAGGCATATTGCATCTCACGGTACTTGGAGCCAGAAGCAAGATGCCTCAGGGCGATAGCAACCTTCAGGCCTTGTTCAAGGGGTGCTCTCCAGTTGGTAGTCTCGTTGTAAGTGCTGGTGTTAGTCTCTGCACAATTGCATCGTACATCGCAGAAGGCATCCTCATAAAGGCAGTGATCAGTCGTTTGAGACATCGTTTAACGGGTTAAGGTAGTGCTTTGTACGCGGAAAAATCCATTTCTTAGTGATAAGCCGCTAATCACTCGCTATACCAACGTGTAACATACGTTCGATGACCGCGCTTTGCCCGTGACAGACCGCTAAGCTTTCGCGTCTTACCAAGTTTTAATCACTGCCGGAACGCTGATTATCACCTGCGTTTCACGTATGTTTCACGTCTTTACCACGTGTCACCCGTGGTTGTCCGCGGACTAAAGTTTTGAGCAGTTCAAACTTTTTGCCGCGTCCGACGCCGTTCTGATTTTTCGCCGCCCCTGTCACGTCTATAAATCGACTGGAGCTCGTCTTAAACTCCACATCAACGCAAACAATATCGTCTGCTTTTTTGACGGGTTATGGCTGTGATAAGCCGTAAAGCGCTGTGTGACCGGGCCTTGAAAAGGATCAAATGTAGTTCATTTATTTTTTTTATTTTACTTTTTTCATATAGGAATGTAGTTGAGTTGGGTAATTGTTTTTTACGCCCCAGTCAAGTGAAATTGTATTTTACGAGTGGTCTAAAGGGTGGGCTTATGGATCCTAGTGTCTCTCATCGCCTTGGCACGAGTCTCACTCGGGACAGTTTTAGAAAGTTTGACAGTTCACTTGCCGAAGGTCGGCGGATTCTCTGGGTACACTTGTTTCATTCACCATCTATGAATTGGCCGTCTCGATATCTGTGGAAGAATCTTAACTGGGGCTTAAAACACCATTACCCAACTCAAATATATTCTTAGATAAAAAAGTTAAACATTAAAACAATAGCTAGATACAATGGATCAATGACCGTCCCAACACAATTACAGGTTGGTTGAGATAAAATGTAGAAAGTGATGCCATTATCTGTTTATATAGATTAGTTAAGTTATAACAATTGTATCCATTTCAGTATTCTTTTTATATCTGTAACCTAGACCCTAACCCTCTTTATTCTTCCTATATCTGTAACCTTTGACCCTGAACTGAAGACCTTGATCTATATGATCAGCATGTCAATACCTACAATATTCTAACATAACAAGTTAATAGTCAGTGCAGATAATTAACAATTTTGGTTTACTTGTACATGTTTGAATTTGACTTTTGAACCCATGACCTTGATCTACATCTATGTATAAAAATGATCGTCATGTAAATACCTACAAAACTGAAAATCACATGCGTTATCACCAGAAATGTTTAAAAAATTAACAATTTGAATCAAAGGTCACAAACTTGGACATGGCCTGCAGCTTTGATCTGACATTAATTCGAAGAAAATAGCAAGACAAGATCAACAGTGAATTCTCCATACAGTGAGTTTTAAAAATTATGAACTTTAAGCAAAACACACGTTACCTATTATCGTCCAGTTTTCATGAAAAACACAATTTTCATGTTCCCAGTTATCCTGAATCCAAATATCAAATCTAAATTTGCTTGCACGTTTTGGTTTCAGAGTAAAGATTTTTTTGTCTTTTATGCTATATGTAGGAACAGCAGCCATCTTCTTAGACGTGGCCAAATCCCGAACAAAATTGTAAATGCCTGTTACCAAGGCATGATAATCACAAAGTTTCAAATAGTTTTAGAAGAGATAATCAAAATGTAAAGTTTACGACACGACACACGACGGACGGTGATAGATTGCAATAACTCAACTGAGCCCATGGACCAGGTGAAACCATATATATAAACTACATTTTTTTTTCAAAATGGTATTTGACACGAACAGTTTAACTTGCCTTACAGACTACCTTTATATGAACCACTTGTTTTAAAAGTTAATACAAATGTATCTCAATTGCTCTTTATTCATGTCATTCGAAACTTGTATAAGGGCCACCTACCCATAAACCCACTTTTACGTGTTCCCTTGAGTAGCCTTTATCAGCAGGGTTGACTGTAGTTTTATTTGTGTAATTAGTATAACTATCTCTAAGTCGGTTTACCCTTTCGCAAGTGTTTCCTTTTCGGAGAATAGCATGTGCATTGTATGTTGTTGTTTTTCTTTATTGGTTCAAGTTACGAACTGTATGGTTCTGCATGTTTTCTTTCAAAAATAAAATCATGTTCTGCAATGCTTTCTGAATCACTTCTGAAACAACCAGTGAAGATTTAATCGATAAAGACGTTTGTTATAAAGTTATAATGAAGAGTGTGCTCTGTCAATTGCGAATCATATTAAACGGAAAGCGTAACATGTCTTCACGTAAAGCATAACACAGCTGGTCGGAAAGCGTAACATTTATGCTACTCAGCTTAAACGAAACATTAAATTTCGCTTAAAAGCAGAGTAAAGCTTCTGTCTTCGCAAGTTTATGAAAATATAGACATTTCTTGATAATTTTGAGTAGAAACATCATTTGAATCCAACCCCGTTTTATTAAAATCAGCTGCTAAACAAAGGGACCGGCCAAAAATGGAAATGTTACAGGAACGTGAAAAATATGACTATTTCTTGCAAGATTTTATATGAGGCAGTTAAGTACCATCAAATATAATGCGAAAACTTTTGCTTTCTTTTAAAGTTTCGTTTTTGTGAAGTTATATGAAAAACCGTGTTCTTTGCTCTTTAACGTAAAGCGTAACGACCAAAAAAGTATCATTTTACTCGGACGTAAATGAAAACCGACGGAATACTCCGACGTAAATGAAATACGGTGTATCAGGATTACCCCCGTGAAAACATGAAATATGAAATGGACGGATAACCTTATCCACCGTGAACAACCTAACACGTGGTTAAATACATTGGGAGATGCGCTCGGAATGTCTTTTGTTCCTAGAGGTATTTGATAGTATGCATGCTTTTGAGTTAAGTATGAAACTGTGAATAAAGTAACAACAACCTACCTCGTGCGAGGCTTTGCGATTCTCACTGATTTGACAGTATGACATTGTTTTTTTGTGATTCTCACTTGGTAAGGGTTGTACACGGTGTTACCCGAAAGTGAGAAAATCGGTTGATTGTCAAGATTTTTTTAATAGAAATGAAGCCAACACCCAATCCTATTGACTAACATCCAATAGCTATTGGTGGTTTCACTTTGCATATCAATAATTGTGTTTATGTGCTTTAAAACACATTGAGAATAAATGTCTGATGATAAAATAATAGTTCAGAAATTGTAACAAGATAGTCAACATTTTTAATTTACATTAACTTGCA
The DNA here is from genome assembly GCA_021292105.1 of Anadara kagoshimensis. NCBI lineage: Eukaryota > Metazoa > Mollusca > Bivalvia > Arcoida > Arcidae > Anadara > Anadara kagoshimensis. The sequence continues at coordinate 13,351,566 of CM037860.1, read as the reverse complement.
GACAGTTATAGAGCTATTAAAGCATGTGTATCACAACATAATAATAGTTATGGTTTTTAAATGGTTTGTAAGTGATTCACAGGCTTTATGAGGTATAAAATGTTTCATTAAGAATGGTCAGATAAGATGTATATCCAGAAATAATGGCATTTGATTGACAAAACAATAAAATGTTTTCCACTATTTCCGGAACATCGATGGACAAATGATCTAAAGCACGACCTTACGGATACCAACACCTTTCACTTCCTAATTGGTTAATTCCGGATTCTAGTGTAAGGCGGTTTGTCCGTTCGCTTGACGGACGGTAGTTTATTGTTTTGCCGCACTCAGGCTACCTCCACCATCCCTCGGAAGATCCTAGTATAAGAAAGTTTATCAGTTTGCTTGTTTTAGGCTGACAGTTTTTGACGTACCCAAGTTAGTTTAAACAATATTTATTTCTAAAAACAAAACAATATTCATATATACAACATATAATTCAAAATACAATCATATAGAAAAGGATCCAGAAACAAGCCGAAATGGGTTATATTAACCCGTTTCCTTAGCAACTGTGACAATCAAAAATGAATGGCCAAAACAACGAAAAATGACGCATCCCAGTAACCTCCAACATCCGTTGATGTAAGTGACACAATGTTTTCTACTATTTCCGGGGTATCTATGATCTAAAGAACGATCTCGCGGATAACAACATCTCTTACTGCCTAGTGTTTTAATCCCACACAGACAGATCCTAGTGTAAGTTGAGTAATGGTGTTTAACGTCCAAGTCAAGAATATCTCTTATATCGAGACGTCGCCTGCTATAGGCAAAGGTACAGAAATGTTGCCTATATGTCAAAACCTCAAGCATGATTCAATAAAAAAATATAAAGCCTACACATGATTAGAAAAGAAAAACACATGATAAAGTCTACGGATCGAGCAACATTAAAAAAGAAAGACAAAGTAATGAAATTTTCACAGAGAGCATAAATGAAAACCAAACTAATGAAGCCTACATGTTGAACATGATTCAAAAAGACATAACCATGCAATGAAACCAAACAAGACACACTAACACAAAGAATTCAAGACTATATTAAATTGAAAAAATACGCCAATATATCTACACAGTAAATGCCACACAATAAATGAATCCCAAGGTTGCCTATTAAACCGCTCCCTGCAATCGCTGTTTAACAAGTAACATAAAAACAAAATTCATACTGAAGCATAAATACAGTACAGACCTGTTGTAAGTTTAACACTTAGGGAACGAAAACGAGTCCAAGCTCGATTGCCGATTGGTTGAGATATGGATAGCTAGTGGTCAATAAAAGCTGCCAGTAGATGAATTTCAGTTCCTGTTGAAATATAGCTAAAGAGAAGGCAAAATGAGCTGCCGAATCGGTACTAATTCGTTAGGTTAATGTTAAACTTTCGACAGGCCTATACTGTACACTCAAAATGAAGAATGAAGGAGAGGAGATCTGCCCCCGCCAAGTAGTGTTTTTGAAAATAACTTGAATTTCTGTAAACAGAATCCTGTAAAGTACTGTTTGATGCCGTGATGGATGGCATTATAATTGACAGAGAAGCCAAACTGTGGTTATATGTACTTTATCAGGAAATATATCTAAGTTGATTTAAACAAGTATTGATTTGGAACTGTCAATAAATAGAAATTCTATCACTGATTCTAAAATACATGCTTAGTTCAATGGAATGCAGTCTACTTCCGTCATATCGGCTTGTTTATTTCATTGTTAACTCTACATTTGAAAACCTTTTTCTGTCTTGCCTGAAGTTGTTTAATGTATAAGGATGCGAAAGGAAACAGTAGAAATGCTTCTATTTTTCTGTTACAATGTTGTTCATATTGTGGGATATAAGCATACAGGAAGCACGTACATTTAAGATACCGATGGATTAATAGTGGCATTAGTTGTAGTCTGGAATATAAATGAGAATTCGAAAATAAATCAAATGACACCAACTTTAGTGAAAATTAGTTTCACAATAATTTCATACTGTTTTTCTGATCCAAAACAAACCCCAAATTCCAAAGCAAAGTAAAAACTTTGAAGCTGGCAAATTTGGTTAAACACGTGCTATGGAAGGACAAGCACGTCCTGTTTAGCTAGCTACACCCATCACGTCTGAGCGAGACGAAACGTATGCAAAGCGTACATTAACTCTCACAACTTGAAGCTTTAGCTTGTTAGTTATATAAAAATCTAATTTTGATTCAGTGGATTTTTGCCAATTGTACGCACACACAATTTCAACTTCCATAATCAGTGGTCACTGCAGTGCTACAGTTCGTTTTCCCTTTTCCATTAAAACATTTTGTTTCAGGCAAAATAAATCCGTTTTACGTTTTTCGCCATCCCAAAATGTTTGTTTTAAGTTTTTCTTTCAAACTTTTCAAAGACTTGTTGAAGCCAGGGATTCTGTTATTTTAGTATTACGTCGTACATAGAGTAAAAAAATATTAATAGCTAAAATTTCCCCCGATCGACCGACCTAAATGCCCAATCTCCGCATGTTGTTGAGAACAAAAGATCAATAATAATAACAACAATAACGAGTACTAATGTAATGATGGATGCATCATTACAAATAAGGCGCCCAAACGAATAAAAATCAAGAATTTTAAACTTGTAATATTGAGATTTAATTTTATATATAGAAGTAGTACATGAATCCAATTGGTTGAAATTCAAACAATAGGCAAAGTTGATTGACATCACCTATACCCAATATCACAACCTGTTGTTTTGATGAGCTAATGATGTGTTGATTTTAAATTAATCCAATCATTTACCCATGTCATATCATATTGACAACTAAATGCAGCTACTCTATCGAATTGAATGAATCATGCCCCAGGGATAACTGAGCATTAGTGTTGCTTATAAAAACAGATTTAGGTTGAGAGCTTTTGGACATGGATCAGTGATTACTTAAGTATCCTAAACAATGAAAATTCATGCTCATTGTTTTAATTCTTAAACAAAATGATAGCAACCATCCCATGAAGAAAACTATAGTTTTAGGGTGGGGATCTCAAAGTTAGTACCTAGACCTACCTGTCCCCACCCTTCTATTGAATGACCATATGGGTTTACTTAAGTATCAATCTATTCAACTTTTCATAATGAATAAGAAAATATATATGTTAGGGGTGGGGATCTCAACTGATCAAAAGTTAGTACCCAGCCCCGCCTGTCCCTCCTCTAAAATAACGTCATTTGTATTTCTGCAGTATCATTCTATTCAACTTTAAAAGCCGAACCGGAAAATATATAGTTTCAGGATGGGAATATCAACCATTTAAAAGTTAGTACCAAGCCCCGCCCATTCCCACTCTCCATCAAGAATGACCCCATGGGACTTTCTTTAGTATCACTCTATTCAACTTTTCATGTAGAACCAGAAAATATATAGTTTATGGGTGGGGATCTTAACCGTTTAAAAGTTAGCACACTGCCCCGCCCATCCCCACCCTCCCTGATACCCCCGAGAAAATCTTGCAATACAGACTTGTACATCTCAAAACACTGATCATGAATATATATGGTTTTAAAGTACAAAATATAGTATAAATAGCAAAATTGAGCATTATTGTTTTTAAGACCCCGCCCTCCTGCCCCTCCCCTAATGACCCCATGGGCATTTTACCTCGGCCTCCGGGGAAGGAGATGGGAATCAACCTTCCTGTGAAGTTTGGTTAAGATTGGACCAACGGTCTTCGAGAAATTGGTTGGACAAGTTCATGGCCGGAAGAAGAAGAAGAAGAGGAAGAATAATAAAAATAATAATAATAATAACGAGTACTAATGTAATGATGGATGCATCATTACAAATAAGGCGCCCAAACGAATAAAAATCAAACCCTGTATTCAGAACACATATTAGGACTTGTACTTTTGTTGCTTTTTTCCATTTCCATGGCAACGTCTGAAAATTTTAAACCTTTAAATAAGTTCTACATACAATAGAAAAACTGTTGAGAAATTTTAAACTTGTAATATTTTTTTCATTTTAAGATTTAATTTTATATAGAGAAGTAGTACATGAATCCAATTGGTTGAAATTCAAACAATAGGCAAAGTTGATTGACATCACCTATACCCAATATCACAAACCATTGTTTTGATGAGCTAATGATGTGTTGATTTTAAATAAATCCAAGCATTTACCCATATAATGTCATATTGATAACTAAATGCAGCTACTCTATCGAATTGAATAATAAATCATGCCCTAGGGATAACTGACCATTAGTGTTGCTTATAAAAAGATTGAGCTTGAGAGCTTTTAGACATGGATCAGTGATTACTTAAGTATCCTTGACAATGAAAATTCATGCTTATTGTTTTAATTCTTAAACAAAATGATAACAACCAGCCCATGAAGAAAACTGTAGTTTGAGGGTGGGGATCTCAAAGTTAGTACCTAGACCTACCTGTCTCCACCCTCCTATTCGAATACCCATATGGGTTTACTTTAGTATCAATCTATTCAACTTTTCATAAAGAATAAGAAAATATATATGTTAGGGGTGGGGATCAACTGATCAAAAGTTAGTACCCAGCCCCGCCTGTCCCTGCCCTCCTCTGGAAAACGCCCTGGGCATTTCTTCAGTATCATTCTATTCAACTTTTAAAACAGAACTGGAAAATATATAGTTTCAGGGTGGGATATCAACCATTTAAAAGTTAGTACCAAGCCCCGCCCATCCCCACCCTCCATCAGGAATGACCCCATTGGATTTTCTTTAGTATCACTCTATTCAACTTTTTATGTAGAACCAGAAAATATATAGTTTATGGGTGGGGATCTCAACCGTTTAAAAGTTAGCACACTGCCCCGCCCATCCCCACCCCTCCCTGATACCGCAGGGAAAATCTACTGATACAGACTTGTGCATCTTGAGACACTGATCATGAATAAAAATGGTTTTATAGTACAAAATAAAGTATAAATGGCAAAATTGATCATTATTGTTTTTAAGACCCCGCCCTCCTGCCCCTCCCCTAATGACCCCATGGGCATTTTACCTCGGCCTCTGGGGAAGGAGATGGGGATCAACCTTCATGTGAAGTTTGGTTAAGATTGGACCAACGGTCTTCGAGAAATTGGTTGGACAAGTTCATGGACGGAAGAAGAAGAAGAGGAAGAATAATAATAATAATAATAACGAGTATTAATGTAATGATGGATGCACCATTACAAATAAGGCGCCCAAACGAATAAAAATCAAACCCTCTACTTAGAACTCATATTAGGAGGACTTGTACTTTTGCCGCTTTTTTCCATGTCCATGGCAACGGCTGCCATTTTGAAAATTTTAAACCTTTAATTACGATCTACATCACTAAAAAACTGCAGGGAAACCAAATTACTTTTTGCCATTTTTAAAAGGACAACAAAAATATGATCACTTTGCATAATTACAAAATATATCATTTTTTCATTTACATGGTATTACATTATTGTAAACATGTACTTAGTGAACTTTTTTTTATCAAATACCAGGTTTCCAAACTTAAAAATCCCTAATCAAATAGTAACACTTATTTTAATCCCAACATGGATTATTAGAAATTTTAAACTTGTATTATTCTTTTCATTTTAAGATTTGATTTTATATATAGAAGTAGTACATGAATCCAATTGGTTGAAATTCAAACAATAGGCAAAGTTGATTGACATCGCCTATACCCAATATCACAACCTGTTGTTTTGATTAGCCAATGATGTGTTGATTTTAAATTAATCCAAGCATTTACCCATGTAATGTCATATTGATAACTAAATGCAGCTACTCTATCGAATTGAATCATAAATCATGCCCCAAGGATAACTGACCATTGGTGCTGCTTATAAAAACATATTTAGCTTGAGAGCTTTTAGACATGGATCAGTGATTACTTAAGTATCCTTGACAATGAAAATTCATGCTTATGGTTTTAATTCTTAAACAAAACGATAGCAACCATCCCACGAAGAAAACTGTAGTTTGAGGGTGGGGATCTCAAAGTTAGTACCTAGACCTACCTGTCCCCACCCTCCTATTGAATGACCATATGGGTTTACTTAAGTATCAATCTATTCAACTTTTCATAAAGAATAAGAGAATATATATGTTAGGGTGGGGATCTCAACTGATCAAAAGTTAGTACCCAGCCCGCCTGTCCCCGTCCTCCTCTGGAAAACACCATGAGCATTTCTTCAGTATTACTCTATTCAACTTTTAAAACAGAACTGGAAAATATATAGTTTCAGGATGGGGATATCAACCATTTAAAAGTTAGTACCAAGCCCCGCCCATCCCCACCCTCAATCAGGAATCACCCCATAGGACTTTCTTTAGTATCACTCAATTCAACTTTTCATGCAGAACCAGAAAATATATAGTTTATGGGTGGGGATCTTAACCGTTTAAAAGTTAGCACACTGCCCGCCCATCCCCACCCTCCCTGATACCCCCGGGAAAATCTTGTGACACAGACTTGTACATCTTGAGACACTGATCATGAATATATATGGTTTTATAGTACAAAATATAGTATAAATAGCAAAATTGAGCATTATTGTTTTTAAGACCCCGCCCTCCTGCCCCTCCCCTAATAACCCCATGGGCATTTTACCTCGGCCTCTGGGGAAGGAGATGGGGATCAACCTTCCTGTGAAGTTTGGTTAAGATTGGACCAACGGTCTTCCAGAAATTGGTTGGACAAGTTCATGGCCGGAAGAAGAAGAAGAGGAAGAATAATAAAAATAATAATAATAATAATAATAATAATAATAATAATAATAAGAAACGGTGCAAAAACAATAAGTCGCCAAACTTCGTTTGGGCGCCTTAATAATAATAATAATAATAATAATAATAATAAGAAACGGTGCAAAAACAATAAGTCGCCAAACTTTGTTTGGGCGCCTTAATAAGAAACGGTGCAAAAACAATAAGTCGCCAAACTTTGTTTGGGCGCCTTAATAATAATAATATTGTAATATAGTCCGTAAGTTTTGGCAGAGTGTTTATAAAGATGGAAAAGTCTATATAATGCAAATAGAGACTATATTTAAGAGTATAGTTTTGACAAATGAAGGCTTGAATATACACATACGATAACACCAAAAGCAAAGTAAAAGCCTTGAAAACTGGCACATTAAGTTAAACAAGTGAACTTCCACCGGAGAAATGAGGCCTGGTGCTTAGGAAATGTAAGCAGCTTCTGTTAAACTGGCTACACGGGGACGTCACATATCCAGGATTTTTTGGATACAGAAACACACTACATATCAACAACTTACGCTTTCCTACTCCATAAGTGAACAGTTCATTTGTAAGCAGCTTCCATTTTGTAGTGAGAACAAGCTTTATCATAGCGTATTTATTGCATGTGAAACAAATATGTCATAAGTAGGAGAAGGGGGCATCAGATGCTGTGGAGCGAAAACAAACGCCTCGTTGTTTGCAACCATCACTATAAAGAACCTTGTTCACAAGGGTAATGTCTTTCCTGAATAGAAATTTCATTAATCGAAATCACTAGTAAGACTCTTAACACTAGCGTGTATTACATATTTCTCTATTGTCAACTCTTCTTTTCTATGCAGCAATATACCTGCTTCTTCTCCTACAAATGGGGAGACCGCTGTTGCCTAATGGATAAGACGTTAGTCTACAAATCCAGAGTCTCTCACCGCTGTGAGTTCGGGTCCCGTTCACACCACATATGGGAAAGTTGCCATTGGCCGTTACTGGTTCCCCCGGTGTCAGTATAATGTGACTGGGGGAGTGATAAGCTAGTCTGCGGCGTACTGACTCGTTGAGCTAGCACCTAAAAGTTGCCCCGAGTGCGTGCTAGTATAAGGCAGACCATAAAATACACTCGCAATTAACATGCATACACGAACTTGTTCATAGATTAATCCATAGTAGTTCTCGTCGCGAATAGCTGAAAAACTGCTGATGCGACGCGACGTTAAGCAACATTCAACCAACCAAACAATCCTACATATGGTGTATTTGTTAAGGTATGGTAAGAGCAAACAACGCAGCAAGTTAATTATAAATAATTTTGACGCAATATATTGCAGGCCTAGGCTTATAAAGACCCTCAATATGCTTCATAATCATCACAATATTGTTGATAACTGTGATGTTTCTGGATTAAAAATTGCTCTAGATAAGCTAGTATTTGACGTCCCATAGTTACATGGTGCTTTCATTCCAAATTTTGATTACATACGTGACGGGTGTACCCTTTCGGAGCACCCGGTCTCACTTCTATGCTGGAAGTTCACTTGTTTAACCTAATATAGCAGCTTCAAACTTTTTACTTTGCTTTGGAATTGTGGTTTGGACATGAATTGGTATGTTTGTCTGCAAAAGGAATAAACTTACCAGTGATATTCCAAAGAAAGAAAATACAAGTGTATTTAAACCTTATGGCAAGATTAAGAATTTCTTTGCAAAACAAATCACTGTTTCAACCACAACACCAGAAAATTGTAAGGACATTGCTTCTCTTCATTGACTGGATATTAAATTGATTTCCAAAAGAGAAATTGAGACCGGGTGCTTATGAAAGGTTAGCAACTTCTGTAAAGTTGGCTACATCCGCCACGTGTGAAATCAAACTCGAGGAAAAATCTCTGTTTCAACCACAACAATAGAAATTTGTAAGGACACTGCTTCTATCCACTGAAAAGATAATAAAATAATCTCCACGTCATTTAGGAAGAATGAGGCCGGGTGCTGAGGAAGGGTAAGCACCTCCTGTAAAGTTGGCTACATCCGCCACGTGTGAAATCAAACTCGAGAAACAATCCCTGTATTAACCACAAGAATAGAAAATTGTAAAGACACTATTTATCTTCACTGACTAGATAAATTAATTGTGGAATGATTAGGTTGATAGTAGTATAGAAATGTACGTGGTGCATAAAAGTAATATACCATATACCCAAACCAGAAAATCGATTCTAATAGACATTTATGAATTCATCTTTCTAATACCGATATGTTTTGTGTAAAATAATGTGGTCAAATTCTGACGTTAATGATTCAGAAATGAAACTCTTTTAATATTCCCTTTCATGTCAGTAACACATAAATAACTAAAACCATCGTGTATGATTAAATTCAGTTCGAATATATTATTATCCAAGAACACGATAGCAAGATAAATCACATACAAGCGTATGATTACAAAGTACTGTCTGTCGCATATGGTAATATTCAAAAGCAACTTCATACCAAATACATTTCCAAATGTTACTTTTTTGATATTTATGTTTAATTAATTAAAATCCTCAAGCTTGTTTGTTTATACATGAATTGTGTATGCTGCAAAATTTTGTTGTGTGTGTGTGTGTGTATTACCTCTAGTATCACCTCCGGTGGTCACGGTAAAGTGAATAAAGAATTAGAACTGGAATTGGATTCAAAAAGTTGTTTTTACGCGGCCTGTTCATATATACAAATGTGCATGAACGGAGTTTCACGTAGCCCTTTTTTATGAAAATGTTGTGAAACTACCATTTGACAAATACAACACCATTGAAACATAAAAATAGGGTTACGTAAAGTCCGTTCATGCACTTGTGTCTATTCGATAGGAGATCGTGGAAATGGTTAGATCGATGCACCTGGCCTCAAAACCATCGCATAATTACGTTTTGTTCTGTTAAACTAAAATATATAGACTATATCACCGTCCGAGACGCAATGCATCTTTCGAACTCTTTGCTGTTTGTTTTTTACAAGGGAAACGTATTGCCATATACATGTGCCATCTTTTAAAACAATTGATTAATCATATTTTTAATAATGATATATGGCAGTACTTTTGAGTTAATTGGCACAACGGATACCCACAATAGACACTACAGCCATTTGCACTTTCAACACAGTACTAAGCATTATAACGATTAATCATGAGATAGCCATATTGACGTCATTGAATTGTTAACACTTAAACATTGTATATCTATCATTAGATTAGTAACATTTGATTGTTTGTCAGTTTTAAGGCTGAACACAAACGACAATTGGAGTTATCCTTATAATTTATGATAGCGATATCTTGGCTGAAAGTGACATTTTGGGTTTAGACATAACAACAGCTGAGAAGGCTAATCTCGGTAAGCATTGACTCTAAAGAGAGTCTGACAGATAGATATACATGATATAATTGGACTCAGCTGGTTTGGTGACATTTTCAGTAAATTAAATATCAAAACATTTAAATACCACAAGAGAAAGAAAATTACGCCAAGATATCATCAATTCTATGTCATTTATCATCGTTGTTATCAATTGTTATTTCCTATGTTATTTTCCTAATATTCGATCATTTCCATTACATTCAAGTTGGTTGACATATGTTCCCGATAAACCATCACAATATTACTGATATAGCATACCTGATACAAGATCCTCATGTATAAATGTTCGTTATTGTACACATACCTAATGGCTATCATACCTGTTGATTCCGAATGACAATCCTTCATCGAATAAAGACCGTTTAATATTACAATTTAGTCACTGGATTATTATATCTAATAAGCGAAACTAAGGATGTAAACGTGTTTGTCTTGGGGTTGACATTACTGCTTCAGATGTGTTTATTTGTGTTGTGATTTTGATAGAAAATGTGGATATTGCATGTTCCCGAATCACGTGGATTGTAATTACCTGTGTTGTTAATTACCGGTACTCTTCGTCGGAATATTTCCTCCAGGTAAGTAGAACAGTTTGTATTATGATATAATAATAGACACTCGTATTACTAAGCTTAATAGTACTTAGTCTGCATCTAATATAAGGGGGCCATGATAGTAAATGAATCGGGTAATTGAATATTGGATCGTGTACTACATTGTCACAAACAGATAACTTACCGTAGCTTTAGCCATTTAGGGGCTAGTTCCCCCTACCAATACCCTTAAATAAGCTATTTTTTCTATTTTATTTGTTTTTAAAAAATATTTTATTTTTATGTCTCTATTAACAAATAACAGTAACTATAGTTACAGCAAATTAAGAATTGATTAATAAAAGTATTTTTTCAAAAGGAAATTTTGGATTTGTATTGCTAAAACCACAGGTTTGGCGACAACATAAAGAGGTGGTGTTGGCGTTCATTTAATTAAAATTTGGATGAATTTCCTGTGATTGCAATCATAGCATTATAAACATGTCATCAATGTATAGTGTATCTGTCGTCTGTTAATTATTTTTTTCTTTTTCATTTATTTTTATTAGTAAACATTATTAATATCTTTAAGAACATAGTGTATGATAGGTATGGTCATTAAAACCAGCTGTGCACATGTCAGCATTGATGAAAATAGATGAATAAAAACGGTAAATCTGTGCATACAAAACGTATCCAGTTTATTATTTGTATTGGTAGATCACATGCTGTTTATTACAGTTAAGATGGATATTTTAAAATGTAACAGTGGTGACGCTCCTACATAAATGTATAAACCTGACCTTGATTAAGGTCACTTATGTACATGTATGCTGTTAGTCAGGTTACTCTTGGTTACTCTTTGGTAATTTTTTCAGTTGTTTTACTTTTGAATATGTCTACCAAGGGACCATTAGTCCCCTTTGGTATAACAACATGGATGGGTCCTTGCATAAAAGCTTAGTAACCGGATATCAATTTGTAACTATGCAAGGTGTCCGTCAACCGTTTTGTAATCAGGTGAAGGTTCGTAACCGGATATCAACTTGGAACTATGCAAGGTGTCAGTCAACCGTTTTGTAATCAGATGAAGGTTTGTAACCGGGTACCAACTTGGAACTATGCAAGGTGTCAGTCAACCGTTTTGTAATCAGATGAAGGTTCGTAACCGGGTACCAACTTGGAACTATGCAAGGTGTCCGTCAACCGTTTTGTAATCAGATGTAGGCGTCGTAACCGGGAACCAACTTGGAACTATGCAAGGTGTCAGTCAACCGTTTTGTAATCAGATGAAGGTTCGTAACCAGGTACCAACTTGGAACTATGCAAGGTGTCAGTCAACCGTTTTGTAATCAGATGAAGGTTCGTAACCGGATATCAACTTGGAACTATGCAAGGTGTCAGTCAACCGTTTTGTAATCAGATGAAGGTTCGTAACTGGATATCAATTTGTAACTATGCAAGGTGTCAGTCAACCGTTTTGTAATCAGATGAAGGTTCGTAACCGGGTACCAACTTGGAACTATGCAAGGTGTCAGTCAACCGTTTTGTAATCAGATGAAGGTTCGTAACCGGGTACCAACTTAGAACTATGCAAGGTGTCAGTCAACCGTTTTGTAATCAGATGAAGGTTCGTAACTGGATATCAATTTGTAACTATGTAAGGTGTCCGTCAACCGTTTTGTAATCATATGAAGGTTCGTAACCGGATATGAACTTGGAACTATGCAAGGTGTCAGTCAACCGTTTTGTAATCAGATGAAGGTGTCTTAACCGGATACCAACTTGGAACTATGCAAGGTGTCCGTCAACCGTTTTGTAATCAGATGTAGATGTCGTAACTGGATATCAATTTGTAACTATTCGAGGTGTCCGTCAACCGTTTTGTATTCAGATGTAGGTGTCGTAACCAGATATCAATTTGTAACTATTCGAGGTGTCCGTCAACCGTTTTGTATTCAGATGTAGGTGTCGTAACCAGATATCAATTTGTAACTGTTCGAGGTGTCCTTCAACCGTTTTGTATTCAGATGTAGGTGTCGTAACTGGATATCAATTTGTAACTATGCAAGGTGTCCTTCAAACGTTTTGTAATCAGATGTAGGTGTCGTGACCGAATATCAATTTGTAACTATGTAAGGTGTCCGTCAACCGTTTTGTAATCAGATGAAGGTGTCTTAACCGGATACCAACTTGGAACTACGCAAGGTGTCCGTCAACCGTTTTGTAATCAGATGTAGGTGTCGTAACTGGGTATTAATTTGCAACTATGCAAGGTGTCCGTCAACCGTTTTGTAATCAGATTTTTGTATAGGTGAGTTTGGTCAGTCGTTGTGGCTATTGCAAATACAAATGGTGTGTTAGGTCAGTCGTTGTGGCTATTGCAAATACAAATGGTGTGTTTGGTTAGTCGTTGTGGCTATTGCAAATACAAATGGTGTGTTAGGTCAGTCGTTGTGGCTATTGCAAATACAAATGGTATGTTTGGTCAGTCGTTGTGGCTATTGCAAATACAAATGGTGTGTTAGGTCAGTCGTTGTGGCTATTGCGAATACAAATGGTGTGTTAGGTCAGTCGTTGTGGCTATTGCAAATACAAATGGTGTGTTAGGTCAGTCGTTGTGGCTATTGCGAATACAAATGGTGTGTTAGGTCAGTCGTTGTGGCTATTGCGAATACAAATGGTGTGTTATGTCAGTCGTTGTGGCTATTGCAAATACAAATGGTGTGTTTGGTCAGTCGTTGTGGCTATTGCAAATACAAATGTGTGTTTGGTCAATCTTTGATTATTGCTTGTTGTGTTTGACAAGTCATAGTGACAACAGCAAGTACATAATATTTATCTTCAACACTCTGTACAAGCGTAGTAATTTACAATAGATGGGATTGTAGGGAACTCCCTGCATTGTGAATGCTCCGAATTCTGCAGAAACTGTTATATACTTTTAAGGCCCATATGGCTTTATTTGTTAATTTCCTTAAACCAAAGTTAAAGTATAACATTGCTTGTGCGCTTTGCACTTCCTGAGTCCGGGATATGTTTTTAAAATCAAATAGAAGTTGAGTTTAATATGATATGTTTCTTTCTTTTTTAAATAATGCATTTAAAACAACACATTACAACTCAATTTTCATTACAAGTGGACATTATAGTGGCTTTTCGTTGGTTACATAACGAAAGACATGCCATTTCTGTTAAACATGCAAAAGTTATTTTTAAAGTAGTGTCGAACTTGAAGTTCATTATCCAGAAACGTGCTCTTATAATAAATGGTTTTCTTGAACACGTTGCTACACCGGATAATAGATAAATTATCGATCGTATAAACCGCGTTAATTAACCTGGTAATTGATTTGTTACAATTCCTAAATCGATCAATATAACTTAAAATTACAGTACAGACTTGTCGAAAATTTAACACTAAGCTTACCATGGCAGCTTATATCTGCCCCTCGGACTTATGTCCACATTTAGCATTTCGAGAGTTACTACCTTTCTCTAACTTTTCGGTCACTAACAATCCATATCTCGGCCACTCGGCATCCGAGCGATAAACGCCATTTCGTTAGCTCGGTGTTAAACTTTCGACAGGTCCGTACTGTATCTAATGCCTTATTACTATTGTGTCATTAAATTAGTCAAACAGACCAAAGACTTGCTACGTTGGCTTGATTTCGTGTTCATCATTAGGCAGAAACGTCGCTCTTCTTGAAATTATATCATTATACTTCATTTTTTTCAACGACATCAAAATATTAACGGATTCTCCAATGTAAGGCAAGATTTTACTCTCTCTCTCTCTCTCTCTCTCTCTCTCTCTCTCTCTCTCTCTCTGTACTGCTTATCCCAGTTTCATTGGGTTGAAGTACGAGAACGTCCCCGTCGTGTTGGAACACCTATCCGTCGCAAGGTTACCTACAGCATTCCGCCGATCTCTATCAAAAACATCAATCTGTATTCCAAATCACAATTCACAATCTCAAAGCAAAGTAAAAAGTTCAGAATACTGGCAGATTAATTTAACACGTGAACTCCACCAAGAAACGGAGACTAATTGGAAACTAGGTAGACAAATACAATGTTTTTAATATTCTTCATGAAATGCCTCGCAAACGCATCTGGGTATCGAACCCCCGGCGCTTTTATCATGAACCTGATGTCATTACTAACATTACTAAATCGACTAAGAATCCTCTGGTAATTGATTTTTATCAGAATTCCCAATATAATTAACATTGTCTAATGCTTTATATCCAATATATACTATTGTGTCATTAACTTGTTAAACAGGTCCTCGGCTATATCGTCTCGAGTTTTGTCTTCTTCATTAGGCGGAGATATCGCAGCTCATCTTGAAATAATGTCATTACCCTTCATCACATCCGGCGACATGAAATTATTAACGGGATGTGTATTGCCGAAAATAACGCTGTGAAGATATAACTATAGTAATTATATGGAGATAATTGGTTTACCATCAGGAGAAGAAGGACTATATATGCGTGTAGTCGTAGATGGTATGATGAAGACTTGTACAAGTATTATATAATGTATATTCAGTGCATTTTGCGTAGCATATGTGTACAGACACATGGCAAAATACACTGCTTATGATAAGAGAGACTGAGTGTTTTAAAAGAGTAAATCAGTGGCCCATATGTGAATTATTTTTTTCATACATTATGTAATATATACAGAAATATTTTAACAAAATTGATCTTATATCACCCTTTTTATTTACATGAAAATTGCATACATGCATGATTATTTTTAAAAGCAGATTCATCGATAGAAGATTTCTGGGTTCCTGTTAAATACAAAAGCACAAGCAGACTTTTAAGCATAAGGTTATATGACCCTCTTCATCTGGAATTGACATAAGAAGGAATTCGATAAACAGCACTTGAAATCCTTCAGTGATGAAGTGCGTTTGTTCTATTCCAATCACTGAGCTGACTATTTTTTAATTAACATTTGTTTTTAGATTTAATTTAATTTTTTTAAGTTAGATTATTTAATAACTTCTACAAGAAAATCAACATATTGTTATAGAACAATTTTCGGTGTTCGACTTCTACTACTGCTTCTCCTACTACTACTACTACTACTAAAATATTTTGTTATTGTATCAATGCTTATATACAAATAAATTAAACCATTTGACACAAATTCCGAAAAATACATAAAAAATTACACCCAGCCACAAATAGCCTATGAAACAGCTAAACATTGTTATGGCAATTGTATATAGTACAGTGTATCATTATAGTTGAATCACATAATTGGGTAACATTCAGTACCTTAATAATCAAGGGTCTCAAAATGTTATATTGTGTCTTTTGATTTGGAACCACTGCGGTAGCTCAATTGGTAGAGTGCTCGCTCCGTATGTGGAAGGTGGTGGGTTCGAACCCCAGCCGGGTATGACTAAGATTTGAAAAAAGGCAGTGACTGTTCTTTCGCCAAGCACTCGGCATTCAGAAATAAAAATCACGGGGTCCTTCGCAAGAGACCTTAAAAACCGATGCTTCGTGTCACGACAGGCGTTGCAAGTAAAATAACCCTCCCTGTACATTGCACTGCAAAGGTAAAAATTTCTGCCACTTCACCTATAGTTGGTGACGTTTCGATATAAGTGAAATATTCTTGACTGCGACGTAAAACCCCATTCAATCAATCAATCTTTTGATTTTGATATTGTCAAATACGTTTTACACTGTTGTTATATTTCATGTAACTAGCTAACTTTATTTTTAACATTTATGAAAATAAAACAATTATATGCTGATTTTGAATGTATTTTAAAAAAAAAAATCAAAAACAGCACATTGCAGCAAACCTCTGACTGATGGAACTTCCTTGCCAAGGCACCTGGTTTCTCAATATAAAGACCATACAACACACGTGTATTTATGTGTCTTCTTCTTCTCTTTTAGAAGATATGCATTTTTGTATATATTATTTTTTTTGGAATGTTCTTAAGGCTTATAATGTGATGTGCTTCCTTTAAGTTACCATTAATAGATGCTTAGAGAAACCACATGCAAGGATTCTCTTGTTGATTTTATTTTTAAAAATAGTCTGTAACGCATAGTTTAAGGAATTAAAGTATTAAATTTCATTTGTCATTTATTGGAGTAATGGTGGAGGAAATCCAAGTGTGAATCGAACCAAGGCGGTTAGGGGCTCTGTTACCCATAAACTGGTACTTTAGACCACCCTGACCACTGAGGTTAAGACTAGTTAAAGTATCTTCCTGGAATATTGTACATTCTTGACCTACATTTTGATTTCCTTTCCTTAAAATTTTGTTAGCCTTTCAGTTATATCATGTGCTACTTATGAATTTTATTGACTAATGCATTCTAAAGTATTGCATGGTAATTAATGCATTATTTTATAAAAAAAATCATTAAAACTCAAAAGTAATACATGTACATGACATTTACGTTCTGTTATGTGTTTTATATAGTTTACCATATGAGTAAAGGAAACAGGCAAAAATTATCTTAAAGACCTAGGAACAAGGAAGTGTTGATTAATAGCGGGACTCTTGCTATTTATATTTATCAACATTACCGTTTTATACTATGAAAAAATTCAACCAATAATTCCAAAATTGCACGTTTTCATTGATAAAAAATTTATTTAGTGCCCTTTTCCATGGCTGTATTTTTGTGTTGTGGTGTGTTGCGTTATCTGTATGGTCAGATGATTAAAATTGAACAACTTGGTGTTTTAACTTCAAA